>OZ007568.1:72682350-72817350 GCA_963931925.1 Onchidella celtica
ATTTCTTTTCTCTTCATCTTTACCAATCATTCACTCACTCAGTGTTTCTGGATTTAATCTTCTCTCTCTCTCTCTCTCAGCCCCATTCCCCTCTCTTTATCTCTCTCTCTATCTCTCATTGTTCCCTCATTTGCTATTCACTCAATTGGTCTTTCCTTATTCCACCAGTCTTGTAAATTCAGTAACTTTAGCTACAGTGAAAGTGAAGAAAGGGTCGATATTCATTCATCCTCTCTTTCTTTCTGACATTTAACGAGTGTTTAAGACAGACGTCTCAAATATAAATCTATGAGCTTAGAACTAGCACACTCTCGGCCCATCAGCCCAGGTGAATATCTCTCTCTCTCTTCCTCTTGTTTTTTTTTCTCTCTCTCATTTTCTCGCTCTCTCTCTCCCTCTCCTCTCTCTAGCCCCCTTTCTCTCTCTCTTTCTCTCTCCCCTTCTCTCTCTCTTTCTCTCTCCCTTTCTCTCTCCCTTTCTCTCTCTCTTTCTCTCTCCCTTTCTCTCTCTCTCTCCCTTTCTTTCTCTCTTGCTCTCTCTCCCTCTCTAATCTAGCAATCCTTTTGTCTCTTCTCCAGCTCTCTCCCCTTCCACCTTTCCAAGATCCACCTGGCTTTTCATTTCTTTATATTCCTCCCCGTTTTTTTGTTGTTTTAAAATTTCTCCTTTGCGTTCTTTAAAACTTTCCTTTTCTCTCCTATTCTCCACCTCTGTTCCATTTTGTAATTTCAATTTTTCGTCTCAGTTTGGTATTTAAAGGGGCGGGGAAGCATTGCAGGAAACAATACCCTATGGTGGTGCTTGGGGAAACATTCTGTCATTCAGGCTCTAAAAGAAATTGTAATGAACAGAACTGGGACCAGTAAAAAGGAAGGTAGAGTTAAAACAGATTCTGATGTGGTGGTCTGCGAGTCATTGTATTTCATTACATGTGAACCGTAAGTAGGTGTTTGTGGCTTTTCGAGTGATGGGCATAGTGCTCGCGAGTTGGCCTATGTGTGTGTACTGCTGTATTATGCACTGAAGATGGACGAGAGAGAGAGACACAGAGAGAGAGAGAGAGAGACAGAGAGAGAGAGAGACAGAGAGAGAGAGATAGAGACAGAGAGAGAGAGAGAGAGTGAGAGAGACAGAGAGAGAGTGTGTGTGTAAGTTTGGAGAAAGCACATCAATACGAAGCAAGATGATAGACAGAATGTAGCAGAATGATAGGACAGAAGGAGACATTACCAGAAGCGCCCACCAACCACCCGCGAGAGACAGAGAGAAAGAAAGAGAGACAGACAAGGAGAGAGAGAGAGAAAGAAAGAGAGATAGGGAAAGAAAGAGAGAGAGAGAGAGAGAAAGAGAGAGAAAGTTTGTCTTGTGAGAGAGTGTGAAGAAAAAGTGAGGGACAGAGAAATAGAGAAAGATAGTAAGAGAGAGAAAAGGGAGACAGACAGACAGACACAGGGAGGGAATATACAGAGAGAGAAGGAGAGAGAGAGAGAGAGAAGAGAGAAAGAGAGAGAGAGAGAGAAAGAGAAAGAGTTTCTTCTGAGAGAGTGTCTTGTGTGTGTATGTTAGTGTGTGTTTCTCGTTGGCAGCATGTCACACCGCTCCAGCACCAATACTGCTCCCCTCAACCACCGTCCCATCAGTGCAAACAACGTGTTAAACTGCGCGAACGAAATTGGGGGGGAAAAAGTATGGTATGTTTGTCCTCTGTACAGGCTGTAACGCCCTCTCTTTCTTTTCCCCTCATTTCGAATTGGGGGACCATCTCTCAAGTGCGTACGCTCGAGTTTGGAGATTTTTGTCCTCCCTCTTCCCCCAAACCCCATGCTTCATCCCTGCACCCACCACCAACCCCCTCCCCCACACACAAAGACACGACCATTAGCATGGTGAATGTCCATGTCAAGGCCTTGGTGTTTTCACACTTGAGGTGGCATTCTGTATGGATGGATTACTTAACTCTTTCAATTTGATACATAGCGCACATTTGATTTTTATGTAGCCGAGGGTGGGGTGGGGATGGGAAGGTGGGGTGGGGATGGGAAGGTGGGGTGGGGTGGGGGAGGAGGTGGGGGGACCATGAAACCAAAGAAGTGCGAAAGGCTTAATTTCACAGGAGAGGAGAAACGTTTTTAAAATGTATTCCTGATCTTAAATACATGTTTAGATATGAACGTTTGAAATAGAGCTGTCGTGATCCCAGTTAATCAATAGGAAACACGAAATTCCTCCTAAAGAGTACGTAGAATGTTTATGACAACGAGAGCTGCCGTCTGTAGTTGTATGTACTTGAGCGGTTTCACGATGGGGTCAGAGACACAATCCTAAAAGTTACTTTGTAGAAAACTACAAAAGTAGATCAAACCAAACTTTTTCATTCACTGTCATAATTCAAAAGCTCGCGTACACACTCCAAAAACTTCATCCCCCAACGTACGCTTTCATTTCACTAGAATCAAACCGTCCTTCCCGATCATTGGAGCCGACAAACTGTGCGGATGGCCCCTGGAGGTAACGAGTGACATGGTCCAGGCCCGGGACAAACTCACTTAATAAGGAGAGACGAACACACAAAGAGCAGAGAGACAAGCAAATAGACTAAATGTTTAGTGAGGGAGCCAAGGCAATTATAGTACAACATGGTAGTTAGAAGTGGGTAATTCTATAAGGGTGATGGCAGTCAAAAGGACTGTGTCGGTGGAAGACAGAACTGCCAAGTAAGTATTTTTTGTGTACATCCCCACGGGGCACAGTAAGGGAGCACAGAGACAGATGCACAGACAAAAGTCTAAAATGGATTATAAAGCAATTTAGTAGTTCCTCACTCCCCATCCCCTTTTCTCCTTCAAAAAAAGAAAAAACAAACATGTTGGGGAACGATGTACGATATTAATAATTATGCAGTTGAGCTCTACCGGGTGTCTAAAAATATGTATTGACACTTTGGAGGGGGGGGGGGGGGGACGCATGATTGTTTATTCTGGGCAATGCCGGTAGGTCAATCTAGTAAATGTAGATTCCGTGCGTCCGAAAACTTACTGCAGTTTTCATTACGATCATGTTAACGCATAGGATGGTTTACCCTTTGTTTACTTCCAACTTGGAGCTCTCTGAAAAAAGCATTTACATGTATTTATTCTTTGTTTTCCTTTTTTTGGCCACATTTTAAAACCTAAACAGAGAGATTGTATCTCGTTTAAAGTCAAACCTGATAACTTAACAGTCTTCGTAACAACAAAATGTTATTTAATGAAAGCAGAACGACACGTACGCCTATTTATAGGTTTTATTACCATCTAACACAAACAAATGATAACCTGAAGGTCATACACGTAAAGATATCAGGTTGAGCTCTAGCTCCTCTTTCTCTCCTCCCCCCCCCCCCCCCTGCCAATCGGGTAGATGATAAGAACCCGGTGCTAAAATAAATACACTGGATGAACTACGTTCAACAAACAAAATTTACTGATATATTTCAGTTTTTCTTTTAAAATTCATTTGTTTCTCCCGGGGAAGAAAAGTTCGCTTTCTTATTTTCCTTTTTAGATTCTGATCCGGAGGGATAATTTCTGGCCAGTATTTTTGTCCTCCCACCGCCACCCCCACCACAACTCCCATCCCCACCCCATCCCCTTATGTTAATCCTGTTTCTAATTTTAGTTCAGCACCTCAGTCGATCAAATCAATTTTTTTTTTTAATTGGTGGATTTGAGCTTTATACAAGTTAATTATTACTTTACTTACTTACTTACTTGCTTGCTTACTTGCTTACTGACTGACTGACTGACTGACTGACTGACTTACTTACTTACTTACTGACATACTTACTTACTGACTGACTGACTGACTGACTGACTTACTTACTACTGACTTACTGACTGACTGACTGACTGACTGACTTACTGACTTACTGACTTACTTACTGACTTACTGACATACTTACCTACTTACTTACTTACTGACTGACTGACCTACTTACTTACTGACTGACTGACTGACTATCTGACTGACTTACTGACTGACTGACTGACTGACTGACTGACTGACTTACTTACTTACTGACTGACTGACCTACTGACTGACTCACTTGCTGACTGACTCACTGTCTGACTGACTGACTGACTGACTGACTGACTGACTTACTTACTTACTTGCTTACTTGCTTACTGACTGACTGACTGACTGACTGACTGACTGAATGACTTACTTACTTACTTACTGACATACTTACTTACTTACTTACTGACTGACTGACTGACTGACTAACTTACTTACTTACTGACTGACTGACTGACTGACTGTCTGACTGACTGACTGACTGACTGACTTACTTGCTTCCTTACTTACTTACTTACTGACTTACTTACTTACTGACTGACTGACTGACTTACTTACTTACTGACTGACTTACTTACTTACTGACTGAGTTACTTACTTACCGATATACTTACTTACTGACTGACTGACTTACTTACTTACTGACTGACTCACTGTCTGTCTGACTGACTGACTGACTGACTGACTTACTGACTGACTTACTTACTTACTGACTGTCTGACTAACTGACTGACTGACTTACTGACTGACTGACTGACTTACTTACTTATTGACTGACTGACTGTCTGACTGACTGACTGACTGACTGACTGACTTACTGACTGACTGACTGACTGACTGACTGTCTGACTGTCTGACTGTCTGACTGACTGACTGACTGACTGACTTACTTACTTACTGACTGACTGACTGACTTACTGTCTGACTGACTGACTGACTTAGTGACTGACTGACTTACTTACTTGCTTACTTGCTTACTGACTGACTGACTGACTGACTGACTGACTGACTGATTTACTTACTTACTTACTGACATACTTACTTACTTACTTACTTACTGACTGACTGACTGACTGACTGACTGACTTACTTACTTACTTACTTACTGACTGACTTACTTACTTACTGACTGACTTACTTACTTACTGACTGACTTACTTACTTACTGACTGAGTTACTTACTTACCGATATACTTACTTACTGACTGACTGACTTACTTACTTACTGACTGACTCACTGTCTGTCTGACTGACTGACTGACTGACTTACTGACTGACTTACTTACTGACTGACTGACTGACTGACTGACTGACTGACTGACTGACTGACTTACTTATTGACTGACTGACTGTCTGACTGACTGACTGACTGTAGCATCTGCAAGCTATCCCTTGCCCTCCCCCGTTTTCTTGTTACACTGGTGAGCATGTGTTCATTTCTTCTTTCATTTTATTGTTGTACTCCGTGACCTGACCTTCTTTTCTAGTGAGTAGTTTTTTTCTCGCCCGCTTGTTGTCAGGTGTTTTGACTCGTTCAGTAAATATTAGTATGTTCCCGAACATTCGATAACACTGTGGAGAAGAATGTTTACGCCAGATTTGGCCTTGAGTGATGTAACCTGATGACGTATTGATGCGTGATTGGTTAGTTTGTGCGAGGGCAAAGGTAACGTTTATTTCGGGAACTTTCTGTAGGAATGTTTATATATATAGACCTGTGTGAGTGGTTGGTGGGGTGAGTAAGTGAGTTTCCTTTTGTGTGGCGTAGATATTTAGTTTCGCTGGCGTCTTCCTAGTAATTTATTGTTCACTATACAGTTATTAAACTTTAGTATTATTTAATCTATCGTCGGATCTCGTGTTTATTTATTTTTCAGCTGTAATAGTTTCGTTTTCTAAAGGGTTGTAGTTAGATCAACTAACTCCCCCCTACTATAACGTGCTAGAACAACCTCAGCTGTTACACTGACTGACCGTGGCCTTCGGACTGACTGACTTACTGACTGACTGACTGACTTACTGACTGACTGACTGACAAGATCGTTGTTCTTGTTTTTGTTTGCCACATTCATACCTTGTATACCAAACCCACTTTGCAACCTTGCAGATTTCCTATGTATAAGTTTAATGATTTTTGTTGTCCGGTCATTTTCAAACCAGCCACAGATCCGAATCAAGGAAGACGTTCTCCCGCTTCGGTGATCACTGCCTTCACACATACTTACATGGCTGTATTGTGCATGGCCTCGCAACCAGGGGAATGAACCACGATATTTCAGCTGCGGCAGAAATTTAGGTTATGTCCCTTGGATTTTTTTTTCTTCTGCCCAAGAAGCACTTTCTCTCACTTTAAATGAAAATTGAACTGTTACCTACGTTGACAAAAAATGTTCGATTTAACCCTTCAAAACAACAACAACAACAACAAAATTAAACACAAAAGGCTGAACTGACTTCACTTCCTTTTAATCGAACATAACGATGCCATGTCTGGGGTCATTACCAATACTAGCCGTTCCGTGCAAGATAAATCTTGCGAAGTTTCAATGTACAGAGCTCAACCGTATATCTAGATCTAGATTACATTGAAACGGCATTAATTTGGATTCGATGCTATGAATAACTGAACTTACTGTTACACCCCACACTTTCACGTCGAAATACACAAATGTGATAATGTTGATTTTCAGCCACTAATGTGTAAAGAGAGGCCAAGGACTCACATTTTTCGCTTCTATCCGATGAAAATGCGTCTCTGTTTTTGAAGCTCAAAAAATTGTAAAATAAATAATTGTAAAGACTGATTTTTGTTCAAAATGAATGTGTCCATGTAACTCTTATTCCGTCAAAAATTGATACAGTACATCAAGTTTCATAATTTTTGATGGCGTAGTCGCGAGGTTTTAGCTGCTTACAGGTTCACCCTCTAGCTCAATTTATAGTAAGATTATGCTCTACAGTAGTATTGAAACACGATTCAGTACGATGTTGATCTTTATTGAAGTAGTTCAGTCAGTGGTATAATAATATACATTCTCCTCATGAAGATCACATGGGTCCGGAATCCAGACAGATAGATGGAATTGTGAAGGCAGAATCAGGCACTTCCTCTGTCAGATTGGTAAATAACACCAAAGCGTCAACTTGACCTGTTTAAATAGATAAAAGAATGGGCAATTGTATCGATGAACTCGACAAATTGTAATAGGGAGACAGCAGTCTGAATTGTGGATGGATAAATAGATAAGGCTAGTTGGACAGACAGACAGACAGATAGATAGGTAGACAGACATAGGCAGGCAGGCAGGTAGACAGACAGACAAATAGATGGACAAACATAATACTAGATAGATAGATAGATAGATAGATAGATAGATAGATAGATAGATAGATAGATAGATAGATAGATAGATAGATAGATAGATAGATAGATAGATAGATAGATAGATAGATAGATAGATAGATAGATAGATAGATAGATAGATAGATAGATAGATAGATAGATAGATAGATAGATAGATAGATAGATAGATAGATAGATAGATAGATAGACAAGAGGCAAAGTACAGGGGACAGAAATGAAAGCAAGGACACCATATGGCAAGCGGACAACGGGGTAATCAACTAGACAACAATATATTAATTATCACAAAGGGATTATGTGCAGATCGATAACTAGCAACTCAGCAGGCCGGTATGTATAGGCTGCCAGGTACTCACTACTTCCTAGTGTCCCAGTTATATGCTCACTAATAGGAACACATCTGTCTGACGTCACGGCGATGATCATCTCAATATTCCTATTCTTATCCGTACGCTTGAAGTACCAGGCATCGAAGTGGGCCTGGTTGTCATACTGACCAATGTAGGATTTCCCCAGATATTGTGAATTCTCTGGAACAAAGAAAACATAAATAAGAATTCAAATGTAATTAAATGCATTAACATCTATGGACTTAACCCTATCGGCTCCGCCCCCCCCCCCCCCGTTTCTTGTGGGAATAATCTGATTTGTGAGAACTTGTTCTTAGAGGCATAATTAAGGGGTTTTCGTGATTATTTTGTTGATTTAATGTATATCGTAAAAGTGACTAAAAAACCAACTTTTGTAGCCTTGAGTTCTTGTGGGAACTGAGAGCGAGTGATAGATTTCTGTGTATCCCTAGTGGTACATGAGGCCCAGGGGGTTGGCAAATTAAATTATGTTGCAACAAGATACTGTCTGCTAATGCTGGAATTTAATAATTTAAACCTGTTTGATCAAAACGATTCTCCGCTTTCGCAAGCGCATCAAGTTTCCAGTTAATTTTCATTTCATACGTCATTCTGGTAAATTTTTTAAGAGGTTACTTTACGTATACCCTTAGAGAGGCGAATCGGTGCCTCTACAAAATGTTCTGAAATGGAAGTGGGATTTAAGAGAAATGAATATTATTATCAGAAGGACCTATGACAATTGATTGTGGTTATATGATGTCCGCGCTGTTCTGCTGCCGGGCAGTAAATACATTACAGGACCCTTGTTCTGGTTTCTTCCAACTTCACCTTTGGCACAACTGAGAAATTCGGCGTTATACTTTCGCGGCTTTAGTATTATGATTAGGAGCTAGAACAAATCGGAACTGTGACACAGCTTGATAAGTGCCGCAGCGCATTTTAAACAAGTGTTAAAATGTGCATTTGTTATACTTCTTCTACATACTAGAAGATCTCCTTCAAATGAAGAGAGAACAAACATGAACTAAGGTCGCGAAGCCTAGGTAAGTAGGTAGGTAGATCTTTCCCAGCTATTAGCTACAAAACCGCAGGCAAAGATCCCTGCATACAGCTTGCTCCAAGAACCATAACATTTTTCTTTATCGAGGGTTGGCAACCAGAATGTTTTATATTATCTAACATAGGCAAACTGACAAAAACAAGTTTGGAATTAATTATTTTTTTTTGCTGCCTCAATGAAAATCCAAACAGTTGCAACAATTTCAACACGGCCACATGAATAATTTTAGGGGATTATGAAATAAATTCACACGGTACTGGTCTTGGATATCTTCAGGCATTTAAAGGCTAGGAATAAATTTGGACATAACACAGTCTGGTCGATTCCTCTCGTTATATCCTTCTCTGAGATAACAATGCATTTCTGTTTATGACACTCTGCGAAACATATTTCCTGAGGGTACACATTTCAGTCCCAAATCTATAAAAGGTTTAGAAAACGATCAGTTGCCCACAACTACACTATTGCAGAAAATGAAATGGTAGTTGATGAATGTAGTTACAAGTGCGTACGCCCCCCTGGTGTTTTTCGCTAGGAGTAAGTATTTTCAAGTCTTTTGTGACTCCAGTGCTAGAAAGCTCCTCTCGAAATACTCTGAACAACAACCTTAATTAATTCTTCTTTCAGATTTTTTTGTTCTTTCCTCCTGTTGTTTTGGTAGAAAGGGTAAGGGGCAGGGTTAGGGATTCGATAAGATTTACGGTTGAGGATAAGGACGGGGTTAGGGATAGGTACCTATATCTAGGCGCCCCTAACGCGAAACGCTTGGGGTGCGTACGTACAAGTAACAACAGCTTTTTGTACAAAATGAAGTGGGGGAAAGCTTTAGTTGATATATTAAAGTGCATGAGTTCCACTCACCTGGCATGCACGGTTCTAGCATTCCACTGTCAATGGGCCCTTTCTGGCATGTGCCTCCAGCAACAACATATTGCACCATCTGTGTGAGGACACACACAATTATGAAATACAGTCCAGTGACATGTACTCGCCATATGATTCACAAGCTCTTAGTAACATTTATTTTTTTCAGTTTAATCTCCTCAGCCCGTTACCATAGCAGTGGACACAGATCCGACTTCAGGAGTTGTACCTATGCCCCAACAAAGACCTAAAAAATGCACGGAAATCCTAGGTCTACTGAATCAGTAGCGAAAAGAGTAAAAACGATAAATCTCGCAAGTAAGATCTGCATCTCTAACTTGCAAATGTGGAAGACACAACAAAAAATGCTGTAACACTATTTTGTAGAACACTATAGTTACATTTTGGACGTAAAACCATGTCTCAAAATATGTACATTCAAATGTCTTATCACAGACAGAAGTTGCTGCAACAAGCATACAAATTGGTGGTGGGCATGTCGAAATCGAAATATCGATCTTTCGATATTTTTTGGATGTCTTTTATATATCGATATTGAGGACAAATACCGATATTTTTCGATATTTTTTTTAAAGTATAATTTTTTGGTAATTTTTTTTTTTTTACGTCAGCTAATTCTTAGTTAGAGTAACTCTCTCAGTTAAGTAGCAGTCTTTAAAACTTGCCCACAATAAGAGCTCACGCGGACAACTGGACGAGATAGTGAGAGTTGGGGGCGGGGGGGGGGGGATATGGAGTGAGTTAGCGTAGCTTAACAAGGTCAAAAAGGTATTGTAGGCCCTTAGATTCATTTTGCCACATCACAAGTAAGCAAAAAAAAAACAATTTTAATTGAAAAAAACAAACCAAAGTTAATTTAAGAAAAATTACGAAACAACAACAATAACAACAAAAAGAACCCAAAGTCAATAATATCTTAGTAGAAACTAGAAACTTCTAATATCGTTGCGATCCCTCTCCTTGAGGGGGTGGGGGTAAACTTGACGGGATAAATATTTAACTCGATTGTTTCCCTTGGCGTTTTTATATGTATTGATATTTTACTTGCAAAATATCGATAGCAATATCGATACATTTTTTAGAGATATCGCCCACCACATACAATAAAACAAAAAGAATATCTATTATAGTGATGCAACTACTAGAAAACCCTTTTAGTTCCATTATTGCCTATGTAATTGGAGTCTAGTAATACATCTGAAGACCCAACTATTATACATGGAAGCAAGACCAGTTCTAAGATAATAATTATGTTTAATTCAAGTTACTACACTCAACAAAAAAAGGAAACTACAGTGTACATGAACAGTCCATCAAATCAATCTGTAGTCTTTCTCCATAATGCCGACACTCCGTAACCCCAAAGACGATAATAATATACAATTAGCCGTTATTAACCCCAAGCGCTTTCTCTCATTGGTTAAATCAGCAAGCACTACATGCCGTCTTTCCCAGTAACTAGAAACTCATGGGGGAGCCAGACAACAGAGAGTCTTCAGAGAAGAACCCCCCCCCCCCTTGTTCAAGTGTTTCGGCCCTGGACTCCTTACACTCCAATGCCAAAGAAAATGCCGCTTACGATGTCTTGGTTCGAGCAAAATACTCCGTGCGGGCTAAATCAAATCAACGAAATGCCGGATGAACAAACCGAATGAGTACCATTTTGTTGGCGTTGTTTCGGCACGAAGACAATATTATGTTTGCGTAATTCGAAACGTGATCCGGGGTGCCGGGGTAGTGCTCTCAGTGGGAAAATTCTATTTGATGTAAGTTCTGCCCATTGGCAATTCTTATGGCCTCTGTGCTCGAGTGAAAATTTGAGTCTGAGTTTGAGTTTGGATTTTATGGCACGTCGGCAAGATAACGGCCATCCTGCGCCCTTCATGGTCTGTTTGGGTGCGCGTTCTTTATTTATGTTTCGTACTGTCAGAGCTGTCAAGTTTAACAATAGAATTAAAAACGTTCATATAATTTGATCAGATTGGTATAAAGTTCTCAAAAGTTGTTTTACATGGATCTGGGGAAAGTTTTGTAAATGGGTATAAAGGTTTTTAAATCAAGTTGTAGATCTTAGCCTCTCTCAGAAAGGACAGGATGCCTTGCGGGTCCACGTCAGAAAATAATTCTTTCTTGGATCAGCAGGCATAGTGCTTTCTTTGGATATGCGTGAAGTCTACACATTCAGTCAAAATACATTTTAATGATAGTTAGCAATTCCATGCCACACATTCTGGTGCATCCCCCCCCCCCTCCCCCAGTAAGGTGCAGTCTTAAATAATCCGTCGGGGGGGGGGGGACACAGAATTTAGGTGGGCCAGTTGGCATGAGGGGGCCTATTCCCTCTTGTAAAGGCAAAATGGGCAGGAGTGTGATTTGCTGATACAGAACGTTGATATTGTAAGGAGATTAAAGGGGGAAACTTTTAGCACAAATTAACATGAATGTTTTAATGAAGGTTCATAAAAGATAAACATTTAAAAAAAGAATAATCAATCACTTCTTAAGCAGTTGCAAATGGGAGCCTGCATTTCCCATCTGGCCTGGGCCTATTGCCAGCTTTTCTCTGATCTGAATAAAAAAAAAGAAAAGAAAGAAGAAGAATGAGAATAAAGAATAAGCTGAAGGAGAAGGAGAGGCGAGAACGAGAGAATGAAGAAGAAGTTGAGAGAACAAGAGAATGAAGAAGGAGATGAGATAATGAGAGAATTAAGAAGGAGAGGCGAGAACGAGAGAATGAAGAAGAAGAAGAGAGAACAAGAGAATGAAGAAGGAGATGAGATAATGAGAGAATTAAGAAGGAGAGGCGAGAACGAGAGAATGAAGAAGAAGAAGAGAGAACAAGAGAATGAAGAAGGAGATGAGATAATGAGAGAATTAAGAAGGAGAGGCGAGAACGAGAAGATGAAGAAGGAGATGAGATAACGAGAGGGTGAAGAAGGAGAAGACGAAGACTTGGAAGAGGAAGAAGAAGAAGAAAAAACGAAAAGAAAAAACCAAAAGGAGAAGAGAAAGTTGGAGGGAAGAAAACGCATAAAATGTTTCACTCTACTTACAGTGGTGTAATCCATTATAAACTTCTGAATGGATGCTTGAATGCCATCTTTAGAGAACGTGACGGTTTCTTGGATCTGAAGTTGATTTTCCCAGTCTCGATACAAGTGTGTCACTTGCTTGAATAGATAAACAACAAAAAAAAAAGGGATTCATCATTAATCCAGTGTATAACTTCCAGTTGTTTTAAACATTGCGACTTTAGTTCTGGTCTGCTCCAACTCGACTTTTGCACAGATGAGAAATTCGACATTAAACGTATGCGGCTCTAGTTATTATGCTGTTGTTAGAAAACTGCAGTATTTCACACCGTAAGCTTTCAGATGAGCAGTGAACACAACCCACGATTTTATCTATACGGATTTGTAATAACTGTGGTCCCCAAATAATAGCCATTATGACAGGGAATTAGTATAAATCGTAGCTGTGAAACAGCTCGATAAGTGCCACAACGCAGTTTTAAACAAGAGTCAAAGTGTGCATTTGCTGTACCTCTTCTACAGACTAAAAGATTTCCAGTTTTTCCAGAAGATGGAGACAGAACAAACAAGAACTAAAGTTGCGACATATTCGTGAGGATTAAAAAGGGAAACTAACATATTAAACGTTTCCTTGAAATCACTGAAAAAAAAACAAAAAAACATTGAATATCACACGGACCACGGTGGTAGCGGGAAATGTGTTGGAACTTACAACCAGGCCAGGCCAAAAGTGTGTCCGGATAGGGACAGTGCTGTCTTAACATCATAATTGGCCCCCACGCTGTGGGCAATAGGCGGAATTTTCTACTTCGTTTCAAAAACCACTGTAAATTTACAACTGCCCAGTGTGTCCACGCGTTAAAACGGCTCTGGGTGGATTTAGAGTGGGGGCTGGGGGGTGGGGGGGGGGTGGGGGGAAAGGGGCGGAGGTGTAAGTGGCATGCGTCTTTGATTTTGTGAAGGCCTACTCTCTTTGGTAGATGCCAAAAAACAAAAAGGAAGGGAGTAAAAAATAATAGCCAAAGGGGAACTTTTCAGCACAAAAATATTCATATTTTAAAGAAGATACATAATTATAGTTAATGACAAATACAGGCAAAAAAAATAAAAAAATTAGCACTAATTACAAGAACACCCAATGAGCAGTTTGAAATGGGGACCTACATTAACCATCTTGTCTGAGCCTGTTACGAACTTTGCACAAGCCTGCATATTACTATGGCAGCGTGGGAAATGTTTCATTAAATAATGACAAAAGAAAATAAAAACTAGTCTAATGTCTCGTTTCAACTCTCTAACATTGGCTTAAGTAAATGCTAGTCACACATAAGGAAACAGAAAAGGAAGGAATGCCTAAAAGAGTAAGTATCAATTTAATCTAGCGGAATGTGATTAGGTAAAGGTTACTAAAATCAAGACTTCTGATGCACACATACACACACCACACATATCGAGAGAGTCAGAAAGAGTGAAAGTGTGTGTGAGAGATAGAGAGAGAAAGAGAGAGAGAGAGTAAGCGAAAGAGAAGGAAAGTGAGAAGTGAACGAGAGACAGAGAGACAGAGAGAGAAAGAGAGAGAGAGAGAAAGACAGGGACAGGCAGAGAGAGAAGAGAGAGAGAGAGAGAGAGAGAGAGAGAGAGAGAGAGAGAGAGAGAGAGAGAGAGAGAGAACCAAGCAAGGCCAATGCCATTGCTATCACCACTATACTGATATTTGAATACATCTGAACACTAGAGCACTGTGAATGGACCAGCCACACTTTTCACTGAAATCGTAATCTGCAAAAAGGTCGCCATGATTACCATAACACCCCCGGGAAACCATAGTAAACCTTGTATATCCCTGGTCTAATCTGACTGTTACTACTATGTAATGATTAAGCCAGCGTCACAGTTATCATAATCTTAATTTCTGCGATAAGTCTCAGTGGTTTATCAAAGCCTAGTATCGTTCTGTTCATAACAAAACACGCAATATCTGGGCCAGAGTAAGCGCTGAAATATACATGGGGAGGAGTACCAATATGAGATAAACAGCTTTAGTGAGGCATCAATGTCCTGAACTCGGTGTTAATCGCCCAGCCAGGCTTTAACCATAAATACATCAAGAGGACTTGCTTACCTAGAACCGCGACCCCTCACCAGCCCCAAGCGACGGCCGGAACATGAACGTTCCAAAAGTCACGTCTCTGAAATGTGCCCCAAATGGAATTACGCCCTTAAAGGGTGTCATACTAAGCCCAGAGCGTCACAGCTGAACTTCTGCCAGCAAAATGTACACCATAGAAACAGTTGCAGAAGCTGACTGTGTATGACTGGGCTTAGTATGATGGGTCTTCCCGGATTTAGCAAGAAAACATAGGAAATTATGAAGTGCATTTCTTGTGTGCCAGCAGCTGCCTGTTCCATTCAGGGCTTAGCACGACACATGTATTTCCCTAATCAGGAGTTTTTCAGATCTTTACCGTATAGATGATAATAAGCAGCTGTAAAACAGTTGCCGGAGACACAAATTAAAAGCGACATTTTTGAAAATGTGTACGGTATTCAACATTCCATACCTCTTTCAATGGAGCAAGTGGCAAAACTGCCTAGATAAGACTTTCTCACCCTGTTTTGTCCCACGCCCCAATCCAATTTGAAAAAAATAAATAAATAAAACATTTATTTCAAGTTCTACCGACCCGTTTTTTTTACATCAGGCCTTGCCCTTGACGCTGGCTGCAGATTTGTTCGATTCGAGGGACGAATTTCGTCAGTCTGAGCCCTAAATCCCCCCCCCCCCTCCCCGTGCTTCTGTTAAGTTCGATGTTTTAATCTGAACTGAACAAGGAAACCATCCACACGGTATAAACAAGCAACGGCGTAGCTATAGTTACAATTACAATTGAAAATACGATTTATATGAAGAATCCCTACGCGCCATTCTGAGGTCCCACGCCCTTCCAAAACATAGCCACGCCCAGGGCCAGATTAGGACCTTTAGGCACTTGAAAGATTTTTGGTGCCCCCATATACTGATTATGTAATTCAATTAAAATAAAGAGCGAGTCTTAGACGCCAGCAAATACTTTAATTTTTATCATTTACTGTCGGGGCGCCTTTTGGTTCAGCTTCACCAAATTGCAGTTTTGCACCATATGGTCTATAGCAAGTCCTGCAATGCAAAATTTCTGTGGTGCCCCCGTTCCCTAGATGTCCTAAGCACATGCTTTTTTGGCTTAATGGTTAATCCAGCCCTGGCCATGCCCCACTGGTGAGGCGTGTGTCCCAGCTTGAGCAACACTGTACTGGCTTAGGGAAAGAATGGCTCTAGGAAAGAGACATAAAAGGACCTTTTCGCCGTTTGCCCTCTTTACATAAAAACGCCATCCAGCCTTTAAGTGACACGCAGAGTGGTAACAGCACGGTCCAAATCAGCCGCCTAATGGATTAAGTGGACATTTTTGTGGAGCTGCCCCTGAGATCATGGCAGAGCCTGACTAAGGACAATTTCACGATAGATCTGATTCTGACTGGATAGAATTATCTGCCCGGAAGCTGTATAGAGGTTAATAGGCCAACCTTGGTTAAGGACGCATTGGTTGATCGATAAGTAGCTTTGCCCAATGCAAGCATGATAAACAGAAAGAAAAAGTAGACGTAGACTGAAAGAATATGGAAGAAAACTCCAGTTTCAACATGAGAGATTGACATATTGAATGCAAAATGACAGAAAGCGAGCCCTACGCAACATATTATCGAAATAATGCATGCTTGGGAAAGATTTCCGTACGTCTCGACCGTTTGATCTGTTTACAATTCTTTGTACATTTTCTTTTTGTTTTCTGTACACAGGATTTAGGGTAGGGGAAGGCATACAAAAGTTTAAAGTAGGGATAAGGACAGAATTAGGGATGGGTTTGGGTATAGGGATAGGGTCTCGACTGGGTGGTAGGGAAATTACAGAACTCGTTCCCTTCCGGATGTATGCATATAAATTAAACTAATCAATATCCACATTACATAGTCAAAAATATCTTCTCGCCATCAGCATTTCTGAATGCTGTTTCATATGGCCTAAACATGGTTTCATTTGACAAATAAAAGTTTTGGAAGGAGTTCCACTTGAGTCACATAATAGGATTGCTACAAGGACGAGACTTTAGGAGCGCCTGTGCACTGGGGCGGAGGGGGGGGGGGAGTCGAAGATGGACAGCGGCCCCTGGCTCCCTTGCGAGTTAATCCTCCGAGATGGGTGTTTTTTTTTTGTACTACATGCTGGGCTCAGGAACTAACACTCAGAACTAGAACATGAAATGTGTGCTCGACTAAAGTTGTGTAACTCATATGGTACTCCTTTGAGAACCCTGAAAAGAGTTTTTCTCTGTGCCAAATCTGTGACGCGTAACTACCTTCCGAACACAATACTGTCTGTACAACCAGCATTGATGCGACCTAGTGTGTCGTAATACATGTAGACATAAACTCATTTTAACTTATTGTTAAATGGTTCTACAACCTTATCTTGAGCGCTGAAGGTTGGCAGGCTGGCGATGATCGCCTGGAATCTGTAAGGTAGACAGCACGGCTTAGGTTGGGAACCATCATCTCGGACATCGACAGCTCTGCTCCGGAGACTACGTGTCTCTGTATCCACATCCAACTGTTCGGATATAGGCGAATACACGGATCCAGCAACACTGATCCAGAGGACAAGGATAAGTATGTTGGACAAGGATTTGGTTACGCCCGAATCCATGATGTTCTTTTATTGTATTTTCTACAAACGTGGAATGCGTGCCGTTGCGTATCTAGGAAATCTCATAGATGTTCAGGTGAAGAAAGCTTCAAGAAATGTTCAGTTTAGCTGGTAGAAAGAATAACACTCTTTTTTTGATTGTCAGTATAAGAATGAAGCTGGAAATTTAGTTGGTTGAATGAACTACGTAATTTTTTAGTGTCGAGTTTCACACACTTTTAAATTTCACAAAACCGTAACACAACACGACGTAGTCCCCACTGAGAAAATCTGCTGGCAAATGCCAAAGTGTCAATAGGAACAGCAGAGAAAACTGTAGTCGATGAACTAGATTAATAATACAATTGTTTTAGTCACGCTGGTGCATAAGCAGATCCGCCAATGGTGTTAAAGAAGAAATGACTTGATCACACATAGGAAGCCAAGCTGTTGGTAGACAACCAAATGTTACGCCTCACAAGTTTCATATTGTTACTGTCATTTTCTGCATCCCTAACTCCTTTTCACTTTTCATAGTATGGAACACGATGTTCTGCTTCGAATTGACGCGGTTACACCATTCAAAAGTCAAATGCAGAGCAAGGCACACATAAAGATAGGCAACACACGAAAATGCGTAGAGAGACGGAAAGGATTAGCGTATTAAAAAGTGAAAATAAAAAAAACACTCAACCACACACAAAAAAAGAAGCCTAGAATACTGCTAACAAACACTAAAATAATGCTACCTGGATTCTAAAAACCAAAATAATTCTTATAGCGAACAAGGTAACTCACAATACGTATGATGTTATAACCATGGTTTATCTTAAGACAGTGGTCAAAATTTTAGCTCATTAATACACTTCAGTATGGGATTCTTTGTAAACCATTTCAGAATTCTCCTATATTTCACCGTTGTACGTTTCTGACAAATGTTTGTGTTAATTTATAAGATTACTAACTTTACCTTTACTAAATAGATTTCATGTGCAAGAAAGCATTAAGTGTCTCTACAGCAAGATGCATTCGTTATCTTCAACTGATGTTGACCAACCATCATCACCACCAACACATTCAAACCATCGCCGTCCCCAGCAGAAAATATTATAAAATATAACGATGATTTAAAAAAATAACATTCTTGGATTCCTAGTAAACTCAATATAATTATGAGATGCATGGCTACGTGCTTTTGTCCACTTAATTCTGGATTGCGGTACCTTAGTTCTTGCTCGTTTATGTCTCCATTTTCTGAAAAACTGGAAATCTTTTAGCACGCAGAAAAGGTATAACAAACGCACACTTTGACACTTCTTTAAAATTCGTCTTGGCACTTATCAAGCTGTTTCACAGCTCCTATTTATTCTAACTCCTTATCATAATGCTAAAACCGCAAAAGTTTAACATAGACTTTCTTAATTGTGCAAAAAGTGGATTTGGAACAAACTAGAACTAAGATCAAGTTTGGCTGTAGTATTTGAAAAAACATTTTTAACAACATAATGAAAAATAAGCAAGACGAATGAAAGTTCGAAAAGAATCACCAATGAAAGCAGAAAAAAAAAGGGGGGGGGGGCGAGGTTCTATCTCACAAAAACATTCACCAACCACGCGTCCCCCAGTCTGACAGAGTCAGAACCTAGAAACCAATCGCTTTTGTTGAGCAGTATAAAAGAAACCAATTTGTGGGCTGAACAGATAATGATTTGCGATGCGACTGGCACACGCTGCACCTGTTACATTCACACGCTGGGAACTTTACCATTAGACTTCCACTCTACAATGAATGATGTAGGCATGAAATCCGGACCTTGTGATCCTCAAACTGTAGAATGAATGGTGGGAGCATGAAACCAGAACTCTCTCATCCTAAAACTGTACAAAATCACAGCCTTCTGACCCTCCAACTGTACAATGAATAGTGGAGGCAAGAAACCTCAACTCTCTGTCTGTCAAACTACAAAACCACAGCCTTCTGATCCTCAAACTATACAACGAATGGTGAAGATATGAAACCACAACTCTCTGGTCCTCAAACTGTACAATGAATGGTGAAGACATGAAACCACAAATCTCTGGTCCTCAAACTGTACAATGAATGGTGAAGATATGAAACCACAACTCTCTGGTCCTCAAACTGTACAATGAATGGTGAAGATATGAAACCACAACTCTGTGGTCCTCAAATCTACAATGAATGGTAAAGATATGAAACCACAACTCTCTGGTCCTCAAACTGTACAACGAATGGCGGAGACATGAAACTACAACTCTCTGAAACAAAACCACGTCCTTCTGATCTTCAAACTATACAATGAATAGCGAAGGCATGAAACCACAACTCGTTAATCTTAAAACTCCCATAAAACCACAACATTCTGATCCTCAAACTGCACAAAAACACAACTCTTTGGTGTCCACCAACTGTACAATGAATGATGAAGATATGAAACCACAACTCGCTGATCCTTGAACTGTACGGTGAATGGTGGAGGCGGCGTGAGACCACAGTTCTCTGATTCCCAAACAGTACCAAACCACAACTCTCTGATCCTCGGATCGTACAATGAATGGTGGAGGCGGCATGAGATCACAGTTCTCTAAAGCTCAAACTGTACAGTGAATGGTGGAGATAAGAAACCGCAACTCTCTAATCCCCAAACTGTACAAAACCACAACTGTCTGGTCCTCAAACTGTACAAAAAACCACAACACTCTGATACTCAAACTGTACAGAATCACAACTTTCTGATACTCAGACTGTACAAAATCACAACTCTCTGATACTCATACTGTACAAAATCACAACTTTCTGACACTCAAACTGTCCACAATCACAACTCATTTCCTGGGCGAAAATGAATGATTAGCCTTGGCGTGCCATAGCCGAGTTTCATAGGCCGATATTAGTTGGTGTACAAAAAACCACAACACTCTGATACTCAAACTGTACAGAATCACAACTTTCTGATACTCAGACTGTACAAAATCACAACTCTCTGATACTCATACTGTACAAAATCACAACTTTCTGACACTCAAACTGTCCACAATCACAACTCATTTCCTGGGCGAAAATGAATGATTAGCCTTGGCGTGCCATAGCCGAGTTTCATAGGCCGATATTAGTTGGATGGTGACGTCACGACATTTAGTTTCATTGAGACCTCGCCCATCAGCCAACAAGATAGATCTCATTAAAATCCAATCTCGTGACGTCATCAAACAACTAATAAGTCGATCAAAATTTGGTTGTGCACGCCCAGCTAGGCTTGTTTTGAGGGGCAATACATTTTGTTTAGAAATATAATGATATCTAGATTTCTTCTTTTGTATTTGTTTACATGGGTTATAAGTGCATTGACTCAAGCTTGATTAATAATAATGTAAATGTAAGACAAGATAAGATAGATAATAATCAGTTTATTACCCCATGAGTGAAATTCACTTTCACAGAGTGTTTAAGTGCGTAAACACTGAACACACAATCTAATCCGTCATTACACAAACACATCAAAGCCCAAAGACAGGCATTACTGCATTACATAACATGGCAAATAACCTGAGTCGCACCATGACGCACACCTAGCTATAATGTCTTGACGAGGAGAATTGATGAGGGCAAAAACAGTCCTAATCTACTCTCGTGGGTCATATTGACCCAGAGAGGTGGTTTTAATTCTGTAATTAATCAACCATGTGGATCTCATGGCCGAAACTTGGTGTATTCTCCAACATGTAATCATCAGGTCACTGGCGGACAAAAGTCAGTAGGGAACTGACCACTGTTTTGATTTACACGCATTTTATTATAGACAATGGTAGCGCTTTAGTTTCAGTGTGTTGTGTTGAGAGCAGCGGCTGGTGTGGCTCAGCAGTCCGATCTTGGCATGGCAGTCCTTTCCGTAGACTGCAAGTGAAGTTCGAAGGCACACGAGAGAACTGAGTACGCCGTCTCTGTTCCTGTTGCCTGTGTAGTCCTTGGCTTCCGCAGGTGTCTTTTGCGCTTCTCAGGCGCCCAATGTGACGCCCCTTCGGACAACACAATGACTCAAATATCCATAGATATCGCGTTGTGGGTTTCCCAACTTTTTCAGTCCCGTTTACTGCTCTTGTCCACGACATCAACTTTACGGACAATGACGGAGGGGGCAGGGGGGATGTACAAACCCAGAATCAGCAAATTCACTCCTTGGATAGGCGAAGTTCACCATGTTCTGAGGGCTAAATTTATCTGAAGTTGAGAACCTCTGTCAAAGAATAAAAGACTGAAATACTTTTCTTTCATAATCTGTTTTCGCTCTCAGCCAATGCTGTGTATTGTCTATCATCATTGCCGAGATGAGTAGACAGCACACCATTTCATTCTACATCAATCATTATTTGATAGCTTACAAAAAGAGAAAATAAAGGTGCTCTCGCCACCTACAACAGGTTACTGCCATTATCATGCCTTCATCTTCAGCGAGCCAATAAATTAGCTGTATATTGCATTTTAACAACAGCTACGTACCGTGAGGCGATCTGTTTTTACCGATTTATTTTCTTTCTATTGATCTGACCATCCCAGTGGATTGATATTGTCCTAACTATCTGAGTCATCCTACTGTAATGGAATTGAAGGGTGAACATGTAAGTATATTTAAGGGGTACACGGTGGTCTTCAGGCAAGGGCTTGGCTCCCCGCTCATGCCGAAAGTACCGGGTTCGATCCCCAATCGGTGCAGGCGTGTTGGAATTTCTGTACGGGGGAAAACATTCGTATCCCTGATCTGTGGTTAGTAAGATCAAGCACCTAGTCTTCTCGAATAAAGACGAAAAACTCGGAGGACCCGTTGTGCAGATTAGATATCTTGGCAGTTTTAAGTCGAGAAGAGCAGGCAGAACAAGGCCGCTGTCCGGGCAAAATTCTAAAAAAACTAATCCCTACCACAAAAACACACAGAAACAAGAACAGGAAAATAAAAGCAAGAAAATTGAGGTGTAAAGGCTAGTGACAGCGAACCCCCTGAAGTAGAGACTTATAGCACAGAACATGTAAACACCTAGAATTTGGAGATTGTGTCACTAAAGATTAAATATTATGAAACTTTCTGTATTGACGACACAATAGACGTTGCTCAGCTCGTTTATTTAAAGGGCGATTTATTTTAAACACAGGTCTATTGATTAGTTCACTTAACATTATTCGCTCTTTCATTTCGTGTTATCTACATTATTCATCTGTAAATTCCCACTTCCATTAACTGACTCACCCCTAGTGTTTCCTTAAGCAGATCACAGCTCTCGCAATACCCATTCTAAATGTCAAGGGTCAGTACTAAAGGTATGAGAAAACATTGTGAGATGTAGAAAAATGTCAAATTATTGGAAATTTAAAGACAAACATTTTGTGTGTGTGTGTGTAATGTTCATGCACTATTTGAACGGGGTGCTTTTCCGCGAAAGCCGCTGAGGGCGACTTATATGCCCATTGCGCATATCGGCCATCTCTGTTGTAAGGACCGACGCATAGCCATGGCGATGGTAGCATTTTGATTCGTTAGCTGATTTGCACTGCGAGCACTTTAGGCGCTGCGAACCAATCGGCAACGATTTAAACTTAGTTCACTAAAGGCAGCAATGACACGTGTGTACACGCACATGGGAGACGTTCGATCAAGTCTTTCACTTCCTTTCCCTTCTTTTACACGTATGGTAGGGAATCTGGCCAGTTTGGATCCATCCTTTCCACCCCTGTCATAACAATCAACTGAAATGCAACCAGCAAGCATTTTAATCGCTTAGACATAATTGTCTCGAAGTTACACTCATCAGCTGATCCACCCGCCATTTTGGGTGTCGGAAGAACAAAACAAAAACACTCTGTGACGTCATTCGCAATGGGCCCATAGGAGCGAAGCAGTTAAATTCTCAACAAAAAAAAAAGTAACTGGATTGCTGACACTTCATGTGCACCATTTTGTCCCGCAGTTTGAGGGAATAATTTCCTTGTCTCGCGGTTCTTAAAGAAAACATCATTGCAGTCCTTATCTTTACCAGATTGTCAGTTCTTCTTGTCTGGGTTGAGGGCGGGCGTGGGAAGTGTGGGATTGTCCGTGTGTAACAACGAAGGGCCCTTATAACTAAAGCGGAGAGTGTTTCTAAAGAATGTAAATCGGTTTCATTTTCCCAGGATATAAACAACAACAACAACAACAACATTGAAACAACAACTATGACAGGTCATTGACCCTGGGTGTCTGTATAATCAGGAAATTTCTATGCAGATTGTATTTTCAGGCGCAGAATTCCCAAGTTTAGACCAGAACTTCACAGCCAAAACCAAACAACAAACCGGTGGGCACGTTCGTGTGTCTGTAAATGATGACCTTGTTTAGATTCGAGAGATTGCCGGCGTCATGTGAATTCTGCCGTCCTACTAAAAAGGACCGTACGTGAGGCCAATCCAGGTCAACGTCCTTTTTTTGTTTTTTGTTACATCATTTTACCGAAAAGAAAAATGTACGCAATTTTTTTATCAATGTTAGAATTTTGCAGTTTCTTCTAAAGTGCTAAATATCAGTTTTGCCAGAGAAAATCTTTCACGCTGAAGTAGGCCTACGCAAATAAACAGCAAATAACGGACATAGTAAAATTCATATTACATCAAAAGTGGAATTGGGCTGGACATGTGGGACGGAAGAATGACAAAAGGTGAACAAAAACGCTGCACTGAATGGCGACCAGGGACAGGATTGTAGAACAAGAGGGCGAGCAAGGAGAAGACGGCAAGAGGACATAAAGCAAAGAGGTGGAACATCATGGAAATGAGGAAAAACATCAGACCGAAAAGAATAGAAATCATTAGCGGAGGGCTACATCCTGCAGTGGATGGACAACGCCTAGGTAAAAGGTGAAAATCATTTTCTTTTAGTCTGCACGAAATAGAAAAAGTAGGGCACGTCACGAAATTTTTTTTTTCGTTTATTATTTTTTTTTCGTCTCGTTAATTTTTTTTTTTTCAGTGTTTTGGCATTTACAGTCTTTTTCCAAAGCACAAGAGAATTCACCAGAGCTGAGACCCAAAAATAGATGTAGCACAGTGTCGGTACTGTGGGTGACGGAAACAAATTCTCCACAACTACTCTGGTCAACAGATGGACAGATATCGACCTACCGAGACTCGTGGCTGACAGATACGGATGTCATTAACAAGCAAGGCAACCAGACAAACTAATCTGTAGGCAGATAGACAGACTTACGGAGGTAGCTGGACTGAGTGGCAGACAAATCGACAGATAAACAGATAGAAAGATAGAAGGCCAGGTAGCGGGTGGACAGTCTGATAGACAGATAGACAGATAAATATAAAGATAACAGACAGACAGACGGACTGACGGATAGATAGATAGATAGATAGATAGATAGATAGATAGATAGATAGATAATAGATAGATAGATAGATAGATAGATAGATAGATAGATAGATAGATAGATAGATAGATAGATAGATAGATAGATAGATAGATAGATAGACAGATAATAGATAGATATAAAAACAGCCAGACAGACAGATAGAAAGACAGATAGATAGATCGATAGATAGATAGATAGATAGATAGATAGATAGATAGATAGATAGATAGATAGATAGATAGATAGATAGATAGATAGATAGATAGATAGATAGATAGATAGATAGATAGATACAATGACACATCCCTCTGAACCTTTATTCGAGAGTTTCTATTTTCGTCATTGAGAATAGCTATAAAGAGAACCCCTGCCCTGTCCTTCAATGCCAAGAGACAACTTCAAACGTAATGCCACTTTCATGTCAAGAACACCAGTAACAAGAGAATTTGAGTTCAAAGAATTACAATAGCCAGATTATCTGAACTGCACCAAAAAAGGTTGTCTTGAGCTAGGACAACTGGTGGGTGGAGGCTGCAGCGTCGTCTTGACTCTTGGTCTTAATTGCACCAGATTCTGGAAAATACGGGAACAGGGTGTCTGCTAATGAATGGCGGGGCAGGGTGAGTGGGTGGAAGAAACCGGAATTCTATATTTGACACTGCCAGCGAGTTCTGACGTGGGAGACTTCAGGTTCCCTTTTTCTTTGGTCAACTGTCTTGTTTTCTACCAAGCTTAGTACTTCCACATTCGATAACACTGGAGCTTTTTTGTCTGATAAATTACGACCTCAGTTCTTGTTTGTTCTACCTCCGTTTTCTGAAAAATTTGAGATCTTTTACTTTGTAGAAGAGGTAAATATAACAAATGCACACTTTGACACCTGTTTAAAATGTGTCGTGGCACGTACCAAGCTGTTTCACAGTTCCGATATTTTGTAACTGTTTATCATAACACTAAAGCCTCCAAAGTTCAATGCCAAATTTCTCAGTTATGCAAAAAGTGGAAATGGATCAAACACAAACTAAGGTCACGTTATTAATACAGTGTACATGGGCATTCTTGTTCAAGATTTTCTTTTCTTCTTGGTAAGCTGTTCCTGTTTGTTTGTTTATTAATTTTGTTCGCTTGTTTGTGTTTGCCCATACTTCTAAAATACAAACACTCGGGTCTCACTCTCTGGTAAATATGGTCATATTATAAATACATACGGAAGGGTCTGCAGGGCAAAAATAGGACTTATCAGTCACATGAGAAGCCATAAGTCATGAAAGAACAGTCTTTCCATTCTGTCCTCTGTGTCCTTTAGTTCTCTTTATTGTCCATGTGTTGAAATTCTCAACAATTTCTGTTCTTTATTCCTCTGGTGTTGTTAAGGTCATCATCATACCTGATGGACGAACTATTATTATTATTATAAATACATTATTCATGGGTATTCGCTTTCAACATTCTTTGGCCGAAATAGATAATTCTAAACAGGCCCGTGCAAAATTAGTAACAGGCCTGGGCCAGATAGGAATTAATGTAGGCCCTTAAATCACCCACTGAGTATTTTTGTAATTAGTACTACATACATTCTTTCATCTGTACAGTATCTGTATCAATCTTATTATTAATATTTATTCTTTATCACACTGCTGTTTTGTGTTATAGGATCACCCATGATTATTTTTTCCATTTTTACACATTAATAAATATTTTTTTTAAAACCGTAGTTCTCCCCTCCCCTCCCCCCTCCCCCCAATATTTTGCCTTTACCAGAGGAAATGGGAACCAATCAAAATGGCAGATCAACTGGCCCACCTGCCCCTCCTCTCCCTCGTTCTGTTCCCCATCCTATCCCGTTTCTGCTCCGGCCTGATTGTAGAGTATGTTACGCAAGCGGTCCCGAAAGTGTATTACATACTATGTATTATTAGATAGTTGACCCCCCCCCCTCCTCCCCAAGCGTAGTTTTCGGAATAGAAACCATTTTCGCGGGAGAGTTCTGATCCCGAAAATTTCGCCGAATCCAAAACCTGAGAGATACTCGCCGTGGCGCACTCAGATGACATAATTATAAAATTGCACGTTGGTCCGGAATGAGATTGCTCCCGCTTTTGTTCACTCACTGAAGTTTGAACTGCCGTGCGGAGTCACTATGCAGTCTAATAACTCTATATCGTTTCACTCACCAACTAGATATCATTATAGGATACTACTAAAAATAATGCGGTACAAGTATATAGCGCCTGTCTCTACCAAGCGGACCCAATGCGTTTTACAATGACTTAGTAACATTCTGTCTGTCTGTCTGTCTCTCTCTCTCTCTTCTCTCTCTCTCTCTCTCTCTCTCTCTCTCTCTCTCTCTCTCTCTCTCTCTCTCTCTCTCTCTCTCTCTCTCTCTCTCTCTCTCTCTCTCTCTCTCTCTCTCTCTCTCTCTCTCTCATGAGCTTGCAATTACTTTCTTGCTGTACAGAACATACAAAGCTTGAGAACTTTCAATCATTTACTAAATATTTCCGATGTAGGGATGATTTTAGCTACGTTTACTTTTAACTAATACCAATTTTAAAAATACAAATAATTCAATTATTTTGATAACAACATAAAACATTATGGTATTGATTGTGAAGAACAACAGATGGAAAAGAAGAGGAAGAATTTACTATGGTTTGGTTCAGAATTTAAATTGTCGGTCACAATTGAAAATCAATAGCACAAAAAGAAGTTCAATCAAATTAACTATTGTAAAGGAGAATTAAAAAGACATCCCGATTTAGTTCAAAGGGTTTTTAATAACGTCAAGTACAAGCAAACAAACCCGTTAGGTTTAAACTACAAAGCTCTGCACTGGGCTAGACGATGTCAAGCTTAGAATAAAACATAAAGGGGGCAGACAGACTAAAATAATCTCGTAAAGATCTCTTACTGCAAAAAAACCCCAAAAAACCTTGCTCCCCAATGTCAAAGTCTCAAACTTCAGACTACAGCTAATGTGTGGTAAACAACAGACCAAAGAGACTAGACTTGAACAAAACAAGATGTTATTGATCAAAATCTTGGGTAGACAGAGCTCTGCTCTCAGGGCTTAAGCCCCCCGGAAAGTGCGCCGAAAAAGCTGCACATGAAGCCCATGTGGAATGGTTTCCGTTTTACAGAATGGCTGCAGTTTATATCTGCGGTTGTGTTCCAGTGAAGCTTCGTACACATCAAATGGCTACGTTGTGTGTTTGAACTGCAGCATCTAAGGACATATCGTCATGGTGTTAACCTTTTTTGGATAAGTCAGACATAGGCCAAAACAGAATGTGCCTGTTACGTCATTGCCCTATCCATGGTTCATCTATTAATGTAAAAATCATTCAAAAGTGCCAAGCCATTATCCTGGAAATAAAACCTTCTGTATTGACCTAACTCATTCATAGACGTAGGCCATTTTGGTTATGGGGTTGTTTCAGCCCAACGTGGATGAAGGCCACTAGAGTCATTTTGGCCTGACTGCATTGCAAAAGAATGAATACGTTTTTTACAATTTTCTCAGAAGTACAAAAAATGATTTTTAGGCCAAAAGGTCAGCACCATGACGATGTAAACTTATCAAATGGCTGAATCGGATAAAAGAGTAGGAATAGGTACGAGAAAATCAAATTTAAGCGAACTGCAATAACAATACAGCAACAATGGATTCAAGGCCAGATGAAGACCAAGGAAGATGTGGACAAGTGACGTTAAAGAAGCTCTGACGACCCACGGCATTACGCCAAGACAGACTTCCCAGCACAGCTGGCTGCAGACCGAAAACTCTTTCTTCCTGCGACGCCCCTCAAGGGTACAAGCACAATAAAAATCGAACGAACGAACATCGAACAATAAACAATGAAGAGACGAGGAATCAGTCAGTTAATTAAGGTATAAAAACTAAGTCTATGAACTAGACAAATCTAAGTCAGAGGAAAAGAGAGTTTATAATATAGATCGGAGAAAGAAAGGGGCGAAACAAAATTGAAGAACAATGGGAGTTAAGGTAAACTGTACATCACAAATGAGTTTCGCCTATTGCAGGGGTGGCCAAAATTGCCTAATATAAGAGCCACAATATGATAAACTTCAGATGTTTGATAGTCACGAGATATGTACAACATTTATGTCACAAATCCCAGACTGGGAGATGTAATAGTTTATGACAGGACAACAATCACGAACAAACAAGTTTAACACTTAACAGAACAATCCATCAGACTCACACATTTATTAAACATAATTATACAGGTAATAGCGCAATTACATACATTATATTATTGGGATTAACTGCCGTACAACGGCCTCATTCTCACACACATTCTCCCTCGGATCCACAACCCGGTAGTTACTCCTAAAGGCACTTCGGCCTCAGCCTCTCCCCTCAGGGTCTTAATAGCACATTAATAATTCACTGGCACCGCAGTCTCTCAATATCACCTTCCTATTGTCATACACCTTAGCACTCCCCTAGCACCTCAGCAGGGCAATAACACATTATCATTTCAATAGACATTATCATTTCAATAGACATTATTATTTCACCAGTACATTATTAGTTCACTAGCCCCTCAACATGGCAATAGTGCATTATCACATTCACGCTCATATCTACGTCCCTGTCCGTGGCCTGACTGCCACGACTTTATGTGCCTCTACTGTCCTGCACTGACAGCCTCACTTCTGGCCTATGTGTGGCCTCCGGCCCTATGCTGGCCTATCACCGTAGGCGCCGCTCAATAGCCCCTCAACATGGCAATAGTACATTATTAGTTCCTAGCCCATCAACATGGCAATAGTACATTATCACATTCACGCTCATATCTACGTCCCTGTCCGTGGCCTGACTGCCACGACTTTATGTGCCTCTACTGTCCTGCACTGACAGCCTCACTTCTGGCCTATGTGTGGCCTCCGGCCCTATGCTGGCCTATCACCGTAGGCGCCGCTCTTTGGCCCGACCTCGGCACCTACAAGAATAACATTACATTGGTATAATACCCTACCATTTCTATTCACTCCACCTCTCCTTACAACCCATGAAGCGTACACACACTAGTTCACCTTTCACTCACCACACATCTTACGGTAACACACCTCCATCGGAGTACACAATACTCACTCGTGCTACAAATCCATGAACTCACTTTCATCTACCGCTCATGGCGCACATTGCTATATCCAATATCAAGGACTTCCACATTCCTCACATATACTTATTTACATCATGGTAATAGACGAATATAATATAATACATCAATCATAATTA
This sequence comes from Onchidella celtica, assembly GCA_963931925.1. Taxonomy (NCBI): domain Eukaryota; kingdom Metazoa; phylum Mollusca; class Gastropoda; order Systellommatophora; family Onchidiidae; genus Onchidella; species Onchidella celtica. The sequence continues at coordinate 72,712,269 of OZ007568.1, forward strand.
TCAATCAACGTTCTACCTACCAGTCATCACTGGAAAAACTCTCTCACTGGTCTCTCGACTGCTCCCCTTATGTCCGCCCGCTGGGCTCTTACTAGCGTCCGTTCAGTAGGACCTTCTAACTTGCAGTGATAGTAATACAGCGCTTTCGCCTCATTCAGACCCCCACCACTCATAACATGCACGCTTTTCTTCCTTGTCTACGTGCGTTAATTTTACTCTCTTCCTTCACGTCTTTCCCTACCTGTCTGCCGTGAGCCCTTCTTACTCTACACCCGCTCTGTAGCAATCCCCTTAATTGCACTCACTCCACTCGTGACAATTTACACACACATTATTGTTACATACGGTACACATGTTGTTACACAAGTTTCAAGTTTCAAGTTTAGTTTATTATAGGCCTGGCGGCCAATTCAAAAACACACAAGAATCATGTGAACAATCTTAGAAAACATTAAACAAACAAACAAACCAGACAAAATGCATGGTCGTTCATTCTCTCCGCTCCCTGCAGCATTTATATACTTAGTTATTATAGTATACAATCAAATACAGCTTGTAATTGCCAGCAACAGTCATCATTTTCAACCCCCCCCCCTCCCCCACATAACCGATCTTTCCTCACCTTTATCTGTTGTAAATTTACTACAATTGAAAATATCACTATAATTTATTCTTTCACTCGAAGGTGAATTTAGTTTTCAGACTTCGCCAGGAGAAGTCACAAAGTGACATTATTGTATTCGTTTAGAACTTTATGGCAAAACAATGCAAACGAATGTAGTTCTCTGTCGTGCATCGATGACAGAAAATGTATAAGCTTAAACATGCTTGGTCTAACAAGTAGCCAAGACGGTAAAAACTGTTTCCTTGTATCTATGAATTTTTTGCAAGTTAGTAACACGTGAAATTCGTCCTCCAATTCATTACAGGTCTCACATAATCTCATAACATACTCCAGTTTAGGCCTCTGCCACCTTCCCCTCTCCACCATAAAGTTATGAGAGCCCAATCTTATCTTTGCTATGGCTATCCTTAAATGCTTCTGCTTTACTTCATGTAAGTAATTTTCTGAGTAAAATTCAACAGCTAAATGTCTATATAGCCGATTCTCACTTAAATGCTCTATGTCACATGTTTGTTGAAAATTGTCACGTAGACGTTGTTCAAATTCAGATAAAAACAACGAAGTTTGATCAACCTTTTCGCTTTCCCAGATGTATCCAAATCCAGATTTCTCCAGTATTTTCTTTGACAGTAAAGCCCAGTTAATTGTACTTGTGTTGTTTTCTGTGGCTGATAATAATCTACTACAAACTTTTTTAACGGTACTATTGTCGTCTAAGCCTAATATTTTAACCCATAATTTCATTAGTCTAACCTGACGGACAATTTTTAGAGGATAAACTCCCAATTCAAAATAGGCAGTGGCTGCGTTTACGGCAGCCGGTGAACACAACTCATCATTTTTCTTTGTTCGGCTTTACTCCCGTTCGCACAGCAGCGCTTCCTTTCTTTGTTTTTTTTCTATTGGGGTATAAGGGTAATCTGCCGTAAAGGTAGCCACTGCCTTCAAAATATATAAAAGCATTTGGGGTTGTTTTTCTTACACCTAGAATAGACTTCAGAAATGTGAGATGTACTCGCTCAATGGGACAAGCTTCAGCAAATCCCCAGATTTCACAAGCATATAAAAGTATAGGCTTTATTAGTGTATTGAATAGTCGTAGCTGTAACAAAGGACTCAGCTCTGGATTTTTATGCAAATAAGCCTTCAAACCAAATAAAGCTCTCTGTGCTTGATCCACTAGCGCCTGAATACCTTTAGAAAATTTACCTGTACTACTAAATATAAACCCAAGATACTTGAAGGAACTAACGGTTTCCAGAGTTATATCATTGTACATCCATCTATCCCGCACGCCAGACTTCCCTCCATTGCTGAAAACCACACACTTTGTCTTACCAGTATTCACAGTCAAACCCCACCCATTACAATATCCATTCAGAGCATTCAAACCTTGTTGTAGTCCTTGCCGACTATTGCTAAATAAGACCATGTCATCTGCGAACATCAGTATCATTATCAAACATTCTTCTATATGTACACCCTTGACATCTTTTGCAGACAACCAATCATGTAAGTCATTAATAAACATCGAGAATAAAAATGACGACGAAGATTCACCCTGAAATAGTCCTACATTTGACGAAAAAAAACAGGTATCAGTTGCTTCACTCACACTGCTGGCATCCCTCACACATAACCTGATTTTACTATAAATGTTTTTCAATAAATTAGTCATTTGTTTAGTTATTCCCCTTTGCTCCAGTTTAAACCATATTGCTCTTCTATTTATGCTGTCGAACACCTGTTCAAAGTAAAAAAAAGCACAATACAAACAATACTACAAATAGTACATAAATATTAAACTATACACGTAAGCAACAATAATCATTTACTCATTTACGCAGTTTTGTAAATTGTTCATTTGCATCAGTTTCAGTGATCTCAAAGTACACATTATAATATTATAATAAACATACCAAATGTTTTCAAAATCTTAACTGACGATTGTTTAAACTATACTGAACGTATTAAATACTGTAATGAACTACGGGAACATCTAAGAAAAATGTGCGAATTTGCATTTCAACAACAAAATTAGACTGCCAAAAATAAAGCCGGGTATTGAAGGTTATGTAAAGAGCCGCATGTGGCTCGCGAGCCGCGGTTTGGCCACCCCTGTTCTATTGTCTTAGTTTCACTTCGCATCACAGTATGTTTGTTTATACAAATTGATCAACTTTATTTGGTTTGTCATGGGAAGTTCCAAGGCCATAATGTTTCCTTCTCCCGAGAGTTTTCATTCTTCTTTTTGGTTTACAGCCATTCTTTGCGAGTGCCACACTCAGCTGCCGTGTCAAAAAATAAATCCATTCTTTGCCATCGTGCATGCTCAGATGCCGTGCACTGGGGGCTGGCAAAATCCACCGAAGCACGGCCCTCTAAAAAACCACAACAACAACAAGAAAACAAAACAAACAAATCAGGACAGAACTGCAATACCTCAAGTCCTGACCAGATCCTGGCTAGAACACAGACTAATAAATTAACCAGACTGGAAACACGAGCTTCGGGCTGTGTCGTTTTTTACGGAATTTCCCGAGCGACGACTGTATAACCAACATGGCCGCCGCTCGGGAAATTCCGATTCTAGTTCTATCTGCAGTAGAAATTTCTTTTCATTTGTCAAGATTGGTTGTACATGTATTAATTTCTTGGTGCGGAACCAAACTTCCGCGTTCAGTAGGCGCGTCAATATGGTGTCATTCAAAATTGTAGCTATGCTGAAGCGTCGGTCACTACTGTCAAAAATCCCAGACTGGGAGATGTAATAATGATAACAAGACAACAATCACGAACGAACAAGTTTAACACTTAACAGAACAACCCATCAGACTCACACATTTATTATACATAAACATAAAGATAATAGCGCAAATACAGACATTATATTATTCAATTCCACTGCCGTACAACGGCCTTCTCCCGTACGCACACTTCCTCGGGTCCACAACCCGGTAGTTACTTTCTAAAGACACTTCGGTCTCAGCTTCTCCTCTCCATGTCTTAATAGCACATTAATATTTCAATGGCACCGCAGTCTCCCAATAGCACCTTCCTATTGCCATAACACATTAGCATTCCAATAGCACATCAACATGGCAATAGCACATTCACGATCACATATACGTCCCTGTCGTTGGCCAGACTGCCACGACTCATGTGCTGCGACTGTCCTACACGACAGCGTCACTCCTGGCCTATGTGTGGCCTTCGGCCCTTTGCTGGCCTATCCCTTGTGCTCACCGTAGGCGGCGCTTCGGCCCGTCCCCGGCACCTACAAGAATAACATTACATTGGTATAATACCATACCATTCCTATTCACTTCACCCCTCATTACAACTCATGAAGCGTACACACAATAGTCCACCTTTCACTCGCCACACATCCTACGGTAACACACCTCCACCGTAGTACACAATACTCACTCTCGCTACAAATCCATGAACTTAACTTACATCTATCGCTCATGGCGCACATTGCTATATACAGTATCAAGGACTTCCACATTCCTCACATATACTTATTTACATCATGGTCATAGACGAATATAATACATCAATCATAACTATTATCAATCATCGTTCCACCTACCAGTCATCACTGGAAAAACACTACTCCCAAGTCTTCCGACTGCTCTCCTTATGTTCGCCCTCTGGGGCTTTCTCCTGCGTCCGCTTTCTTAGACGTCTTAGTGTGCAGTGATAGTAATACAGCGCTCTCGCCTCATTCAGACCCCCCCCCCCCAGTCACAACATGCACGCTTTCCCTTACCCCGTGGCCCGTGGGTTAACTTTATTCTAACCCTCTTCTCGTAACTACTGATCCTCGCTCACTCGCTCGTGACATCATCCCCCACCCCAAAAAAATTAATGCAATTAATTTCAAATCGCATCAAGATGACTGTCAACGAGTGAGCGTGAGCAATACTTACATAAAAATGACCTACCAATGCCCCTAGCACATAAAATACCGGAATCAGGGAAAATTATGGGGGTCAATATGCCCTGCACTATGCATAATCACATCATCAATAGCTAACTAAACACAGTACCTAATACAGAATCACAACCACTCAACCTATCAACCATTCTTCATATCATATTTATAATGTCAATATTTTAAAGTCGACGACTCGTTCACACAGATCCTGTCAATGTTCCTGTCCTCCGATGTAACTATAAGCTCCTGAACTCTTCCCCTAGGCTCGACTAAGGTAGTCGGCGATATGATTGCTGGTTCCTGGAATTGGTTGAATAACGAAGGTATACGGCTGCTAAGCCAATGCCCATCTAGACAAGCGTGGGCTGGACGAACGATTCTTCGACAAAAACGTTATTGGCTTGTGGTCTGTCTGGATACAAAATTCTCGTCCCATGAGATAACGTCCTAATTTCTGGACGGACCACACAATGGCAAGACACTCCCGCTCTATCACAGAATACTTTCTTTCTCTCTGCAATAACTTCCTACTGACATAACATACAGGATGTAAACATTCGTTCTTCTCCTGTAGAAGACAAGCGCCGACACCAGAGTCCGACGCATCCGTTCTGAGGATAAAATTAGATCGAAAATCGGGTAATATCAGAATGGGTGACGATGATAATGCTGTCACCAAATTATCAAATGCTGTCTCACATTCAGACGTCCACTGGACCTTATCGGGCTGTCCCTTCTTAGTAAGGTCAGTAAGAGAAGATGACAAGGAGGAAAAATTTGGAATGAACTTTCTGTAATAATTTAAAATTCCCACTAAGCTTCTGACTTGTTTCTTTGTTTTAGGGATTTGCAACCCTACTAATTTGTCAATTTTTGTTACTTCAGGTCTCTGAACACCTCTACCCACGATATGTCCTAAGAATACTATCTCTGGACATGCCAAATCCATCTTTGCGGGTTTAGCAGTTAACCAAAAATGACGTAATCGTTTAAAAATTACTGTTAGTGTCTGAATATGATCAGACCATGTCGACGTATGACATGCTATATCGTCAAAGAATGACACGACATTAGGTATGTCCTTAAATACCACTCTCATTAATCGTGCAAACGTCGCTGGCGCGTTTACCAACCCAAATGGCATGACCTTAAATTGGAATAATCCAATGGGCGTTTGGAACGCCGTGTATTGTTTAGACTCCTCAGTGAGAGGGATTTCCCAATAACCTTTCCTTAAATCTATCTTGGAAAACCACGTGGACCCGGCCAATGAAGCTATTAGTTCCTCCTGAAACGGAATAGGCTCCCTATCGCCTACCGTAATAGTGTTCAATCTTCGAAAATCAATACAGAACCGCACCGATCCATCAAGTTTTTTCACGAGGACGATGGGTGATGAATACGGCGATGTTGATGGTTCTATCACATCTAACTTCAACATTGACTCAACTTCCTTTATAACTCTATCTCTCGAAGAAAAAGGCAGCGGATAAGGTCTAAGAGATACTGGCTTATCCGAAGTCAACTTTATTTGGTGCTGGATCACTGTAGTGCGACCCGGCAAATCCGTAATAACATCCGGGAATGACGCTAACAGGGTCTTAAGTTCCCTACTCATTGAACTCGTAAGGTCAGGGTTAAATTTTACGTCCCTGTAACCTTGTGTCGGAGTTAACTCCGGCAATTGAATTTGTATCTCTTCCTGCGCCTCGGTGTCGCTTACGTCACTGTCTAACTGGTCTACGACCCCCGTACAAGCAATAGAGAAGACAGTCTCCTCTGGTTTTGTCTGTGCACACAGATACTGTGGTCTCTCATAAAATCTCTGTAGCATATTAACATGGAAAACCTTACTGGATCCATCAATGTGGATAGCGTAATCTACCTTTGAAACAACTCGCTCAATAACATAAGGACCTTTCCATGTCATCAATAACTTATTATGGTCCGTAGGTAATAACAATAGGACCTTGTCTCCTGGCTTAAAAATTCTCAGTTTGGAACCTCTATCTTTATAGTCTTTTGCTCTTTTCGAAGCGATACTAGAAGCTTCTTCTGCTATAGTGCGCGCTGAAGATAATCTTTCTCTTAAATCAACAAGGTACTGAAACACTGAAATCTGCTCATCGTCTCCCGATGATGGCGACGTCATCATGTCCCGAAGAACATCAGTTGGACCCCTAGGACTACGACCATACATCATTTCAAAAGGAGAGAATCCCGTTGACTCCCGCCGTACCTCTCTGTACGCGAATAACACTGCAGGGATATATCTATCCCAATCTTTAGGGCGATCAGCAGCTACCTTACGCAGCATCGACTTTAACGTCGAGTTCAATCTTTCGCACATGCCATTAGCCTGTGGATGATAAGGGGTGGTAGTGATGGGTTGTATGCTAAATAAGCGAAACAATTCCTTCATCATTTCCGACGTAAATTGCGCACCCCTATCAGACAAAATCTGTTCCGGAATTCCCACCCTAGCGAAAACTCCAAACAGCGCTTCCGCGACTGCCTCAGACGTTATGGTCCGAAGAGGAACCGCCTCTGGCCATCTCGTAGCATTACATATGACCGTTAAGAAAAATCGATTCCCCCTATCGGTAGCTGGGTGAATGGGGCCAACAAGGTCTATCGAAACCTTTTTAAACGGTTCCGAAACCGTGGGGATCTTTTGAAGAGGAGCCTGGGGTGTACGACCCTTATGCGTCGTCTTTTGGCACGCACTGCATGTCTTACAATACACTTGTACATCTCTGTGGATAGATGGCCAGTAAAAATTTTTAAGAACCCTTTCTTTGGTTCTAGCTATTCCCATATGACCCGCTAATGGGACATCATGTGCCAAATGCAATACTGTTGCGATTAGCAACGCTGGCACAACGACCTGCTTTAAAATGGAGGCCACCGTTACATACTTACGGAACAGAATGCCCGCCTGAATAACAAAGGACAATGACCCGTTCTTATATTTCCTCGTTTTCTCCGTTCGCGCCTCCTCAAAACATGGACTCAATGATGGGTCCTCCTTTTGTAATCTCGCCAAGCGTTCTGGTATGATATCCAGGTTGACCGCTGGCGTTGCCAAAGGTCTAATCTTAGTCCTATCACGTACCTGTCGACGTGTCTCGACTGCGGCACAAAAGTCAATACCTTTTGATTGTGACCATGCCTGCACATTCTCCTCGGAAGGGGAAACTACCCGAGATACATTACCAATGATGAGCTGGGCGCCTGGAAAACAACCAACGACTGCTTCGACTTCCCCGCTAAGGAAAGGTGTATCTATCACTATTCTTGCCATGGGTAATTTCTCAATGGCCCCTGAAAATTGGATGCACGGGACAGTCTCACCTGTAAGCTGTGAATCCCGAATGCAGTCCCTATGCACTCCCACAACGGTAGATCCTGTATCTCGTAAAACCGAGACCGGTTCGTCCCCAACAAACCCCGGATAAACCCTAAGACCACCTCCTGTATGACATGCATTTATAACGGGGATCTTTCTCCCACAAGGTAAAACACCGGAAGATAATAACTTCTCACAACTGAGACACTTAGAATACTGTCCGCCTCCGTTGTCCGATGTAACACACGCGGCCGCATGATGAAATTTATTAGGGGAACATCGACTGGAGCCACTGCGATTGTCATCCACGTTCGCCGCTATCCTACCTGCAGGGCAATTCACGCTGATGTGATCTGCTCTGCCGCAGTTCCAACACTTCGCGGCCCTACAATCGCGTGAAAAATGACCTACGCGTCCGCAAGTCCAACACTCCGCTCCCTGTGCTCCGCTAGACCTGGGTCCCCGTGACCCATCGCGACCGGAACTAAAGTCCCTATGCCGTCGGTCATCGGCAAAGGTCACAAATCGCCCTCGGCCATTACCGCGACCTAGCCCTCCTGCTCGGTCAAACTTACCGGATCCATATGCAGGTGATTGGTGATACCCCCTACGTTGCCCCTGGGCTTGCCCGTTATAGGCCCCACGCAGACGCGACCTGTCTTTATGTCCTGCCGGCGACCCCTCAACCACGGCGACGTAACCAGCATCCTGTACGTACGCCCTCGCGACTGGTTTGGACCGAGGCGTTCTCACTACAGGCCGGTCAGCCGAATGTAGGTCAGACATGTAGTGGTCCGACCACTGGCTAGCCTCACCAGGCCTCACTCAGAAACAAAGGGCAGTTACTCCCCCTGATTTTTCAGTGACAATATCGATACTCCAAATCGATACGACATGACAAATATAAAATAGAGAGTAAAGTGAGACTCGATACCATAAATGAAATAAGTACGGCATCGACCCGGTCTGTATTTCCCGAAATTCAAAGACAGTTTACATTACACATTCGCTACTCATGCTTCAACTTGTGAACTCGTGGATTATAAAGATTTTAAGATATCTAGACAGATCAGAATATACATAGAAGTGACTCCTTCATTTATCCGTCTCTTGATTTCATTCCATCAAGTCAAGAAGAGAACGAAGGATTCTGTAAACTGTATTTTTTTGTTTTAGTTCATCACATCAACTGGGATTCTGTAACATCAGTGCATTGTAAATTGTGGTGTTTCGTGCTGTACGGTGGCTGTGAGTGAGCTGCATTATTGATTGTAGGAAACCGCCTTGACTGTAGATCTAGTCTAGATCTAGATCTAGATTCTACTTTTTACATGAACTGGACTAGGGGTCTACAAATATTCACTCAAAATGGGACGAAAGTGTTCTGTGTTTGGCTGCAAAACAGGCTATAAAACTGATGATTCCAAAGAGAAAATACCAATCTATGGATTTCCAAAGGACAAAACTAAGTGTCACGAGTGGGTTGCAAGCTTACCGAACAAACTGAATGTAGAAGATGTTATTGGAAACATGGGGATTTGCGCCCTGCATTGGCCAAAAGATGTTCCTACAACTAAGATCCCCTCCTCTCGGCATTATGTTCCAGCTGTGCCCCCATCTGGGCACTAGTCGACAATTGATGTCCCGATACTCTAAGCCGCCCACGCTATGGAATCTAGAGTCTATATATTAACAATACATAGCTACCCCGGCGGCTTTCCCTGATATGTCAATCTGACTACTGCCCAGACGAACATCGGCCTATGGCCTCGGTGATACAAACTGACTAGACCCTCACGTCGTTACATATCAATCTGACAATCGACTAATATAATAGCCTAGGTAAGTTGGGGTGGGATTACCCTTTGGTATGACCCGAATCCCCACCCAGGCCATCCGCTTTGTAAAATGAGTTAGAGATCTACTGTAGGCTATGTTGTCAAGACATTCGATAGATAGATAAGTCTATCTAGATCTAACCTAGATTTCAATCTATATCTCAAATAATAGATCTTGATCTAGATCTAGCCATACTCAGTTAACTGACAAAAATGAATATCGGCTAATATATAGACTCTAGATTCCATAGCGTGGGCGGCTTAGAGTATCGGGACATCAATTGTCGACTAGTGCCCCCATCTGTGTTTCCTAATGTTCCCTCATCTTGTGTTCCCACTTCTACCTCCACTACTCCACGCCGCAGAAAAATGTCTACACAAGAGGCCTGCGCAGTGGATATCGATGAAATGAGTGAGTTTCTCGAACTTGACTCACTAAAATCTGAGAGCTTCCATGACCTGTTAAGTCGCAAACTAAAAGACCTGGGTTTTTTGGCAACGAGTACTAAACAACCGAACAATTACATTTTCCTTAGCCATGAGAGAACCGGTCCAATACCAGAGTTTTCTGTTCATTTCAAATTATAACTATTATAAGCAAAGTTGAGAGTGAGACGTTAATTTTAGACTATGAAGCATACTGCAGTGTGAAGAGGATTTTTCACCAGTTTGTAAAGAAAATTAAGTCATGGAGTCAACTTGATGAAGTTCTTCGCTTTGTGATGGCTTATTTATGCATCGGATCAGTATGATGACAAGAAGACTGCACTCATCAAAAGATCTGTAACACTAACAAATACCCCAAAGAACAGTCGCATCTACACGCACCAGGATCTCCTTCTTGCATTCACTTGGTTATTCTTTTGAAGCGGTTCTGCCTCCAGTTGCAAAGCGAAAACATCCAAAGAGGAAGATTGCTAAACTGACGTCAAAATCACAATAAATCCCTGGAGTAATTATTATAATGCCTGCATCCACATTACAGACTACATGTATTCGTGAGTACAAAATAACATTTAGTTCATTGTTATTGTTGTCAGTGCTATTGATGTTGTACAGTTTGTCTTTTTTCTTTCTCCCATTCATGTTCATTTTTGTTTGGTATAGGGTGAAGGTGGTGGTAAAGGCAATGACTGAATGAGGATAGGGAGTTATTTAAGTGTGTGTCTGAAAGATTGCTATTAACTTCCCCTGGTATACACTGCATTATAATGACGGCTTTTATCTGGTGCCATTCTATGCAGGCTATCAGAATTAAACCACGAATACTGTTCAAATGAGGTTCTGTTTCTTAAACAACACAGAAATTTTCATTCACTCAAATTCCACATCACACTAGATCTAGAATTAAAAAATGAATCTACATCAGTACATGCACAGTTGTGTTATTGAACCATGCTTCATCGCTTGGTCAATTTGTCAGTTTTATGAATCATATGATTTTATGTAATTTTTTTTAAACTGAACCAAGCATCGTTGGTCCTGCACGTAGTATTTGGTAATGAAGGTATTTTGTGTGTTTAATTTTTTCACTTATCATAATTTTAAAAACATTTTTGTGTGTTCTAAGTAATGCCGAAAACGCGATAGTTTGTTAGAACACATTTCTCATTACTAGTATCTGAGCTAGCCCATGTGGACCTCTGTTCTAGTAATACATGTAGTACTAAACGTATTATTTAATTAATGCTAGTCAGTCTCTCTGCGGCGAGACGGCCCACTACATGTCTGACCTACATTCGGCTGACCGGCCTGTAGTGAGAACGCCTCGGTTTGGACGGATGTGCCATACGGTATGCTTCCGCCAACTTAGACGCCTCCTGCACCGTCGCGGGTTCGTTTTCTTTCAGAAAAGCCACCAGATCTTTATGGCACGACGCGTACGGCTGGTCACGGATCATTAGGTCTTTCAATTTAGCAAAACCCGCGCCCACATGCGCCAAGTCCACCCAGTTCGTGAAATATTCTGCTAGTCTCGCGACGAAGGCAGCAAAGTCCTCCCTGGTATCCGCACGTGCTCGCCTAAACTGCTCCCGGAAATATTCCTCCGTACGCGCAAATTGGCGAAGCAGCAAAGACTTCAGCTTATCGTAATCATGTACGTCTTCGCGCTGTAGCTCTTTAAAGTAGGTTAACGCTCGCCCCTGCAACAAGGAAGCCAGGTACGTGGACCATAATTGTTTATTCTCCCCCCATTGCAGTTGTGCGTTCAGTTCGAACCTGTAAAGGAAGGCGTCTATGTCGTCCTTCCGGTCGTCGAACGTAGGTAGCTTAATCCTAACGCCACCTTTATTTTGCCCCTGCCGCTCAACTGTTTCCGTTGGCGCATTCTTCTTGCTTTCCAATTCTGCGATCTTTACTTGCGCCTCTATCTCCTTTAACTTTAACTCCCTCTCCTGCTCCTCTCGCTCTCTATCCTTAGCACGCTCATCGCGCAATTCTGCCTGCTGCTCTTTAATCCAGCTGCGCAGCTCCTCTCCCTCAAGGCCAAGTTCCGTACCCAATTTCATGAGCTCACGGAGATCCGCCATTTCACAGATTTATGGTTATGGTATGTATTACGAAAAAGACTAACCTGTCGGTATGATCATGGGTTGTGTGTGTGAGTTTACCCATGTATTTTTTGACATGTTTCTGTAAAGCGCATAGAGCATTTTTGTAATGGATATGCGCTATATAAATGCCATCCATTATTATTATTATTATCACTAACGACACGACCAGAGACCTGAGATCACACCAGATATAACAACACCCAATTGTCTCAAATACAATTCAGAAATTTACCTACTGAACATTTTATAGCATATTCTCTCTAACTAATTCTATGTTCATAAAATGTATAGCACTATTAAATAACAAAAAAGAATAGAAAAGACAAAGATGAAGAAATTCAGAAGAAGGACCACAAGGACATCAAAGACAACGAACCAGACTAGGACAGAGCTTCTAAAAAAAAACTGTAATGGGAAAAAAAAAATGCAACCTAACTACGCCGATTACACTACAAGGTACGAACAAGAACAGAGCCTGAAAAAAAGAACGTATCTATAGATAGGTAAGAGAGGGACAAGAGAAACGTCTTCCTAAAACAACGAGGAAGATGGAACGCCACAATCTAAACAAAAATACAGGTCCCTACAGAACTGTTCACTGTGATGAACGCGGTTCCAAGTTTAGCCCACCTCCCGAAGAGGATAAACTATGCTCACCACAGCAAACCCGCGCCACCGCCCGTATAATCAATTACAACAAAAACAGCAAAACAGAGAAAAAGACAGATCAAAGAGACAGCCCACAATCCAGGGCACAAAATTTCAGTTTTACTTAACTTTTGAACTTTTGAATACAACTCCTCCCTTTAATCGGAGCTCTGGCCGCTTGACCTCTACAGGCTGGCACACACACTCTCTGCAGAAATTTAAGTACACATTAATACATATTCATCAAAATACATGCATCAATACATATTCATAAATATACATAAATTATACCATCATGAAATTTCCATTCATCCCACAAACAAAGACAGCACAAATTCCTACCACAAGATAAGTACTACGTGGACAAAAACTAAGTAACAAATGCCCACTGCCAAATACCTACTAACTAAATATTACGAAAATGGACGAGCCCCCAGTGTCACAAATCCCAGACTGGGAGATGTAATAATGATAACAAGACAACAATCACGAACGAGCAAGTTTAACACTTAACAGAACAACCCATCAGACTCACACATTTATTATACATAAACATAAAGATAATAGCGCAAATACAGACATTATATTATTCAATTCCACTGCCCTACAACGGCCTTCTCCCGTACGCACACTTCCTCTGGTCCACAACCCGGTAGTTACTTTCTAAAGACACTTCGGTCTCAGCTTCTCCTCTCTATGTCTTAATAGCACATTAATATTTCAATGGCACCGCAGTCTCCCAATAGCACCTTCCTATTGCCATAACACATTAGCATTCCAATAGCACATCAACATGGCAATAGCACATTCACGATCACATATACGTCCCTGTCGTTGGCCAGACTGCCACGACTCATGTGCTGCGACTGTCCTACACGACAGCGTCACTCCTGGCCTATGTGTGGCCTTCGGCCCTATGCTGGCCTATCCCCTGTGCTCACCGTAGGCGGCGCTTCGGCCCGTCCCCGGCACCTACAAGAATAACATTACATTGGTATAATACCATACCATTCCTATTCACTTCACCCCTCATTACAACTCATGAAGCGTACACACAATAGTCCACCTTTCACTCGCCACACATCCTACGGTAACACACCTCCACCGTAGTACACAATACTCACTCTCGCTACAAATCCATGAACTTAACTTACATCTATCGCTCATGGCGCACATTGCTATATACAGTATCAAGGACTTCCACATTCCTCACATATACTTATTTACATCATGGTCATGGACGAATATAATACATCAATCATAACTATTATCAATCATCGTTCCACCTACCAGTCATCACTGGAAAAACACTACTCCCAAGTCTTCCGACTGCTCTCCTTATGTTCGCCCTCTGGGGCTTTCTCCTGCGTCCGCTTTCTTAGACGTCTTAGTGTGCAGTGATAGTAATACAGCGCTCTCGCCTCATTCAGACCCCCCCCCCCCACTCACAACATGTACGCTTTCCCTTACCCCGTGGCCCGTGGGTTAACTTTATTCTAACCCTCTTCTCGTAACTACTGATCATCGCTCACTCGCTCGTGACAGCTACCTTAAACCTAATATGGCGGATGGTTCATGACCTTTCGCTGTTTTGTGACGTCACACAATGGGATCATCCAGTCTGGTTAATTTATAAGTCTGTGGGCTAGAACTCTTACCCACAGCAATAAGAAAACCCAGAGATATGTCTTTCCTTATTTAACAGGGTTGGTCCAACCGCGTCTCGCCAGCCACATGCGGCTCTTCGACCTTCAATATGCGGCTCAGTTTGAAAAATATTGGCTGGGCTTTTATTCATGGCAGTTAATATAAATGATAAATAAGAAAAAAAAAATCAAGCTTTATAATTATTTACAGTGCCTGAACTTAGATGTTCCCGTAGGTTATTACCGTATCTAACATGTTCAGTGTAGAGTTAAAGCATTCATCAGTCAAGATTTTGAAAATATTAAATTATATCGTGCACTTTCTCACTGCTGGAACTAATACAAATGAACAGTTTAAAAAACTGCATGCATGAGTAATAATATCGTTGCATGCAATGCGTTTCTTAATATTTGTATAACTTTTTTGTAACAAAATGTGTGTGTAACAGTTAACGCATGCGTAAAATTTGTTCATATGATGTGGCTCTCGAACATCTGAAGTTCATGGTATGTGGCTCTAACATTAAGCAAGTTTGGCCACCCCTGATATATAAGTACTTTTTTATTTCCATTTTCTTTATTTGTTTTTTTATGGTGCCTTAGCTCAATAATGCTTATATTGCATCCTGCATTGTTCAGTGGCAAGACCTTTTATTGTTTAAGCATTGAAAATTACACGAAGTCACAATGATTAGAAATAAAAAAAAAACTCGAAATAAGAGACGACTAAATAAAATTGGAAAATAAAATCGAAATAAATCAAGATGTTGCCGAAATACTATGTACAGTAAAAACATCACACAGGTTAAATAATCTTGAAATAAAGACCTTCCTCGCAAATAATTATAAAAAGAAGTAAAAGACAGGAATGGAATAAAGCTGAAACCAAAACCGAAAACTAACAAAACGTTAATGTAACACCACGTAGAACAGATTACATTATCTTGAAGGCTGCTGTTATAAGTATATACGGTCCCCAAGAGGTTTGCGCTTCTGGCGCATACGTATACGTGCCTATCCCTAATCCCGTCCATGCCCCCAACCCTAAATCTTATTCAAATCCCAAACCCTAACCTTTTACCCTTTCAACCCCCCCCCCTCCCCCCCCCCCCAAAAAAAAAACAAGAGGAAAACAAAAGAAAATCTGAAAAAATAATTAACAAAGACTGTTGTTAGGAATATTTCGGGAGGATTTCCAGAGCAGCCCTTTAGCTTCATACGGCTTTACAATACGTACCCCTAGTGCAAAAAACTTGAGGGACGTACACACTTGTAACTACATTCTATCTTGCAATAAACCGGTGCAGAAGCCAGCAATCAGTTTTAGCGCTGCATGGCAGATCCTTGGAAAAAATTATTCAACCGATCGTTCTCAATCCAATAACCTCGAACCTTCTGGCCTTTACGCTCATCCATGCGAAATGAAAGAAATGAAACAAAAATAACGAAAGAATTTCAACGATTCGGTTTAAAGCTGGGAAATCCAGTTTCACAATCCTGCATTCTTTCATGTCGTTTCCTCATGTATCAGCCAGTTCAATGTAACACTTACTTTTTTCTTTCTTGTTGTTTTCCTGGAGGCATTTCTGCTGTGGTGACAACACCGTCCTGTAGTCAGTTGAATGTATAAATTGAATGTAGGGAGAAGTAAAGTTCTTTCTCAGCCGGCGATATTTTCCTTCGTTTCATTAATTTTCTGTTGTCAGCCAGTCTAGTGTATTCTTCCGAATTCTTCTCTGTGTGAAAATGTAGATCTTAGTGAAATGTTCACGTATAGGCAATGTATGACAGATTCTGATGATGGTGGGAAAAGATCGGGGTGTTGGGGATTTAAGAATGATGGCTGTTGTTGGTACAAGTAATTGTCAGTCCTGTTACATTTATAATATATTATTAGAAGTAAATGTACAAAAAACAGTAGGCAGCAAGGAATGGAGAAATTGAATGACCCTGTCCTCTGGTTAATTTTTAAAAAAAGATGTTTTTCAAAGTCTATTTGCGTGACGTTTCTGTACATTTTGAATTGGCCGCCAGTCTACAATAGACTTGAACTTGAACTTGTATCACTTACTTTTTCTGTCTCTCTTTTCTTCTGTTGTCTTCCTGGACATATTTCTGCCCTTGCGACAACACCTGTTGTCAGTTGGATGTAAAAAACGGATGTAATAAGAAATTCCTTCTCAGCTGGTGTTAATTTTCTTCATTTCGTATTCTTTCGTGTCAGCTACTCCAAAGTATCATTTTCTCTTCTCTCCCTATTTTCCTCCACTCTTGTCTTCTGGGCGGTTTCTGCCCTGGTGACAACACCAGGACCTGTAGACAGTTGATTGTAGCTGAATATAGGAAGCGATTCCTTCTCAACTGGCGATATTTTCTTTCATTTCGTATTCTTTCGAGTCAGCCAGTCCCAGGCATTCCTTAATTTCTCTGTCTCTCAGTTCCTTTATGGCTGTTTTTCATGGAAGCCTTTCTTGTGACAACACTAAAAACTTGTAGTCGACAGGATATAAGAAAACATTTCTTCAGCAATCGATACATCCTTTCATTTTCCTTTCTCTGGTATGAACCAGTCCTAACGTATCAATTACTTTTTCTGTCTCACTTTCCCTGGAATTGTTGTTTTCCTGGGCGCATAAATAGTTCCATAATTAAGGGAAGAGGTTAATTCCCTTTCGGCTGGCGATATTTTACGTCCATTTCGTTAATTCTCGTGTGTTAGCCAATCCTATGCATCACTTGCTTTTTCCCCCTCCTCTTTTTTCCTGTTTTGCTGCTCTCTTGGACTAGACTCGTGACAAAAGTCACTTGAATAAATATACTATCCTTTTATCAGTAAGATATTATTCATCTCTGTCCCTGAAAGACTTTGAAAAAAAAATCATAATTCAGTTGACCTTTCATATAAACTTGCGGCTCAAACTGAAGACGACATTGTAATTGATCCACCTGGACACTCTCGCTCTTTCTCTCTAAAGATCATGTTAACATTTAACACGACAATTATTTTATTCACATAGATGACCTTTTTTCGTTGGACAGTATTCGAGGAACTATCTGAGTCCTGTTACTTTGAGTTTGTATGGTAATTTATTTTCCAGATGTCAGCAGTCTGTGCTGATCTACAATCTCTTACGACAGTCACAAAAGCCAGTGAGAAGAGATGACGACATTCACTGATTTATTGATGTCGACATTTCCTTGTGCCGGCTTTCTTTAGGTAATAGCATTCCTACACAAAAAGGCCGTTCTTTCATCCGCTAAAATACCAAAGTTCTCGAGAAATAATCACGGAAGTGGAGAGGGAAAGCACCATAAGGGTTGAAATGTTAGTTAACCTCTCCCCGGGAAGCACAGTCGAAGACCTTTCCTCTACGATTTCCTTACGGTTCATAAGTAGACTGCAAGATTCCCGTAATTTATTATGATACCGAACAGACCGTTTTATTTAACAAACTTACTGAACCTTTAACGGCTGATCGTAGAACACTGAAACTGTAAACACATCGTCCCCTGAGAATGTCAAGGTTTTGTCTCCAATTTGTGGCTGAACCACAGACTAATAAATTAACTAGACTGGAAACACGAACTTCGGGCTGTGTCGTTTTTTACGGAATTTCCCGAGCGGCGACTGTATAACCAACATGGCCGCCTCTCGGGAAATTCCGATTCTAATTCTATCTGCAGTAGAAATTTCTTTTTATTTGTCAAGATTGGTTGTACATGTATTAATTTCTTGGTGCGGAACCAAACTTCCGCGTTCAGTTAAGTAGGCGCGTCAAAATGGTGTCATTCAAAATTGTAGCTATGCTGAAGCGTCGGTCGCTACCTTAAGCCTAAAATGGCGGATGGTTCATGACCTTTCGCTGTTTTGTGACGTCACATAATGGGATAATCCAGTCTGGGTATTTTATTAGTCTGTGTGCTGAACTGAGTTACAGACTGCACACCACTTGTATAGGCCTTCTCCATTGTGTGTCAAAGTATCAAGCAGATTCGGTGCGTAATTTGTATAATCATATTACTTAAAAGAAGGAAACAAAATTCTTTTCTCTAAAAGCTATGATCACATGAAACTTCAATCCTCGATTTTTCAAAAGTGGGCGGAAAGGAATTAGAACCTTGTTATTCTAAGGTTGAGACATCTTACCTTATTTCAAATTTTCAACATGTAAATTAGTTTCCGGGACAAACGTTTGTTACCGAAGAGACAGACTTAGATTTTTTTCTACCGATCCTTAAAATGTTTCACCATGCAATTCAGCTATCGAGTAACCTCCTCGCTATCATTTTGCCAATGCAGTGTTTCGAGAAGCATGGCACGGGGGAACATCTTTTCAAACGCCTTTTCTGCATCTTTCTTATTCCAATTATGATTTACTTAGGAATCACTGTGGTTTCACAACCACTATCAACAATCTGTGAAAGTGACAATAATTCTTATTCACCACGTTCCTTAAACGACATCCAATTCAACCCAGTTCCATTGAGATGAACCCTAAAATATGAAGTAGCCTGGAGTAAATGTCAAAGCCTTACACACACACACACACACACAAAATACCAAGAAATATCAAACAAGAATATTTCTAGACCAGTGCACTTCCCACACAGGGAATTGAAGTGCATGGAAATTCCATTTCTACAAACATGTGTGTGTGTGTGTGGATTTAATATTTAGACATGGTTTTTACTCATTTTTCTGGAAAAAAGGAGGCGGGGTCGAGAATGGGTATTTCTCAAACCATTCTTGTTTCACTATGTCTGTAGTAAGGGCCCGTAGCGTCTACATTAATACATTATTTAGAATCGCTATCTTATTGGATAACCATTCAATAACTGCTCTTTGACTTTATTAGAAACGATAGAAATAATTTTATTCTATGGTTTTAGATCTTTATCTTAGGAGGTTCGCTGCTCTTGCCATTTACACCACAATTTTCTTGTTAATGTTTTTGTGGGAAGATTTCACTTTTTAAATTTTGGCCAGGGTAGCGGCCTAGTTAGGCTTGCTCTTCTCGATGATCAACTGCCAGTGTATCTTAAACATGCGCAACGTGGCACTCCGAGTTTTTCGTCCTTATCCGAGAAGACTAGATACTCGATCCTACCTACCATAGGATCAGGGTCAGGAAATTCCCCCAAATTTCCATCATGCCTGCACCGACCAGGAATCGAACCCGGTACCTTTGGCATAAGAGGCGAGCACCTTGCCTCTAGACCGACGTGTCCACTACTAGTTGTCATTCTAGGACGTCTAAGAAAATAAACTCCATGCAATATCTCATAAATTCTTGTCAAATTGATTTCCAAAGCATCTGTCACCCCCTCTTCTCGTCTATTGATCAGTTTATAAGTACACATCCCAGTCATTCTTCTAGCATTCTGTGAAACAATGATGCAAAAAATATAAAATAAAGGAAAATCCAACATGCCCCGAGGGTCTCGACAGAGTGGCTTATTTCCGCGAGGAACTGGCTAATTTGGAATTCAAATCTTCCACTTCAATGAAAGTACACCCCAATGTCAAATTTTTAACGAGAATTAAGAATCAAATTTAAATTTCAAAGAAAGTGCTTTCACCTAATTACTCTCAATGAGCATTAACTGTTTCTGCCTCATCTGGAATGCACAGTTCCATCACGTTAGCTATACTTCACCGCCTTTCCGGTAAAATCGGCTGGATGTTATTGTTAGAAAATAGTGGACCCTGGAACTTTTCTTTTTGCTCTGATTCATTTTCTATCAGCGCACTGAGAGGTTATCAAGTGTCTTGAACTCTCGCTGTTCGATACGGTTGTTTCAGTTTTAAAGTTACAATTTATAACAGAAGATAGATTTATATGCAATGTATTAAGACTGGGGAAACGCCTAATGATTACTTCCCATTGCCTAGAGTTATCGTTCATAGATTAACCACCTCTTCAAAAAATAAGAAAACATCTTTGCTCCCACAATGCTGAATATTAACTTTATTTAACAAACATTTCTATATCAAGAGAGATTAATATGACATTAAGGCCATAGGACATTGGTCGTGTGAAAATGCGATTTGATCATGTGGGAATGAACTCGGGCACCTCCAAATCTATTGAAGCAGTTAGTGCGCTCCTAGCTACGTGTGAGAAACTTCATTGGCTTAAGTGCGCGACAGCAACAGGGGCATCTCTCACTTAAAATGTTGAGTGGCGCATTGAGTCAATTTTGACTTACTCTTAATCTTCCTCTGAATCAACGAAAAAGGCACGCGAGGTCCCGATCAACTCCACAGTCCACAAATCGAGACTAAAAATTCGTCCCTTGAGTTTGTAATCTCTATCTCTGACAGAATTAACCAAGCCAAACATATACACCGGTTAAGAGAAAACTGATCGAGAAGATTATTCGCAGCCAGGGAAGTGCATGTTTTTCATAAGGTGTGAAAATCTGTTTAATACAACACAGTAGACGTAGTGGCTGCGAAAGGCATTGATTAAAGCGCGTCATCTCAAGCATTTTACTGATTTTTTTTTCCCACTGAGGCGATGTATTCAGTTTTTGTACTTGGAAAAAACCTTTTTCAAACACTGCACTTTTCACCAATGACTTAGCACAGTCACCGCTGATTATTAAGTTAAATTACTGCCTTCTCTTGTAGTATGTGCATTTAACATACCATGCAGCCCTCTTCTCCCCTTTCTTTCAGTACATCAAACCTTCTCTGAGTTGATTTAGATTATTTCAATCTTCTAGAGTATGGATGAATAAACAAAACATTTTTCTTTTCCATTCTGATGTTGTCAGAATAACAAGCAGGACCGGCTGTGCATCATTTAGGTTCCTGATTCTCTTCCACTAGGACGGAAGCTTAAATCGAGCATCTATTGTCTTTATTTACTAGAGCAGGTCCCAGGAAAGTATCACAGTTTTGATACGTCTATTTATGTTTGTAAATTACTCTTATGGCCCAGTTTGAGTTGACCATGAATTACTCATGAAAAACCGCAATGTCAGTACTGCTACCAATTACATTTTCACTAACCCGAGGGCTGTTGTACTGAACGTGATGGGGGTTCCGTGATGTCTTAACAGTTACTGATCCGGGGAGTTTAAATAATAGATCAATTAATTTTCCCCATTAAAGAAAATTTGGGGTCTATGGAAAAGGACACGCGGAGGAAAGATACCTTGAGGCTGTCATGGTTGTCAAGAACAGATTTAATTCATAAATGTTTCCACTGACTAAATTTTTGTGAGAGAGCAGTGAGTAATTTTTACAAACGTAATTATTGTGCGAGCCAGCATAACTTGGTCTCGTAAACAAGTTGTTTTGAACAGTTTTTTTTATAATAGATAGACAGAAGATGTGGGGAAGGATAGACGGACAGCGTAGGTGTGCATGACTGAGCACTTGTTGTATCTCGTGTTTTGAACTAGGTTTAGTAAAGAGGGAAGGGGTGAGTAGGAATTAAATGTTATTGAGACGTCTGTTGACGTACAGAAAAACCGTGATCCAGAGTAAAAGCTCGGGGTTTTGAACATGTTAAGAATTTATTGCTATAAAATTTATATTATATTGTATTGAAGTAATTCGACCTTTGATGTCGACCCAAGGTCGTTGCGTAGGGCTGTTACTTAAAATAACTCAGTTCGGCAGCTGAGCTAGAAGTGGTTGCACCAATCACAATCCAGGAATTAGACGGTAAGCTGCAGATGCAGTCCAGTATTTAAGGCCATACAGAACTTAGTTCTGGGCCACATGTAGACAATCCATTTACGAGGTGGACGGCGATAGTCCTCAGCCAGATGAGAGACATAGAGACGCAGTTGAGCAGTCCATTGTGAGGGGCCTGATTTAAAGCTCCAGAGCCTAAGCTACTTGGTTTGATATAAACCCACAGCGTTTACATCCAGCGCTCTCACTCCTAGTGAGGGCCGCATGGTGAGAGTCCATACTAATTTGTAATGATGAAAGTGAACCGTTCTACTTACTTTTGAAGACAGTTTCAGAGCTACCGCCAGACAACGCATGGTTGTACAAGCATTCTCCATGGCGTGTCTAGAGGAAATGTCCATATCATAACATGTCTCATTGAATTAATAGAATTTAAACTGTTATATCCGTCGCCACGTGCGCGGATTCTATTTGCCATATAACTCATATGACCTGCAAGTAGTTAGATTGAATTCGTTAGTCTTTATAAAAGCTGTAGTTCCATTAGTTAGATTCAGTTGCCTTTGAATTGATATTTATATTTATAATTATATTTGTTACATTAATTCCTGTAATTAAACTGCCCTACAGTTCTGCTAAAATTGAAAGCAATTGATTTATTTAGTTTTTAGAGTGCAAGTATTTATTTTTGTGTGTTCGTCGATTGTGGGAGCGGACCTCGAAAGAGTGTCAGTCGAAATATCCCCATGTAACCCACATCGCGACAATGGTTAACAAAATAATGATGAACTTCTAAAGTAAATTAAATAACAAAAGATTTTAAAAAACCTTATTAAGAAGATGTTCACTAGTAGTTGCAAGACTTTAGTAGTCTGATTAGTTATTTATTACATATATCATACACATACTGATTTTATAACTTATGTGTCTCAGCTTGTGCCAGGCTGTCTTGTATAACCCCAGACTGTAAGCAAAATGAAGATAGATCTGACTTAACTTTGGTGTCCTGGCGCCAGATCCTCATCATAGTAAATTGCCTGTGCTCCTTCTTCAATGGTTTTTCATCATACCGTACCTCGAATAGTTCATTTCTTGACGCTATATTTAGTATCAAATTATGTGTGACCGCTATTGGTCCGTAAATAAACAAATTATCCATTTTGTAAAGTACCGAGAGGTCTTTATTAATTTGTCGTAAGTTCAGACAGTCATGGTTCATGGAAATTAATTATAAAGTACCAAGAATGAAGTAATTACGGTTAATGAAATTGTCAACACGAAACTTTTTCGCCTCTTAAGCCGCGGGCATCTAGTACAAATTATTCGCTGGCCATGGTAAATTAGTGTACAATTCGATTTGAATGTATTTTGTTTCTTGGGGGCCTCAGACGAAGGCTGTTGGCCCCCTGTTCTTGACTGTTGCCTTCTTTCTTGTTGGTGTCGTCTTTCTAGTGTGTGTGTGTGTGGGGGGGGGGGGGCTCCGATTTTAGTTCGACTTTGTCCCATATGCATTTTATAGTGACTCAGATATGAAATGCTATAAACAGAAGTCGCCCAATGGTGCAATTGCAGTATTAGTTTGCTTCATGACATACCCCAACCAAGTGGTGGATGCCTTTGGGGTTACAGGCTTATCCGCCAGCATCATTGTTCAACCCGACAATGCAGCACAAAACAAAAAACACAACATTGTGTCCCACGTACCAGATGGTCCTGGGAGTAGTGATAACAGTTTTTTGTTTGTTTGTTTTTTATATTGTTGTGCATTCCTTGTTATCAGAAAATGATGGGGTTTATTAATTTACAAAAAATAAAATAAGATAAAATATATCAATAAAAAAATAAGCCCCACATTTATAGTGTCGTTATCATGAGTCGGTTTTGGAAACCAAAACTACACGCGTTTGTGAGAATTCTAATCGACATTCTAATTCAGGCATCGGAGAAAAAATTAATGTAATTTTATACCATAGATAATCATGCAGATATTTGTGGCAAATGTTGTTGTAGGACATGTTTATTTGTGATGGCAGAGCAATCGTGTATAGACAGGTGTCCTAACATAGCATTGCATGCTCTTGACATCAGGTAAGGGTTTTTTTGTTGGAGAATAATGTCAGAAGATAGTATACTAGCTACCGATAGAAAAGCCAATAATGTATAGGCTGGCTACCCTATGTCACAAATGTATGTACAAAAACGCACCAACTTATTTAACTAATCTTTTGTCTCCCTATGTACCATCACGACATCTTAGATCATCTGCTGACACTGAAAAGTTTAAAATTCCTAAGATGTCCCTTAAGACCATGGATGAAAAATCTTTTTCTTTTCAAGAGCCTCAGACTTTGAATTCTCTGTCTCTGTCTTTTAAAGAGACTGAAAATTTATGATTTTTAAACATCAGCTGAAGAGTCATCTTTTTACACTCTGAATGTCCATTTTTTGTGTTTCCCTGAGTATGCCTGTGTATTGTGTGTGTGTGATATATGATATTAATCCCGTGAAGGCCTTAGAGCCTGGTTGTTAACAAGATGAAGCGCTATATAAATACTTAACTGTGTATTATTATTATTATTATTAAGATTATGGAATGTAAAAGCAAAGAATCAGTTCTCTAAAGTGTTTTCATGGTTGAACATTTTCTTCCTTTTCTCCTTCACCTTTCCGTACTTTGGTAACTCCATCTCAAAGATAACAAAGAAGGCAGAAGACAGAATCGATTGAATGTTGTCAGTGAAGGAATTGTCCCTTGGTGTGCACGTCCAGGAGCGGGCTCTCCAGCCGTACGCACTGTCTCCTCAATGTCCATTGCACGACACCCGAAATTTAATCATTCACCTCCATAGATACGTTTTGATTGGCTGTTGTGTCAAAGATTTACAACAACGTAGCTGCTACGATTGTTTGTAACAGCAGCTGATACCCTATGCCGGTGATTAATAGACTCAAAACTGAATTTTTTAGGGCTTTTTCTTTGAAATTGATTGATGTCCCTGTTGGTCGTAGAGGTTTGAGGATGAGAGTAGTCTAGGTATCGTTAATGTGTGTGTGTGAGCCTGATGACTTGACCTAATGTTAATCCTGCTTCAAATTTTATTTCAATGCCGTAGACTACATAATTTTTGTGTATGGGTGTGTGTGTGTATTTGTATACTACTTTAATCCCATTTGGGAAATTTGCCTTTGTGCCATTCCAGCCCAATCACAACTGGAGCTGGCACGTCGTCTCCACAGTGCAGGCCGGTTGGCGATTGTTTTTTTTTGGGGGGGGGGGGGGGGGAATTAGGGGGAAGGGAAGAGAGTGGATGAATTTTATTTGATTTTTGCCCGGGCAGCGGCCTGTTCGGCCTGCTCTTTTCGATTTCCAACTGCCAAGGTATCTTTAACGTGCGCAACGTGCACAAGGGCCCTCCGAATTTTTTCGTCCTTGTATGAGACGACTAGGTACTCGATCCTACCCCCCCCCCCCCCAATAGGATCAGGGACACAAAAATATGAGAAAAGTACCAAACTTCCAACATGCCTGCACCGGCCGGGTTTTGAAGCCGGTACCCTTGGCATGAGAGGCGAGCACCTTGCCTCTAGACCACTTTGCCCCCTTGTATTTGAGCAATATACTAGCTAATCATTACGTAACATTTAAATTGCATTCTCGCAATTAAAAACAACAACAACAACAACAACATACAAACAGAAAATCTGTGGGGTCGGGACAGGGCTTGGAATAAAGATAATATAATTCTGGCAAACAACAACAGCAACAAAAAGTCGTATGAGCATTTTGTCTCTATTTAGTTTCTTTGCAATAAACAACTTTTTCTCTGCCATATTTTATCTCTTCTTACGTGGGTGATTCAGTTCATGCCTGTCGCTTTGTGGATTTCTGCACCAAAATACATGGGTCAGATGATATTGTTGTATAAAAATCAAAATTCCTCAGAGAAATATAGCCACAACCAGTATATCCCAAAATATATCTTGAAGTCAGAAAATCTGAGTCAGCAATGTCTTTTTTTTTTTTCTATCCGTGTGCACTGAAGGATCGAGCAAGTCACCCCCCCCCCCCCCTGCAGCGAGGACGCTTTGTTTGAGAATGTTTTTTTTTCGATAGTAGGGTGAGTAAATTTTAATTTTGTCTCTAAAATCTACCATAATGATAAAAGTGATAAAATAAAAAGGCTGTTATTATAAGTACGTACGCGTCTCAAGCGTTTTGTGCTGGGGGCGCTTACTTATACGTACCTATCCCTGAACCTGTCCTTATCCTCAACCCTAAATCTTATCCAATCCCTAACCCTGCCCTTTGCAACCAAAAAAACAGGAGGAAAACTAAGAAAATCTGAAAGAATAATGAACCATAATTAATTAAGGCTGTTGTTAGGGGCATTTTGGGAGGAGCTCTCGAGCTCTGGAGTCACAACAGATTTTAAAATACGCCCCCCTAGCGCAAAAAAAACAAAAAACAAAAAAACTTCAGGGACGTACGTTCTTGTAACAAATTCAAATAAAAACGTCAAACGAAGAAGAGCATGTTTGCCTACCCAGAGTGATAGTACAAGACAACTAATGGCATAATTTAATAATAATAGCGATCATTTTCTTTTCATTACTCAATTATGCTTCATGCTGTAAATATTCAAAACCATTGTGATTACACTTCGCGAGCAATTGTTTCAACTATTTGCCTGCGAACCTATAGAAGGCATTTGTGGATTGTGAGCAGTTTGATGTGCAGATTGAGCCAAAACTCACTTACAGATTGAGCTAATATTGATATACCAATTGAGCCCAAATCGTGAAACAAATTAAGCCAAAGTGGATAAATGGAAATGATTTTTTAAAGGTTTACTGTAATTGTAAATTTACCCCTTTGACATTGAGAAAACAATAACGGATGAAAATTAAAATCCATCCACTATATTATAAATATCTTCCCTTACACGTTGTCGTTTAATCACTGTGTGCATTACCAGAACAAGAAAGGGGCGACGATTACTGACATTTCAACTGTGTTTCCCCCAAAAGATCTCACTTAGATTGGGTTTGGAGAGAGTACAAAAATAATGTTGCCGATACTTGAATCGCATGCAGAAGCATGCTCGAAAAAGAATGCTGTTACAGGTCCCGTACCTCCCCTAAGTTGTTTTTGTTTTTTTCGCTAGGGGTACATATTTTAAAGCCTTTTGTGACTCCAGAGCTATCTACAGAGCTCCTCCAGAAATGCTCCTTGGCAACTGTTACAGTCTTCATTAATTATGATTAATTATTCATTCAGATTTTCTTTTTGTTTTCCTTCTGTTTTTTTGGTTGAAAGGGTAGGGGGCAGGGTTAGGGATTCGATAAGATTTAGGGTTGAGGATAAGGGCACGGTTAAGGATAGGTAGGTATACGTACTTACCCCGAGAGCTAAACGTTTACCTCTACCGAGGGGTGGGGGGAGCACCTCGTGAAATCGTAGGAGGCTCATGCTAACTGCCATCAACCCCTCTGCTCTAGGCGGTGGTTACATTCACGTTTAAACCGTTTCATTACATTACCTTTTCCTGTAAAAACTTTCTCAACTTTCTCTATACAACTGAAAGAAAAAAAAGTGAATATTATCAAGAACAAATTAGGAAAAAAATGATGCAGAACTGAGAAGAAGTTTTACTTACTAATCACATAGAAACTATTTTTGTTGTTGTTGTTGTTGCTATATTTTACAAGAATCCTTTAACTTAATAAGGCAAATTAATGAATGCTTTAATGTTACTTGTCTGGTTCATTAATGTACACTGGCGAGAGTGTTTGCTGAACATAGGTCAATTAAGAGAAACGTCGGCGGCCAGTTATACTTTCCTTTTCCGGTTAATTGGGACCAATTATTTTATTGTCCTAATTAAGCAGTGTATGTTTCATAGTGGCTTTATTGACTTTCCCCTGGAGAAGAGTCTGAAAAGGGAGGGAAATCTTGGAGGCATAGTGTTCAACTGCTCTTCCTCGATCTCTTACAGATGAAAGGTAACTCCAGAGTACATAACCGTGTTTCTTTCCAGACAATACTTATATAGGAGAAAACATAGATCGTGTTCCAGCCAGCACCCTGACAAAAGACAGACACGTAGAACTGACGTCAAGTTTGCACAAAGGAATGACATTGTTCCAAAGTAGATCCGCTGGTAACGATATGGCTCCGACGTCGGTTTAATGTAGGGAACTCGCCCCTATGGTAATCCTACCAATCGTACGGAAATCTACGTCGGAATGACGTAGGTGTTGCTGGTTGCTTGGATACAACACTGGATGGCATTGCTTTGTTAGAGCACAGCGGTTAGTAGGTGTAGTCGGGTAAACCCTTTCTTTGGAAATAATTGTTTCTTTTCTCTTGTCTTTCCCGAGGGAAGCTGCAATCTGTGAGTTGATTTAATGATGTTAAACGTATTTTCAAAATTCATTCTGAATTTTAAATAAAACACTTTTTTTCCTCAGAAGGAAACAGTTAATAAAACTATTTTAATGAGCCTTTTTTCGTTGGAATTTTATTTGCCAAACTTACCAAACACTGAGAGCGGACTGTAAGCTGCCCCACCTCCCCCTCCTACTAAAAGAAGCTGTAAAGTGGCCGTTAAAGTGTCTGCACACCGTTAAAACTAAACTCAAACCCAAACTCCAAATTGGGTGCTTGAGCATGAAATCTCTCGCGACCTTGGTTATTGTTTGTACCAACTCCATTTTTTGCACAAATGAGAAATTCGACGTTCAACGTTTGTGGCTTTGCTATTATAGTAAATAAGGAGAGTAAATCGGAATTCTGAAACAGATTGAGTAGTGTCAAAACGTTCATTTAGACAAGTGTCAAAGTGTACATGTTATACCTCTGCTACACTTTGGACCTCCCGTTTCACAGAAAATGGTGACAGAACAAACAAGAACTGAGGTAGCGGTTGTTGTTCTGGCTGTCAAGTTGATAAACCCACTGAATCATCAGTTAGATAAGTTGATGACTCGTGCAAGAAGCAGCTGGCCAGAATAATGTTTTATCGATCTTGGACCAAACTGACCCTGATATCTAACCACACAACGATTTATATAAACAGTTGTTTATATACAGGCCTTTGAAGGATAACATAAAATCAGAGAGTTTAGATTATATAGAGAGGTTTCACTATTGGTCGATTTGCAGTGCGAGACACGGCAGGCTCCGCGAAACCATTGTTAGCATGTAGCGGAAAGCAGGTCGCTGCGGTAAACAATACCCGTTTGTGCATTTCCACGTAGCGTAAGAACTTAGAAAGGGCTTTAAATAGTTTCAGTCAGCCCAAATATATGAACAAACCACACTAAACAGATATGCACGCTATCTTTAGTGAAAATGGTCTCTTTCAATTCTTGAATTTCTTGTTTACCCCAGCGACCTAGTTTGACGATTTGGCGGAAGTGAGATTTCTCTACACATACTATACTCTCTGATAAAAGTGACACTTTGAAAAAAAAGTGTTGTTAGGGGACCGTACCCTAACTACAAAACCGATTCAATAAAATACTGAGTTATGTCGACTACCTATCTGTAACTGTCAAACTGTTACTCTCCTTTAACATCAAAAAAGAAGACTGACTTTGTATGGTTTTGTATTTTCAAGTGAAGTTCTCCATTTGTGCCAGATTATGTCTGCTGTAACAATGTGGTGCGTTAAGTACCATCGTCTGTCCCCCACGGAATGAGCGCTCAATCATCCCAGAAAGAAAAACCCACATTTTTTTTCGTTTCTTCGTTTTTCTCGATGAGTTGCAGTTTTTGAAGTTTGTTAGATATAATGGTAAATTATCAAAGTGTGTTTGACCCAGACAAAGAGAAATAACCACCGTTTATCAAAATGTTTCCTTCATGACTGATATAAATTATTTTTCTGGGATGGTAAAGCGCATTTCGTACAATGCCCCATGAAAAAATGAATACTATAATAAGTATGTGCATATTAGAGATGGCATGACTTCCTAGATTGTCCCACCCAATAATAAACAGGTCCGCTAAATACATTCTATAGACGGCAGTTGCATGATGACAGATACGGTGACGACACCGGTGTTGACGAGAAATGTCAAGGTGCGGACCAATCAATGGTTTACCAGCGATCACCAACCGAGAGGTCAAACATTACAGTATGACGCTCACAAATGCATCAGCACCGACCAGGGCTGCGCTGACGCCACCTCAGGTTCTGTGGGTGAGGGAAGATGCCCCACACATACGGGGGTGCCGTGAGGAACGGGTGTTGGTGGCGGGCGGGCTGTGCTATGCTGTGCGTGCAGATTCTGGGACGGAAGTAAAAAGGTTGCCAGATGTGGCGAGGACGGTCCGCTTTTTGAGTTGGTTGTTACTTGTGTTTCATTCGCTTTTTATCGGAACAATTCCGGAGGTTTTAAGTGGTGTGAGTACAGTTGAAATTTATGACTTAGAAGGTAAGACTACATGCATGTTTAAAGTCTTTATTTTAGCAGGTTCCGCTGCTCTTGACAGTTACACTTCACTTTTCTCCTTCTATTTTTCTTGTTCTTGCTTCTGTGTGTTTTTGTGGTTGAGATAAGTTTTCTTTTTGTTTGTTCTAGAAATTTACCTGGGCATCGACCTTATTCGTCCTGCGCTTCTCGACTTTCAATAATTGCCAAAGTATCTTTGACGCACATAGGATCGGGGACAGGAATTTACCCCCCTCCCCCTCCAAAAAAAAAATTTTTTTTTTAATTCCAACATGCCTGCACCGACCGGGGATCGAACCTGGTACCTTCGGCATAGAGGCGAGCAAAGACTACATTCCTGTTACCAACTCATCCCCTACATTCTACAGTGTGACAATTTTTAAGGTAAAACTTGAGGTGTTTCTGCTGTTTTCTTATTGTCACATGCTTGATAACTCTTAACGACCTTACAGATAGAAGTTTGCCATTGCTGTTGTTTTTACATCAATTTTTTTTAATTAGTCTTTAAAGATTTGTTATCGTTATCATTGCTCGCCAAGGAATCAGATGAGTAAACGGATTGGGGGGAAAATATGAACGGATAAAAGGGAGTTATTAAACCGTATACAGTCTGAGCAAAACTTTTGGAAAGGTGAGGGATCAGAATACAAATTGGATTTTCAGCAGAACATGCACAACAACAACAACAATAACAACAACAACAACAACAACAACAACAACAACAACAACAACAACAACAACAATATTAGCCACTGAGCTTTCTCTCTCACGCCCCCTTTTCTAGTCCAACGTGAGGTCCAAAGTTTGGCCATCGGTAGTGTAACTGTCATTTATGGTTGACCTGAGGAACTTGTGAAAGATTAAAGAGCGTTCCTTTACTTGAATGAGCAAGCTCAAAAGCCTAACAAATAATAATCATAATAAAAAAACAAACAAAAACACTCCCATCTTCTCATTTTTCCCTTTCTAGTTCAATATAATAACCAAATTTGTAACATTGGTAGCAGAAGTATTATTTATGGCTGATTTGGGGAGCTTTTGAAAGATTATAAAAATAGCATTTTTTGGTATCGTTTCTGTATTATTTTGTACGCGAGGCTTTGCCACATACAACCTTTTCCTTTCTTTTTTTTTTTATTATTGACTTTGCTTCAAGCCACATTACAAAAAAGATATTTTGAAAGATTACAGTGTGCATGTTTTTCAGAATAAGCCAGGTCGACTAACAAATAAAAAAAAAAAAAGTCAGTTCCTTAATGATTAGTGCAAAATTTCAAACACACATTTAGAAAACAGTTTTCGGGGCAATCGATGCTGATACAATGCATTCTAAAAAGGACGCCATAATTATAATGTTGTTATCGCCGGTCAAAACGGCTTAATAACTTAAGGTGAAGAGAGGTGACAAATCAATCTGGGGACAGTAACTTCGAATCAAACATAGTATTATAGGAGGAAAGTCAAAATAATATGGCAAAAAGGAAAAAAAAAAAGTTGTATGTAGCAAAGTCTCCCCGGTAAGAAATAATACAGAAACTATACACTACATCACAAAGAAAAAAAAGGAAAGACAAATCGAGCTTCCGGTCAGGCGTTGCTTTGGTACACACAACCTGTTCTTTTTGCCACATTTTGTCTTGCTTCAAGCACTGCTGCGACACCCCCCCCCCGGCAGTTTTTGTTGTTGTTGTTGTTTTATTATTAATATAGGAGGAACGATCTGGCCTGTATGCAGTCCTTAAATCCATAGGCTGTCCACCAACATTGCTAAAACTTATTGCATCCTTCCACACTGACATGAGGGCATGTGTCAACTTTGAGGGCTGCACATCCAATTCATTTGCTGTAAACAGCGGTGTGAAGCAGGGATGTGTTCTTGCTCCTACCTTATTTGGTATATATTTTGCAGCCCTACTCAAGAATGCCTTTGGTCAATGTTCAGGTGGAGTACTTATTAACACCAGAGTGGACGGCTCCATTTTTAATGTTGCCAGACTAAAAGCGAAATCTCGTACAGAGCATATTATGTTACAAGAGCTCCTCTTCGCAGATGATGCTGCAATCGTGGCCCACGATGAAACCACGCTCCAGGCTCTCATCAATAGCCTTGCCAAAGCCTGTGACAAATTCATGCTAAAGATCAGTGTCTCAAAAACTGTAGTTTTGACACAAGGCTTGAGAAACTCCAACCCAATCATGCTGAATGGCTCTCCTCTGGAGCAAGTGGGAAAATTCTGCTACCTAGGCTCAACCATCAGTGGTAGCACAGACATAACAACTGAAATAAATGCCAGAATAGGAAAGGCGGCCACAGCTTTTGGCAAACTCTCAAAAAGGGTGTGGAACAATAGCAAGCTGACCATCAAAACAAAGGTACTCGTGTACCAAACTTGCGTCCTAAGCACCCTGCTGTATGGCTCAGAGACATGGACCACCTACTCCAAACATGAAAGATCCCTCAACTCCTTCCACCTGCGCTGCCTACGCAAAATTCTCAAGATCAAGTGGCAAGACAGGATCTCAAATATCGAAGTTCTGAGCCGAGCCAACATTCCATCAACTCAGGCTCTCCTAGGCAAAAAAAGACTGCGGTGGCTTGGACATCTCCACCGTATGGAAAATGATCGCATCCCCAGACAAATTCTCTACGGGGAACTTGCTACTGGCAACCGACCCAGAGGTAGGCCACATCTGCGATTCAAAGACACTTGCAAGGTCACGATGAAAGCATTCAACATCGACCCCAATGAATGGGAGAACCTTGCAAGTGATCGAAGCAGATGGAGACAAAAATTGCGCAGTGGCACGCTCGCAATAGACTTCAAGGCAAAAGAAACATACCTGACAAAACGACAGAGGCGGAATGAAAACACTCGCCAAAGTGAACCCAAAAGACTGACCTGCAATCACTGCCATCGCACTCTCGGGTCAAACATTGGTAGAATAAGCCACGAGAGAAGCTGTCAGTCAAAGTGAAAGTGAATATTCTAGCTGCTAAGACCGTCTGTAAAGACGCTAAAGGCCATATATATATAGGAGGAACGACTGCTCTAAAGTATGTATATGCTAGCCCTGGATAAACTGTAGTGTAAAATCATTGTCGTAATTTGATAATCCACAGCGTTAACGGTGATGTCATTTATTTGTCCTCCCCCACTACTTGTTTTCTGCGCTTAATTTGTCCTTGTTATTGCCACATTTTGACATCAAACCATGTAACTCAAGAACGTCCGTGTCCCGAAGGCGTCGAATACTGTATCCCCACAGACACTGTTCAGAAAAGGGAGATGCGTGTTTTTATGATCGATTGCCCTTATAATCTGTGTTAGACGTATTTCAGAATAGTCGCGACTGTTTACAATAGCTGTTTATTTTGTTCATAGTGTTCCCTGGGTTTAGCGGCTGACAGGGTGTTGACTGTAAACATGATTTTCTTGTAGGGTTAGGGAGCTTCGTCGGTGCTTTGTCAGTCTGCGTTGGTTAATCATCGTGTGGACATTGTGGGGGACTTTTCGGTTTTGAGCATTTCCTGGGAAAAGCACTGGGAAATCCTGTGAAATTACATTCATATTTTATTTGTCCCCCGTTTACCGACTGCGTTGCCATGTTTTGTATAATTATAAGAGAGAGAGAGAGAGAGGGTGAGAGAGAGAGAGAGAGAGAGAGAGAGAGAGAGAGAGAGAGAGAGAGAGAGAGAGAGAGAGAGAGAGAGAGGGTGAGAGAGAGAGAGAGAGAGAGAGAGGGTGAGAGAGAGAGAGAGAGAGAGAGAGGGTGAGAGAGAGAGAGAGAGAGGGTGAGAGAGAGAGAGAGGAGAGAGAGAGAGAGAGAGGAGAGAGAGAGAGAGAGAGAGAGAGAGAGAGAGAGAGAGAGAGAGAGAGAGAAGAGAGAGAGAGAGAAGAGAGAGAGAGAGAGAGAGAGAGAGAGAGGAGAGAGAGACAGACAGACAGACAGACAGACAGGCAAGTAGTCAAACAAAAAGCAAGACAGACAGACCGACAAGGGCAGGCACACATAATATCAAACTTGTTTATTTCCATCTAATACATGTCAAATGTACAATATCTATATTGGAGAAACAATATATCACCATGTACAGAAGCGGAAATACTTGCTATGGCCCCTTTCATTCTTGGCTTCCAGATCTGTTTCTCTGGTGAATGCCAGAGTATGCAGTGACGCTGGCATTTTTTTTTGGTGTGTATGTGTGTGTGATTATAGCTTTTAGAGCAAAGATTTTTTTTTCTTTTTAGTAATACGTAATACTTACAAATTACACACCGAGAAGTCCGCTTTATACATACATACATACATAGTTACATACATACACACATACACACATACATACATACACACACACATACGTACATACATACATACATACATACATACATACATACATACAATGACAGGCCAAAGCTAACACTACAGATACCCGGCCAGTAACCTTACGGAAGTCAGACACACACGTCTGACGTCAAGTTTGCAAATTAATAGGAATGACATCATTCCTACATAGATCAGCTCGTCATCTTAGTAAGACAAGGTTCTAACTCCCTTCCGTCAACTTTTGAGAAATTGAGGATTGAAATTTCATGTGGTCATAGCTTTTAGAGCAAAGATTTTTTTTCTTTTTAGTAATATTTACAAATTACACACCGAATCTGCTTGATACATTAACGCACAGTTGAGAAGGCCCATAGAAGTAGTGTGTAGTGTGTAACTCAGTTCAGCCAAAAAAAATGGAGATAAAACCTTGTTATTGTAAGGAGACGAGCTGGTTTCGACATCACTCCGACGTTGGTCTGATGTAAGGAACATGCCCTGACGGTAATTCTACCAATCCAATGGAAATCTACGTCAGATTGAGGTAGTCATACTAGCTGGCTTGTAAATCAATATCAGTAACAGATGAACAGATAATCACAGATATCTGGTTAATTAGTAGTTTTCCCTGTGGATATCTGCGACGTATTTGTGTCCATGTTTACTGTTAACTTTGGCTGTACCAGTGCATGGTATTAACCTGTGCGGGTGAATCCTGTCTCCTCAAATTTAACAAAGATCGAAAACTTTTGGCTGAAATAAACCTGGGCTCCCGTCCTTTAATTCTCTCTCTCTCTCTCTCTCTCTCTCTCTCTCTCTCTCTGTCCTTCTCTGTCTCTCTTTTCTCTCTCTTTCTGTCGTTTTCTCTCTGATCTAACATTGCCCCGGACAAACCTGTTAGCCCACTCTTTTCTCTCTCTCTCTCTCTTTCTCTGCCCTTCTCTCTCTCTCTCTCTTTCTCTCTCTCTCTTTCTTTCTCTTTCTCTGATCTAGCATTACCGCGGGACAAACTAGTGCCTCTAGCCTTCTCTCTCTCTCTCTCTGATCTACAAAGTTCCCCATAAAAATCTACAGTCTTGCCACAGATCATATGTGTGTCAAGACATTGCACCAACGTTTCTATGCATGGAAATTCCACCAAATTGAACGTGCGCCAAATAAATCCAGTCCCCATACACTGTTCTTATCAAAGGGAGCAGAACAGAAAATAGTTTACTATCACCAGAGTAATCATAAAAGATTGCCTGGAACTTGAATAAACATAATAGATGGAAACAAAGGGGACTGCGTTAGATTAGTTGACCCTTAAGAAAATTGATTTTATAATTTTTGAAACTGTCATTCATCTTATAGGGTTGGGCAAAAAGAAAAAAAAACGGTGTGTGTATGTGTGTGTTTGTGTGTGTGTGCAAAAGTGCACGACAATACTCCCGCTACTATTTTGATTTGTATTAAGTTTGAAAGTGGCCGCAGTCCAACTAATAAACAAAACATTTTAATGACGAAAAAATTGTCATTGCATTTCAGATAAGAGCATGGTAAACAAAGAGTTATATATATAAAAAGAAAGAATGTTTCAAGTATGCACGTCCCCAGGGTTTTTTGAGCTAGGGGTACGTATTTTAAAGTCTTTTTTGTGACTCCAGAGCTAGAGGGTTCCTCCCGAAATTACTCGTAACAACAGATTTTCTTATGGTTTTCTTCCTGTTTTTTTTTTGGTTGAAAGGGCAAGGGGCAGGGTTAGGGATTCAATAAGATTTAGGGTGAGGTTAGGGACGGGGTTACTGAAAGGTACTTACACGTATGCGCCCCTAGAGCAAAAGACTTGGGGCCCTTACGTACTTATAACAAGAGACAAAAAAAAACAAAAACATCCCACTCCTTCTCCCAGTCATATACTAGAATAGAATATCCAAAACATTGTGCTGTCAAGCTCTGGTTAGCTTGGGCAAATCCTAATGGGATGAAATAATCATTTTCCTGAAATGTCAGAATGACACTTTGTTTGGTTTTTCATGTTTTGTTATTTGATATACATTCTGTCGTCGTGTTATGGTAAAAGTCCGCATGTGTCAAAAGAGAAAGAATATTGTTATAAATATGTAAACCCCCCCCCCCCCCCGCCACCAAGTGTTTTTGCTCTAGGGGTACGTATTTTAAAGCCTTTTGTGACTCCAAGTAGAGAACTCCTCCCGAAATACTCCTAACAACAGCCTTAATTAATTATTCTTCAAGATTTTCTTTTTGTTGTCCTCCTTTGGGGGGGGGGGGGTGTTGGTAAGAAGCAGGGTTAGGGATTTGATAAGATTCGGGCTTGAGGATAAGGATATTTTTTGAGATAGGTAGATACAATGCCCCTAGCACAGAACACCTGGGGACAGTTCGTACAAGGTAACAACAGCCAATAACAAAAGTCGCCAGAAGATGCAAACTAAAGAGGAAAAAAACAAACCTCGCTTTCATCGCTTTGTTCGATTTCCATTTTGTGATGACAAAAAAGAAATTATTCGTGGTAAAACAGAAAAAAAAGAAAGTATAACCCAGAGAGAAAGACGGATCATAATTCATTCTCTAAAACGATGTTTGAAAGTGAAAATTATCTAGCATATTTATTATACACTCTTTTTCCGCAACATGCGAGCGCTAGCCTAGGCGCGCACCAACAGCCATTTTGATTGGCTAACTAGTTGTGTGGTGACGACACGACATTGAGTTTCAGTGGCACCTTGCGCACCAGCCGGCTCGGCTAGTTGGAGTTCATTATGATTTTCTTGCAATGCCGCTACAACAGCAAACAGCAACAACATAAGCAACAACAACAGGACAGCCGCGGTTTTCATATCGAGATTGACGTCATAATTATTACAAGATAAACTACTTCAGTCAAAGCTTAGAGTAATAATCGAACAATGGTCGCAATTTAGTATTTTTTCATTAGGGTTCGTTCATGATTTCCGTGAGCGTGGTGCGAAAACTGTGCAAGCAAATCGACCCAGCTGTGCAATCCTGTCTAGTATTTTTGGTATCACCTATTAGGAGTAATGATCCTGTCCACGTGAGGTTAATACCCGAATCTCTGGTGACTTTCAGGACAGATATTATCATCATCTATATAAACAAACCGCGAATGTGAGTTTGTCTGCATGTTCGCCAAAAAAATAAAATTACTGCCTTATACGGCTCGGATTTACATGGAAGTTTGAATACGCCCCCCTTTCGCTCTACAGAAGCTTCTGTTTCACATTTGGGGGCTTCAAATGGTGGGGAAGGTTTTTTTCGAGTTTGCTTTGTGTCGCTGACTGCTCGCCTCTGATCCTTTTTTTTAATTTTTACAAGCACCGACCCATGTTGTCACACTTCCTGTCGGCTGATTTAAACTACTCCAGGTCTACGTGCTCTCTACTAAAATTAGAATACAGGGTGGAGAGCGGCTTTCAAGCTTGTCAGAAATCGTTTTCGATGTAAAAGCTGAGATATTCTAACAAAATCAAGATCATTTCCATTCATAAGGATTGCCGCAGTTTCCAGAAAATCAATAATTCGACAGAAATCATGTTTATGTTCTTATTAAAGTTTCAACATTATGGGCATGCGGCAGAAACATTTGTTCGATAATGGATGTCAGTACGTCAGACCAGTTTTCCTGCTAGCTGCGATGTTGTCATTGACGCCACCTTTATTTTGACCTCACTGTTCTGTAAGAACCAATGTAAATATGATCGGATCTCTAGATTCTTGGGCAATTCACATCATTGCTGATATTGCTGAAAGAAAATGTGTCATTTTTTAAAAAGAAAACAATAATGTGGTAGGAATTCAATCATCTGTTGTGTTTACTAAACTTTTTCTTAACCATTTAATGGTGAAAAATAATACCCAATCTCTAAATGCGCTCTACTGCTACTATATTTTGTTATTTCACTATGTTGGATCTTAGACGCCTTTCAAGACATTAATTTTGAGTCTACAGAGCAGAATCCACTTAATTGACAGTAAAGATCCTACTCTTTCATGGTATCCTTTCAATAATATTCTCTAATATGTTTAGCACCACAGTGGTGGCAGTGTGAAATCACAGAGATACTCATAACGACTGGCAAAGATAAAGACTATGTTATTACGATTGTGGACTAAACATTCAGCATACATTTATAGGTATCAGATGTACAACCATGAGGGAAGATGTTGTTTCAAATGACGGTACTTCTTAGATGAATTCGAAAAAAAAAAAAGCATGTTATTATGAAACCGATACTTCAGATATACATATTTTTCAACCTTTCACAGCCCAGAGTACAAGAAATAAGACTAAAACTTGTCATGCACAGAGGTATGCCTGTTTTTTTAGCAAAGAGTGATATTTTGCAGAACCACTTAGCTTACTCAATACAACTTCGCGTTTTCTTAACGGACCTAAAAGAATTTGAAGCAACTACACGGCATTGAAGCCACAGTTAAAATGTATTTCAGACATTGT
Source organism: Onchidella celtica (assembly GCA_963931925.1). Lineage (NCBI taxonomy): Eukaryota > Metazoa > Mollusca > Gastropoda > Systellommatophora > Onchidiidae > Onchidella > Onchidella celtica. The sequence goes on from OZ007568.1 coordinate 72,751,784, forward strand.
GTTTCTTTTCTACTCCTTGGACCTAGAGGATTAAAAATAAATCCTTAAAATAACAACGAACATTTTTAGACATGCCAGGTGCTTATTTATCATGCCCTGGCCTCTAGTAAAAAAACCCACCAAACGCAAATAAAGTAAACTAAACTGAACCAATTTATGAACTGAGACTGATTGGTCTTCTAATGTTCCCCTTGCCTCGGCTCCAGTTATAGCAAATACAACTATAAAGATGTGTCTTTGTTATCGTAGAATGCTTTTATTTATACGTTGAGGCACGTTGAAATCAATGCTTGACACTGTAGTCTCCAGTTTATAGGCTTTGTCAATTCATGAAGTATTCACAAAAGGGCAAAGAAACTAACATTCAGAAATATGAAGATAAGGGAGATGACAGAGCGAAATTGTGGCAAGAAAAATCGATCTGCCCTTTCAATAATTCTTATTCAAATGCAGTGATCATATGGAGCGTATTCGAACGTGAGCAAAGTTATGAAAACTATCTCTCTCTTTCGTTAGAAGTACTTGTCTCAGTATGCTACGGCCCTAACAAAAAAACAATCAACCCATCGACATGGTTTCCCCAGATTGGCCTAGAAACTGTTGATTTGGCATAGTTTTATCCGTGTTTTAGGGGCGTTTTTCTATGTGCAGGTTTTGCCAGTCTTGGGCTGGTTTTGGAGGACCCGTCAAGCTGGAGAGGAAATCAACATTTTGATTGACAAAATTCCGAAATAATTCTTTTTTTTTGTGTGTATATTTTTTGTATCGTATTTTGTATACTTCTTTAATCGCATTTGGAAAATTTACCTCTGTGACATTGCAGGTCAGTTATAACTGGAGATGACACGTCGTCGCCACAGTGCAGCGCTGGTCGGCGGGGTTCTCTTTTTTACGGGGGGGGGGAGGGAGGCGGTGGTAAGGATGAATTTTATTTAATTTTGCCTGGGCAACGGCCTGTTTGGCCTGCTCTTTAACGTATGCAATGTGGTATCTTTAACGTGTGCAATGTGCACACCTGCCCTCCGAGGTTTTCGTCCTATCCGAGAAGACTAGGTGCTCGATCCTATCTCCCACAGGATCAGGGACAGGAAAATATGAGGAAAAATCCCAAACTTTCAACATGCCTGCACCGACCGGGATTTGAACCCAGTACCTTCGGCATGAGACGCGAGCGCCTTGTCTCTAGACCACGGACTGTGTCTGTGTAAAGAATAGTAAAAGTCTGGCTTTTGCCAGGGTTGACGTTTCGTTTCAGCCAGATCTCGACTCCGGTGACCTTACCTCTGGTTTAGTCCAACCCTACGTTTTGTAGAGCTGAGAACTTCAAAGTTAAACGTTTCCGGCTTCAGCATTATGATACCGAGTTAGAATAAATCGAATTGGTGAAACAGCTTGATAAATGCCACAATGCATGTCAAACAAGTGTCAAAGTGTGCATTTGTTATACCTCTTCTACATACCACAAGACCTTCAGTTTTTCCGAGAATGGAGATAGAACAAACAAGAAGGAAAGTCGCAATCTGTCTCTGGTTTAGCTTGATGAAATCAAAAATTTACACTGCGCGGTGCAACAATCAGCTGCCAGGATGCAAGCGTGGCCATTAGAAATGTCACCCTTTCATGACAATAACAGCCACGCCCATTAAACCTTTCCGTGCTGTCACCAGAGACAGCCTAGTTGTAAGTCAGGATGAACAAAAATAAACAGAGAAACACAAACAAACCAGATCAAAACATTCTAACATTGCAATGATAGTGATTGTCTCTTGAACTGCAGTTTGGTGGGAGAGGCTGATTAGCTGGGTCGTTTCTTTCAGGATAGTAAGCTGGACTGATAATAAGCCAAGCCGAAAGAACTAGCGTGAGTGCGGAGAGATAGTGGCAAAATAGATAGATAAGAAACAGGTAGATAGATAGATAGATAGATAGATAGATAGATAGATAGTTGGATGGACACACAGACAGACAGATACAGATAGGTAGATAGATAGATCGAGAGAGAGAGAGAGAGAGAGAGAGAGAAAGAGAAAGAGAGAAAGAGAGAGAGAGAGAGAGAGAGATAAATAGAGATAGATAGATAGATAGATAGATAGATAGATAGATAGATAGATAGATAGATAGATAGATAGATAGATAGATAGATAGATAGATAGATAGATAGATAGATAGATAGATAGATAGATAGATAGATAGATAGATAGGTAGATAGATATTGAAGCTTTGAAGTTTATTTTCGTGCCTGGTCATTTAGGAAATTCAAATTCTTAGCAAAGCGAACCCAGCCTCCTCCCTGTCCTAAACAAAGATAGAAGGGCGAGTAGAAGACAGAAGAGGAGAAAGAGAGAGAGAGAGAGAGAGAGAGAGAGAGAGAGAGAGAGAGAGAGAGAGAGAAAGAGAGAGAGGGAGAGGGAGAAAGTGAGTGAGAGAGAGAGAGAGAGAGAGAGAGAGAGAGAGGGAGAGAGATTAAAAGAAGAATACTATGCAAAGACATAAGGTATCTTCTTTCTTCTTTCTTATAATTTATAAATTTAAAACGCCTGTCAAGCCCTCCCACGCAACGTTTAAATCAGCTGTACAGGGAACAAAATTCGATCAAACAAATATAAAATATATTATGTACCCATACACAAGCAGTCACCCGAACTCATAGAAGAATAATTGGTTCCCCATGTTAGGTCTAAAAATGTACTGGCTGAAGATAATGAGATCATAGTCTTTAGCCAACACGCAAGCCAGGAGTACAGTGGCAGAATGTATGATGTGAGTAATGGTGAAACAACAGACGGAATGGTAGAAAGATAGATAGATAGATAGATAGATAGATAGATAGATAGATAGATAGATAGATAGATAGATAGATTAGATAGATAGATAGATAGGTAGATAGATAGATAGATAGATAGATAGATAGATAGATAGATAGATAGATAGATAGATAGGTAGATAGATAGATAGATAGATAGATAGATAGATAGATAGATAGATAGATAGATAGATAGATAGATAGATAGATAGATAGATAGATAGATAGATAGATAAAAAAGAGAGAGAGATAAAGAGAGAGAGAGTGAGAGAAAGAGGGAGAGAGAGAGAGAGGAAGAGAGCTTGAGAAAAAGTATTAAGTTGAGATGAGAAAATAGAAAGAACAATAGGAGGACTAGGGTATAGGATTTACGCCTCAGATGTTCTGTCACGTTACATCACATGACATTCCAGTCAAGGGATGTCGCAACAAATAACTGTCTAGTGTACAAACATGAGCATGTGACACTAAAGAAAATAATGGTTAAATAGTTTCTATGAAGGGCAGGAGTATTTGTTCTGAATGTTAAGACTTCCCTACTGATGACATAGTGTCAATTTTATGGAGTGTGTTTGTGTGTGAGAGAGAGAGAGGGGGGGGGGAGGGGGGGGGAGAGTAGCATTGTAGTCAGATAGATAGGTAGATAGATAGATACATAGATAGATAGATAGAGAGCTAGATAGATCTATAGATAGAAAGATAGATAAATAGATAGCTAGATAGAGAGATTAGATAGATAGATAGATAGATAGATAGATAGATAGATAGATAGATAGATAGATAGATAGATAGATAGATAGATAGATAGATAGATAGATAGATAGATAGATAGATAGATAGATAGATAGATAGATAGATAGATAGAGAAACACAGGGGAGAGAGAGAGAAACATGGGAGAGAAGGAAATGTGGGAGACAGAGGTAACAGAGTGACAGATGGGTGAGTGAGAGTGAATGATAGAGAAAGAGAAAGGGACAGACAGAAATTGGTGAGAGAACGAGAGAGAGAGAGGGAGAAAATCAACACAATTTTACGCTTCTCTCCTCATCCATATTCTGTCTCCACCCATCCAACCCCCTTCCCCATTCCATTGATTCAAGTATTTTGTAAGTGGATCTGACGAAATTGGGCTTGAGGTGAAATATTAAATGCCTGAGACCACCTCCCCACCCGCCCCCAAGTCATATTCTCAGGAAAGTAGTTTGCTTATAATATGAAAAATTAGCCATTTTTCTGCCATACGTTAAAATATTTTGCTCGAAATGGTCCTAGAAATATTTAAAGGGATCTTTTAAAATAGGTATGCATTTCACCTTTAGCCCGGTTTTTATCAAATGCAATCACATTGAGGTGAATAGTAGAGAACAGAGTATTTCTTTCATGGCCTCTAGACACGTTTTGCACCAACCATATAGTAAGACTGCCAAAATTGTGCAAATTTAGATCAACGGATAAGACATGAAATAGATAACACCTACGTGAGAATTCTTTCAAATAATTACATTTTTTCTCACTTAGAAGATAAAACTGAACGCCTTTTTCCTCTTTCTTCAAAATTCGACCTCATACCCCTCACGTACACAAACAATCAACGATTTCTGAAGCAAAGCAAACAAAATGTTTCCCAAAGGACTCTGTGTATTTTGAGCTAGCCTAAAGGGATTTGCAGCACTGATAAAGGTTAAGTCACTTAGGCTAATACTTCTTATGGTGTCATTTTTGGTCACATTACGAAAGTGCGTGCACCTTGACATTACATCACTTAGGGCCTGAACGTGACAGTGAACTATCTGGAGGAGTGATTTGAAAAGATAATATGACAACAAAAAAGCTCTTTAAAAGCCACTCACACACACGGACAGATCGAAATACACACACTCATTTTTGAAGCAAAGTAAGGAAATGTTTCCCAAAAAGACTAAAGATTTCGGGCGACTCCTCGGGGGTTAACACTAGTGCTGATAAAAGTGAAATCATTTGGTATTTCTTATGATGTCATTTTATTACGCCATTATATAAGTGCATGCACTCTTCCATTATTAAATGGCTCAGGGATTAGCGTGACAGTGAACTATTATAGGCAATGGTTTAAAAAGATAATAGGACAATGGCAATAAATAGCTCTATAAACATTTTCTTTGAGGGGGAAAAAGGTGAAGTTATTGGGAAACACACAGGATAATTATGCAAACCTGAAATATTTAAATGAGGATGGAATCAACATTTTTTATACTTTGCATTTCTTCAAAATGGCAAATAAAACATTTAGAGAGATCATCCCAGTTAGTCAATAGAACATTGGGGAATTCAGAACACTTGCGCAAACTGACATGGTTAAATGATGATCAGTAGCGGGTTTACCTTTAGGCTGGGTAGGCTGAAAGCCTAGGGCCTCAAAGCCTAAGGGGGAGGGGGGGGGCTCGCCGCCTCGGGCGAGTCAAACATGCAGACTTGGCACAGTGTACCACCGGCCTTAGGGAATGGATGAGCCATCTATTGTTAAACTTCTTTTGCATTGGTTGACACTTCCAGAAAACAGTCGTTTTGAGGGGGGGGGGGGTGGGGAGAGAAATCACACTAAGCTCGGAACGTCACAACCAGTTGCTGCCAGCAAAATGTACGCCCAAGAAATATTGGCACAAGCTGTGTCTGACCGGCCTTAGTTATGATAGGACCTTCCCCCAGTTACTGGGGGAACAAAAGGAAATTATGATGTGCACTTCTTGTCTGCCAGGGCCTGACTCGTTCTGGGCTACGTGATTTTTTTTTTTTGTCCATACGAACTTTAGCAAATTCAGAAACGCGGACAGCGACAGACCGCCAAACACAGGACAGCTCCAACACATCCCATGGGTTTTCGGTAACGTTCAGAGACATATCAGGCACAGTCCAGAGATTGCAGCACCCATGGCAGTGTTCTATAGGACGAGAAATCCCTTAGCCGATAATCTGTGTTTGGAGGTCTGTTTGCTGCCCCGTTCCTGAATTTGCTAAAGCTCGTATAGAAAAAAAAATCACGCTTCCGGGTTAAGTATGATACCCCTTACATAATTATCTCTAGTCGTGTATGTTTTTGTTCTAAATGTTGATCTTGGAACGTGCAAGTCCTTGCACTGTCCATCCACAATCCGAAGTAGTCGTGTTTCCTGATGTTACATGCTGTTGTTAGTTTTTCTAATGGATTGTTATGACAGTGTTTGTGTGTGTGTGTGGGTGAGTAATGTTCTCATTTGCTGGTAATGTTGTGTGAGCAATGTGCGTCTGTGCGGTATGCGTTAAAGACCTGTGTGCCTTAAATATTGTATTTACTGTAGTACTGTTGCTGATGCTGTGACAACAAATTTCCGGACAACTGGGTAACAAAGTTATATCTTATCTTATCTTATCTTATCTTATAACTTAAGCGTGCACCAGCCAGTTTTGATCCGCCGATCAGTGGGATAGTGACGTCATGGCATTTAGTTTCAATGAAATTCTGGGTACTAGACGACAGGTAGCTTCTCATTGAAAGTAGTGGGTAGTTGGGAGCCGCTCCTTTCCCATATTTCTGTTACATTCTCTCTATTGTCTTGCATTTCCCTAGCACAGCGAGACCATTATCGTACCGGTAATGACGTGCTTTCTTCAAACTCAAAGTCACTGAAACTAAATGTGGTGACGTCACCATGGCTCATCAAACTCAGCTAGTTCGCCCCTCTGCTAGACGTCGTAAATCATGTTTCATGGTTGATCTGCGTGATAGAATAAGCAAAGGTTAAAGACACACGGGAATCGACCATTGAATAGAAGCAGGATGAAGACTTCCGTTGCAATGACTTTGGTGCTGCGTCATATATGCGGTGAATGGACAAAAAGCAACCCACACGTAAATGTCATTCTGGAGTCTCGAGGCTGTCGGAACTTGCGCCGTCGGGGTTGACACTCTTTAATCACTGTATGACGGTGGTCCCACGCGAAAAAAGTCTGACTAGAAATTGATCAGACCTCACCTTTGACAATCTGTGATATTTATCGATCAGTTCTAAAACGACCCAGCTGATCGTTGTCATAGAAATGTTGTGTTTACCTCCTCCAGCTGGGACAAATGCTATGCATTGCATGTCAGGCAATTTCCATATTTCTATGAAATCTAGAATGTCGATTTGTAATCCTGATTTCAAGAAAATAAACCGTGGGGTATTTATTTGTCATATTGTTGAATGCGACATTTCCCCCAATTTTGAGTGGTTCTCTCACTCCTAGTTTTATTATGCATAAGTGTCAAGTGGGTGTATTTGTCCCTGATGTCACACAACTCTTCAAATTTTCAATCCTCATTTTCTCGAAAAGGCAAAAATGCACATACAACAATAAATATGGAAAATACCCGACGAAACGTTCCCTCTATCTTAAGGACAAAATCAATTGTCAGTTTCAAGTCGACGGTCAGAGTCGCAAAGAAAAAAAAAATTCATTGATGAAACGAAGACTAATAATACATTACTGTTGCGTGAGTCTGCAGTGTAAACTATCCAAATAATGCTTGCGTGTAGTCCGGTCATTCATCTAACAGTCTGCACTCACAATTGTTATTGTTAACCTTTTCCTTATCGCCAATCCCATCTTTGGCGTTCACGAGGCTTTTTATCTTCTCCACACCCCTTACACCGCCTCTTCTTTCCATTCATTGTGTTCTCTCACATGTTTTTGTTTATTTGTTTGTTTGTTTTTGCATCATTTACTGGTGCCATTTTTTTTCTTAAGTATTTTTTTTTCGAAACTTATATTTCGTCCTTCCCTGCCGACCTTTGTCTTAAACATATTTTCATTTGCTAGCTAATTTTAAATGCCAAACTAAGTTGTAAGCCAGATCAAGGCTGGCGTAGGCCCCACAGTGGTGGCTCACTACCTTATTGAAGAGCTTTGTTCCAAAACTAGGTAAGTCAAGTTTTGCATGAGTTATGGCCTTTTTTCAGATGGTCATTCAAAATTGGTGTAGGGTGCGAAGTAAGCGTTCAGTTAAAATTTAAAAGTGTTCAGTTAAAACTTCGGATAAAGACGGGACATAGCACGTTTTCACTGAAAACTTACACCGTGTCTTGCGCAAATTTTGAATGGCTGTCTGAAAAGGGCCATAACTCATGCAACATTTTGGAAAAACCCTCTTCAATTATTTTGCATCACACTATAACATCATTACCGGCTTTTACCACCGCGGTGTGAGCAATGAGTAGTGCTTTAGTGTGATGCATAATAATTGGGCGGAAATCCACCAATCTGGGGGCCTGAGCCAGCCTTGGTCTGACTTACCCTTACGAGTGGCAGAGGGAGGTCAGGTTGCCCCTTCTACTTTTAATGAAAGTTATTCTGTAGTTGTTTTTTATATTATTATCATTATCAGTATTTCATTTCTGTGAAGCAGAAAGCTTCAACAACGCCTCGATCCGCTGTGTGAGAGCAAAAACGAACGTGTTCTTCAATTTTCAGCGAAATGAAACCAATTTGAAAGATGTTATGTTTACACCTCATCAAAATGAAGCTTATAGGCCTGTGTAGTTTCATTTTTTGCTCATTTTTTGAAGTGTCAAAGGCGGAAACGGAATATTGACAGTCAAAGGAAATATTATTATTAACAATTTTTTTTGTTATTCATTATGACATCTTCGGGAACCGACCGTGTAGGAGAAGTCACATGTTTCAGGTCATGGCCCTGAAAGACATTCTTAATTAGTCAGCCATGCTGAAGGTTATAAAATTATAATTAGAACCCCCCAAAAAATGTTGAAAACATAATACGTGGTAGGTTACTAAGAATGCTAAATTACATGAAAAGTAAATATTTGATATCAAATAGTAGAAGATGTTAGTGTCAGTGGGTTTTTCTTTCCTCTATCTCTCTTTGAAAAGGAAATAGAAAAACAAAGTAAACTTAAAACTCACAATGTATAACGTTAGACATTTAGTTCTATCAAAGATATTAGATAGAATAAGATGAGATAGCTAGCGCGTTTAGCGTGCACATATTTCGCACGGCCACCTAGTGGCAAATGCAAGGAAGTCATGAAAAATGCAGTATTTTACGGAGCCAAATAGGGAATATACTGAATTTTGTTTGCTATTCAGCTATTGCTGTAGACCTTGATTGACGTCACTTATTTTGTAATTTTAATTTCAATCGCTATGGGAAAACTCTGGCTATATTTTTCCGTTTTTATAAGGCGCCGTGTCACTGTAACAAATCGGCATCATTAATTTATCATATGTCAAGCATTCTTTTCATGCTGTGCGCCATGGGCCCAGCCTCCGATCAGCGCGCAAACTGTGTGTACGATTTTTTGAGAGGCGTGAAGAAGAGAGTGTCCCATCTTATTGTTTCTAGTATCTTTGATTCTAGCTACGTCAGTCCTGCCCAGGAATCAAGACTAACCGCCTCTAATCAGAGCCTTAAAATCAATAACATAGAAGTTATTTACAGTAATACTTTACGTCATGACACAGCCGTACTATAAATAAACACACTTACCCGTCAGAAAAATTACGCATGGCACTCTCATCGGCTACTGTAATGCACCAAATTACACAAGTCGATGTAATATTAATATCCAGTAGCTTTTATTGCAAATGGACGCATTTGTCGTTATTTTAGGTTTGTTGCTCGGATGGAGGAGTCAAAATGACGATAATTCCATCAAAATGCCTCACGGACGGAATGTCAAGTTTGGTACAAAGATTTTACGAAACTCAACTTCCACCTAGCCCAGTCATAGGTATAGATTTATTCTTTTTGGCAAATTCTTTCTACACTTTTATTTCAAGTCTTCTAGTAATTCTAAGTTTTTTTTTTACGCTCGCCCAGGCTTCTTTGTGACTGAAAGCTAGAGTCCATTTATTTATCTGCATTCTTATGAAAATTATTGTTCACTTTTCATTTTATGTAATTATAATGTGTTGCTAATGTGTGTGAGAGAGAGTATGTATGTGAATGTGTGTGTGTGTGTTTACTTGTGTGTTTATGTGTATAATTGTGTGAGTGGGTGTGTGCGTATATATATTACATGTGTGAGTGGGTGTGTGTGTGTGTGTGTGTGTGTGTGTTTGCCACATTCTAACTTGGTGTTTGGATGGCTGTGTGTGTGAGTAACGTATGAAAGGGAGTACTCGGCGATAGAAAACAAATCTAAGAAGGAACTTTCTGTTTAGGTCGTTATTTTAGGAGGTTTCGCTGTCCTTGGCATTTACACCTGGCTTTTCTTCCTGTTATTTTTCTTGCTCTTGTTTCTGTGTGTGTTTTTGTGATACGCTTTAGTTGTTTTTTTTAGAATTTTGACCCCGGGCAGCGGCCTTGTTCGGCCTGCCCTTCTCGACGTTCAACTGAGAAAGGTATCTTTAACGTGCGCAATGTGCACACGTGCACTCCGAGGTTTTTGTCCCTATCCGAAAGGACTAAGTGCTCGATCCTTCCTACCATAGGATCAGGGACAGTAAAGTTGCCCCTCACCCCCACTACCCTCGCCCCCCCCCCCCAAATAAATAAATAAATAAATAAATTATAAAAATTCAACATGCCTGCAACGACCGGGGACCGAACTCGGTACCTCCCGTATGAGAAGCGAGCACCTTGCCTCCAGACCACCACGCCCTTCGTCCTACGAAGAAATTATAATCTATCACCAATGACCTATGATGACAGCAGGTCTATCTCTTCAACGGACAGAAATGCAACAGGACAAAATGGCCACTAAACTTCCTTCTGTTGAGACAGGTATGCTGCAAAAAACGCTGTTTGTCTGAGAAACAGGAAGCAACGACCAATTTCAAGTTAATCAGGGAGAAATAATGATTTGTGACATGTTTGGCGCTATAATGCGGCATAAGACATCATCCTGTTGAACCAATTAATTCAAAATGATGTCAAAACTTAGAAATAGGAGCCACGAATAATATAATATTGTAGTGCAGATTATAGGATCATATAGAGTTTGGGAAATTCATGTATAGAAAGCATCGTTTTTGGATATTTTGACATCAGGAATATTGTACTTGTAGTCTGTAGTCTTCTTTAAACCCATTTTTTGGGAAATGTGCCTTAGTGTCACTGCAGCCCGGTTACAACCGGAGCAGACACGTCGCCGCCACAGTGCAGCGCTGGTGGGCGGTTGTTGTTATTGTTGTTGTGGAGGGGAAGGGGGTAGTTGGGATAAATTTAATTTACCCCGACAGCGGCCTGTTTGGCCTACTCTTCTCGATTTACAACCCCCAAGGTGTCATTAACGTGCCCAACGTGCACACGGCACCTGTGAGATTTTTGGTCCGTATCCGAGATGCCTAGGTGGTCGATCCTACCTACCATAGGATCAGGGACAAGAACGTTATGAGAAAAAAACCCAAATTCCAACCTGCCTTGCACCGGCCGGGATTTGAGCCTGGTATCTGCGGCATAAGAGGCGAGCATCTTGTCTCTAGACCACTGTGTCCCCCATGACCAGTACACTTGTTATCCACTGCATTTATTTCTATGCTGATACGAGCAAACAAACTGTTGTTGCATTATGCTAATATCGTGTCTTACAGAAAGAAAGATTCATATACCCATCTCTTCACATTCTTTACTATTTACATAAGGAGTGTATTCAACATAGAAATCCCCCCCCCCCCCCAGACATTCTGCCTTCAAGTTTATTTTCCATCCCTTTCTAAGCCCCCCCCCCCTCCCCCCAACCACACACACAAATCCTAGTCACTTCTCCCTCCACAACAAAACAGTTCCTAGACTACATAACGAAAGGCAGTATTTTAAGAACACTGCATCAAAGAAAAGAAAACTAGAACAATAAGCGCGTCATAAATATTGTAAACAAAGCACTTCTAACGGCGATTTGAAAACTATGACGCTTAACAACCCGGCTAGAAATATTTAAACAAAAATCACAAGCTCTAAAATGTCAAGGCTTTCGTGAAGCTAAATTTCAAAGCTGTCGCATCGAAGGTCAAGTCATTTGAAATGTTTATGCCAATACTCTAAGTGCTGCAGTAACTGAAAAAACGTGTTAATTCTTTTGTCTAAGTCCTTATACGCGAGCGAATGTCAGAATCGTGAAAGTTGTCCCCTGTCACACTTTAATTTGATTTGTAAAGCTAGGTTTTCATGACGTGTACGGTAATGGACACGTCAAAAACCCTTCTGGTAGTAAAAGAGGAGGAATATTTTCATGTCGTTTCCGTGCGCATGTAAACGTTCTTTCTTTTTACTCCTTGGTGGATTTTGCCGTTTCCATTTCCATACATACAGCTTTAAGCTGAGTTTCATATGTACGGAAACGGAAACGGCGACTGAAGAGTCAAAAAAACTTTGCATAAATTATGCCTTGTATATAGGTATTTCCAGGTATTTCCACCTGGAAACAAACATAATTTTTAATATTTGATGGACTTTTTGACGTTTCCGTTGCCGTTTCGTTTCTGTCCACATGAAAACACAGCTTAAGGCATGATTTTTGTGATGTTTTTCCCTTGGCATCAAAGCGTTTTATCATCCAATACGTAGAGAGTGGGGTTTGATAGCGTCACTGCTCCACGTTAATGGCATTAGTCATTTTTGACATTTTTGAGAAATTCATAAAAAAAAAACCCCAAAAACTGTTTCTTTTCCTGTCGTTTCATGCTGTTGCTAACGGACAGTGGTATTTTACATACAAGGCATAGCTGAACAGTCAATATAACTCAGTATGTTCTCTATTCCTCTTTGTAATTAGCCAGTGGTCCCTGGAGAACTGTCCATTTGGTGACTTATGGCATTATGATTCTATTGGATTATTACATTTTTCCTGTTGGCGCATTTCTTTTTCTATAGTATTATGCGATATCCCTCATGCTCAGGAATGCAGTGGCGCCAGTTGTTGTTTTTTTTTTGGCATAGGTCTGACATATGTAATTGTCGTAGAGCAGTCTCTGGATCCCTTAATTCCCTCCGGAGTCGTGGGCATACTGAACTAGTGAGCTTTGCACTAACTATCTCCACCTCTGGCGGTCATGGTCATGGGCCTGGGTTGAGGCAAAGTTTTCCCCTGTCCATTCAGTAATATTGTCCGTCCATTTCTTTCATTGTCAGCCCCGCCTCCGTAATCCTTGAACTGTACCCTGGAGTGTGGTCTTTGATAGTCCACTGGCTTTTGTCATAATGTCCATACCATTTCAATATTCTTCTTTTTACTTTGTTCAGAAGATCTTCATAGTGACGCACATGTTGGGTGATGGTTTTGCGCACTTCTTCGTTTGTGATGACTGAGTGGCGCACAAGACTGGCGATATGTAAAACACAACGTTTGAAGAATAGTTTCAAACATTATTGAGAGAACACCGTAGAATATCGATACTACCAGAAGCGACACAAGGCAGGAATACGTCATCAATTTTGATTACCCTGTGCCATATGGATAAGGTCAAATGTCCGTAACTAGACACGCGTGCAACAATATTTAATGTAACACCAGTGGGTATGTATTTAGAGAGAGATCTTACTTCCGCCAAATCGCGAAACCAGGTTACTGTAGTAACAAGAATTGAAAGGGACCGACTTCACCAAAGACAGTGTGCGTATCTGTTTACTGTGGTTTGTTCACATTTTTGGGGTTGATTGAAACTATTTAAAGCCCATTTGTGAAGTCTTAGTTCCCGCTGAAGTGCACAAAAGGGAATTGTTTACCGTCGATCAAGTCAAGTGAATTTCCATTTCATCCAAAATGGCGGTGCGCATACTTCCTGTAGTCAAGGAAAGTGGGCTTCTTTCGCTTCTGGTATAGTAGTTCCCTAGTCCGTGGAGAACTGACCTCACGTGGAATCTTTAACGTCATACCCTGATAAAATTGTATTTCAGAGGTACTTTAGAGAACATCAAAATGTTTTGTATTTCATCCAGAAGAGGAAATGTAAGGTAAACAAAGATGTGAGACAAATGGTAACTGTAAACAGAAAGGCTTCGGGTTTAATTGAAAGAGATGTATTACAGAGACACGATATCTCTGATACATGAAAAATTGTGTCTGTAAGACTGATCGATAACTATACTGAACACCAGAGCTTAGTTTGTCAAAGCAAAGCTTCGGCTAGAAATATTTGGTTACTTTTTGTAAAGAGAGAGAGAGAGACAGAAGGAGAGAGACAGAAGGAGAAAAGAGAGAGCAAGCAAGAGAAAGGGAGAGAGAGAAAGAGAGAGACAAAAAGAAAGATAAAAAGGGAAAGTGACAGAAAGAAAGAGAGAAAGATGTAGAGAGAGACAGAAAAGAGAGAGAGAGAGAGAAAAGAGAGAGAGAGAAAAGAGAGAGAGAAAGAAAGGGAGAGAGAGAAAACGAGAAAGAGAGACAGAGACAAAGAAAGATGAAGAGAGAGAGATAGAAAATAGAGAGAGAGAGAAAAGGGAGGGAGATGAAGAGAGAGAGAGACAGAAGAGGTAGAGAGAAAGAGAGAGAGAGAAAGAGAGAGAGAGAGAGAGAGAGAAAGAGAGGGCAGGTATTCTGAATACGTCCTTAAAGGAACTTGAGTTTGAGTTTGGAGAAAATACGTCGACACGATAACAGTCACACTGTGCTAGTAACAGGCAAGACGATAGACAGAATATAACAGAAGGATAGAACAGAGGGAGGGAGACTCTACCAGGAGCTCACCAGCGACACGTGTCGTTAAAGGAAATACCAAACATAGACAGGGGAGGACGCTGAAGCAACAGCAGTACATTATTTGGCGTCCTCAGGCAAAACAAGATCAACAGCAGCAACAACAAATCTAATAATTCAGATATCTTTGTCACGAAGACAGGCAAAATAATAAGGCTTTTGTTAGCACAACATAGTGTTTTACATAGAAAGCTCTAGCTGGACAGTGGACACAACTCAGTATTTTCTCTATTGAATGTTGTTACGAGTGCATACGCCCCCGGAGTTTTTTTATTTGCGCTAGGGGTACGTATTTTAAAGCCTTTTGTGACTCCAGTACTAGACAGCTCCTCCAGAAATACTCCAACCACGGGCTTAATTAATTATTCTTTCAGATATTCTTTTTGTTTTACTCCTGTTTTTGTGGGTTGATTGGGTAGGGGGCAGGGTCAGGGATTCGATAAGGTTTAGGGTTGAGGATATGAATGGGGTTAGGGATAGGTACGTACACGTATGCGCCCATAGCGCAAACCGCTTGGGGTGCGCACGCACTTTTAACGACAGCCTTCCCTATTTGGCTTTGTAATTACACGACTCTCCCCTAACAACAGCCATTACTGTTAATCCAGGTGCTCACTAGCTGATTTTCATCGGGTCGACTAGTTGGATGGTGACGTCACGAATTTGAAGGAGATACAGCTAGACGGATGGTGTCCGAGGGTGTCATTGAACCTCAGAATCGTGACGTTGGTGCGCGCCCAAGGCTTAAAGTGTACCAATTAAATTCAATAAACAATGCATTATTTTGTCGGTGGCGGGATATTATGGCAACCTATCGGCTCTATTCCCCTCACTTTAAACGAGAGCTAGTTGTTTTTGCTTCTCATTCTCGTTTGCTAAGTTGTTGTTTTTTATGGGTTGCAATCAGAGACAAATTTTCTGGCATATTGGTGAGCAGATATTGAATTCAGATATTCGGTCAACTTGTTCTGGGGAAAACAGTCATTTCATGTTTAGAACGCTTCCATTGATCCGACAGCGCTCAATGAACCGCAGTTTGCCAACTTTAATACTCTCAGTGAGCCCCGGATTTTGTTAATGGCTCACGGTTCGCGGCTCGGGGACAAACAACAATAACGAATGTCAGGAAATTCGCTCATAATTTACTTCCCCTCATTTTACATGGGACTTTGATCTGCTTTGCGTATAAAGTAAGTTTGGGCTGCAAGCAGGGTAGGGTATCTGGATGGTAATATATAAGTTCTCCAGGCAACATTTTCTGAATGCTTCATTCATGTAGGTCAGTGGCTTTCAACCTTTTTCAGGCAATTGCCCCCTTCGGTTCCAAATTTTCTTTAATCGCCCCCTGTTCTTCCCCCACCCCTCCTGCTAATCCCTACTCAAACTCAACAGATCCATTTCACAATAAGACAGACTACACACTAATTATGATGTTAAGTTTCCAAAGCAAGAGTAATGCCAATAGGCATGTTGGTTATTCATTATAAAACAGAGAGCATTCTTTATCAATGCACGAACAGAAATAAGCCTTTTCTGTTCATATAACCCATTTGCACGTGCTCTTGAACAAATCAGTGGCTGCCATATTATATCCCTCAATTGTTCTCCATTTATGCCCCCCTCCCCTCCCCCCATCGCCCCTTTCATCGTTTCCCCCTTTGTTGCCATTTTCTGCTCCCCTCCCCCCGCCAGGGAGCGATATCGCCCACGCTGAGACCACTGATATAGGTTATAAACTGTGTGTGCATGATTACGTTTAAAGATTCCATATCCTGCCAGTATTGACTTTTCGCAAGATCATTGTTATCGCTCCATTAGTAGATTGAAGGATAGACGGTCTGCCAAGCAGGAGTGCAGAGATAGGAAGAGTACACAATGGAAAGCCAGACAGACAGGCATACAGATAGATAGATAGACAGATGGGTAGGTAGGCAGACAGACAGACAGACAGACAGATAGATAGATAGATAGATAGATAGATAGATAGATAGATAGATAGATAGATAGATAGATAGATAGATAGATAGATAGAGAGATAGATAGATAGATAGATAGATAGATAGATAGATAGATAGATAGATAGATGGATAGATAGATAGATAAATAGATAAATAGCTCGCTAGCTAGCTAGATAGATAGATAGATAGATAGATAGATAGATAGATAGATAGATAGATAGATAGATAGATAGATAGATAGATAAATAGATAGAGAGATAGATAGAGAGATAGATAGAGAGATAGATAGATATACAGACAGACAGACAGCCAGACAGAGAGATGGATAGATAGATAGATAGATAGATAGATAGATAGATAGATAGATAGATAGATAGATAGATAGATAGATAGATAGATAGATAGATAGATAGATAGATAGATAGATAGATAGATATAGATAGATAGATAGATAGATAGATAGATAGATAGATAGATAGACAGATGCCCTAGTTTGATGTGATATATGAATCATGAATATTTTTTTACATTTTTCTCCCTTTTGTAATCATACCACATCTCCCTACATCCCACACAAAACTAGTGCACGAACTCAGAGCACGTAATTCCATCTGATTACTCCACACTAGCCCTGGGCACAGAGAGCCATGCGATCCCTGTACATCGTCCAGGACGTACCCAGCATTGATTAGTTCTTGTTTCCAGATGGTAGTGCTGTCTTAATTGTCTAAGTGTCATGTTAGTGTAGAATGTGGAAGTGGTGGCGTTTCGAAAATCTTTTGTTTCTCGGGGGCCTCAGCCGAAGGCTATTGGCCCCCCAGTGGTGGGGTCTAAGAAGGAGGTACTTTCTTATTTCTCAAGAATTCTATGTGGCTAAGTGCCCGTACGGTTCGAAAACTTGTAGGTCTTTTTACCATTTGTATGTTTAATCGCAAGGTAAGTTCATGTTTGTTCTGTCTCCATTTTCTGAAAAAAAAAATACAAAAACGAAATATTGGAGATCTTTTAGAATGTAGAATGTTTAAATGCATTGTGGCACTTATTAAGCTGTTTCACAGTTCCAATCGATCGATTCGAGCTCCTTATCATAATAATCGAGCCCCAAACGCTTAATGTGGAATTTCGCAGTTGTGAAAAAAAGTGGAGTTGGAACAAACAAGACCATGCAATATCCCACGTGAGATTGTTTTCATTATTCAACCTACCACCTACCCCCCCCCCCCCGCCACTTCCACCCCATCCATGGGCAAAGTTGTTTTGAATTATTTTTTTTTGGCTTCCCGGGTTTGGGAGAGATAATCATGATGTTGATCGAGGAGATAAACTGAACAGGCATGTTATTCCTGCCTCATAACTATCCAATTTTAGCCTTATTTTGGACCTCATAGCTTTCAGGAGCCTGGCGTTTCATACACGCAACGTTGCATGGATAGAGAAATCTAAAATTTAACAAAGATCTTGGATCATTACATATTTTTTCAACCCCACTTTGATATGCGTCTGTGGTGATGTAATATTAAGCACGACGTATCTTTGAAACGACACTTAAAAATGTGTTTCATAATGTATATAACCTACTTTATGATATTTTTTTGTTGTTCACTTCAGGACCTAGAAGTTAGATCCTCTACAGCCGTACGGAAAATCTGTAGGAAGTGATATGTATTAATTTTATTTAAATTTGCTTTGGCAGCGGCCTTTTCGGCCTACCCTTCTCGATTTCCAACTGCCAAGGTGTCTGTAAGGTGCGCAACGTGCACATGGGCCCTCCGTGTTTTTCGTTCTTGTCCGAGAAGACTGGGTGCTCGATCCTACCTATCATAGGATCAAGGACAGGAAAATATGAGAAAAATCCCCAAATTCCAACATGCCTGTACTGACCGGGTTGAATTTTTTCTTCGTCTTTTTTTTTCTCCTTCATCTCGCCCTACTGCTGGTTGTGCACGAAGAGGTTGTTTGTTAGGGGACCGTAGTATAATTATAAAGCCGAATAGAGACAGTATTGTGTTTTGTTCACTCTTCAGCTATAGCTGACTGTGTAAAGTGCCGCGGTCATCTAGCACCAGCTGAGCGAAAAAGGCCCCGGGGCGTCAAAAACAACATTTTTACAGGAACGACAGAAAACAGTCGGTGTTGAGTTCGGCTGTATCCTCTGTTCAATCTTTATGCTGTGTTGACTGAACGAAAAACTTCCGGTCGTAGAAAGATTTGGCGCATTTTATGCTACAAAATAATGTAAAGAAAAAAGTGAATTTGACGCAGACAGACGTATCTACAACACGGCAGCGCACTTCTTTAAAATTTGATTCACTTGGCACTTTCCCTCGTCAAGCTGGCAGTCTCGCTGTCCGTACCGTCATTGGGACGGGACACTCTCTCGCTCACATCACCACTGGAGCATGTACTCGAGTTACGGTCTAGACCAGTGGTTCTCCACCTTTTCTCAGGCAATCACCCCCTTGGGCTCCAAAGGTTCTGTCATCGCCAACCCCCCCTCTCCCCCGCCCCCCCCATCCGCTTTCCCAACCAAATCCCTACCAAAACCCCAAAAGATCCATTTCACAAAGGAGACAGACTGCACACAAATTATGATGTTAAGTTTTTCAAAACCTTTGTAATGACATCAGGCAAGTTGATTATTCATTATAAAACAAAGCATTCCTTACCAAATCAATGTACTTAAAAAAAAAGGGGGCTTTTTCTGTTAATAAAAGCCATCGAGGCGTTTTGTTGAACAATTGAATGACTGCCCTGTAATGACTCCCAGAATCGTCTCCTATTCATATTTCTGGCCTCCTATCGGCCCTTTCATCGTTTTCGCCTCCTTCTCGCCCGTTTGGTCGTTTTTGCACCCCTTGAGGCTCAAAATTGGCCCTAAGGGGGCGATACCAGCCCCATTGAGGACCGCTGGTCTAGACGAACACAATCTAATAAAGGGGGAACATAAATAAAGACAGTGTACCCAAGACACAAAGATACCGAGATGAACTTTTCCTTCCCTCATTATGTCAGCAAACTGCGCGCGTATAAGTCGCTGAATCATGGTGAGCTCTATTGTTTTGTTG
Source organism: Onchidella celtica (assembly GCA_963931925.1). NCBI lineage: Eukaryota > Metazoa > Mollusca > Gastropoda > Systellommatophora > Onchidiidae > Onchidella > Onchidella celtica. The sequence continues at coordinate 72,771,259 of OZ007568.1, forward strand.
TATTATGACGGGATGTGGGACATTATTGTTGCATTGTTTATATAATTTATTATGCGCTCATAGCGATGGGCGACATTTGGCGATTTGCTACGTCTCGATATCACACTGAGTCTCGGGGGCACTCTCCATGCTGAGCCTCGTTTAAGTTTCTTGCCTTCGCATGACATCCGAAATTGGGACTTAACGAACAATAATGGAACTACTTGAGCTAGGGGTAGTAATGTGAGAGCCCTTTGGGATGTAGTAGATAGAATATAAAGAAATATAAAAATTATGTTATAATTTATTTCTCCATTTTGTGTGGTCTGAAACCCACCACAGCATTCGCAGAGAGCATCACTAAATTACCAAAAAAAAGACACGCATCGTTCATGATGTCATAATGGCTACATGATGTTGTCTGTCTAAAGTGGATTTCTACTGCTCTAGGCCAGTATGTCACAAAAGACAAGTGGATCGTCAGCCAGACCACCTAGACTGTTTTATAATTGTCAGAATTTCCAACTTACCTAATAAAAAATTACTCATACTGGTGGTGTCTTCCTCATAACCAAATCTCCCCATATATAAATATCTGGTCCAAAACCCATTTGTTCTAAATACAAAGTAATGTTTGTAATACTGGCACGTCCTGCCTTTTTCCGTCTTCCAATAAAGCAGCACTGAATCCGTTTTGTTTTATGTTGTTCCTGCAGTCAGGGCAACGATACTTTTGGCAATCATTTTGGCATACAATAGTGCTCAACCCGGTGCCCTTTTCTGTTTACAATAAAATTCCCCCAAAGAATGACTTGGCATGCCACACAAATCAGGGCAATGGGGTCGGTTCTCAATTTGATTTACATTTGAATAATATCAAGTTCTTTGTCTGAACCACCAACTGTCTTTTCCTGAAGCGGTTTTTTTTTTTTACTGAAAAGGACAACGAGAATAGCGATACATTTGTGCAATCAATGATTTACAAATTGGACGTGTTTTAGTTACATCCATTGTGCCAGAGTGAACAACTGTACGGTCAATAGCTGCTGTACAATACATTTATACGGTATTTTCTATGTATGAAATCATTTCCCGTACGGGTTTGCAGTGCTCTCTGTTAATGACATTCAGTGTGCTCAGGCCCTCAGTAATCTGAGGATGCCGACTTCTACAGATAATGCTGCTTTGTCTTTGCGCATATTACGGCAGTTGTGTAAACTACAGTCATCTATGGGGACAGGATATACACAAGGAAATGCCATAAGTTGAGGAAATACGATACGCGGCATTCTTGGAGGATACAGCAATATTTTTATTCTTGTTGATCTTAAATTTTAAACAGCACGTACTACAGTTTTATAAAATACAGTTATTCATTTATCGGAACCAAGTAAACGGAAGGAAATGCCAGCGTTGAATGCGTTGATGAAGTGTGAAATTATCGCTTTCGAAGGGAAAAGCAGTATTTTCATTCTTGTTGCCCCTAAATTTGTAGAGCACCCACTACAGTTTTGTAAAATACAGATATTAAATAATTTAAAAAAAAATGTTTATCTTAAAACAAAGTAAACATTATGGAAATGACATCCTTAAATGGGTTGATGGAAGTGCAGAACTACTGTCTTCGAAGTGAACTGCCATATTTTCATATTTTTCCGGCCTTGAATTTTGTAGAGCACGCAGCCTGATTTTATTCAGCTGTTTGGGACGATAGTTTTACACAAGATACGAGATACCGTGAAGCCGGGCCAGGATACAATACTTGCTTCGTCTGTTTCTTTTTATATTTCATGAACGGTCTGTCCCTCCTCATGACTGACCCTCTTTTTCAAAGTCACCGACTGTATTCTGATGAGACTAATTTATATTCTGGGTGTCTTCATGGTTTCTCATCTCCGTCGCTGGGAAAATATCAGCCCAAGTGGATCACTCCTTTTATTAGTCTGACTTTATGGAAGCCGAGTGTGAGCAATGCCGTACTGCGTTAAAGGATTCTTGGGACTGACTCTAGCCATATTATAAGGGTAAGGGGATGTCCCACTGCAATAATTGTCCCAACTGGCTTTAAGGGAAACGGGATGTCCCATTGCAATAGGGATCAGAACTGGCTTATCTCATGCAGATTTTCTTGTTGATGACTACAACGGGACCGATGTATCACTTAGAATTTCCATTTCCCCGGGCTGCCTGAGAAGCCACACCGTAGTGGATGGGAAGTCGTTAGTGGCTCAATGTCCTTCGTTTCTAGATCATTTTCATGACAAGTCGCCATTTCTCTTTGCTTTATAGGACCATCTCATGACATGCACTACAAAGACAGGAAGCCAAAGCCCATTTGATTGTTTTCCAAGTTACAGCTGTTGTACCACAAGTGAGCAAAGTCTCATCTGACATGTAAATTTTTGCTTCTTTGACGTATGCTCTTTTGCTGGTTCTAACGCTTTGGAGGATGTCTGCTTTATTGAGTATTCGGATCTAACATTAATAAACTTTTTTTTTTTTTTTTGCTTTGACGGTCTTCGGTGTCAAGCATTATTACAACCCTTGAATAATGTAAAAACAAATTTAAAAACAACAACAACAACAACAGATAAGGTCTTTATGACCATAAAATTTAATGTCTCTCGGTATAATAATATCAGTGAGTTCTTTTTGGTATATGTTCTACCCATGATCAAATCAGTGTTTTTGTTTTCCTGTTTTTATTTATTTATCTTTTTTTTTTTTGGTTCTTGTTCTTTTTTTGTTGTTGTTGTTGTTTTTTTTTACACCATTCTCCCCGACTGTAAACCATTCAATTTGTCTGGCAAGAGAGAAGCAGCAAGTTCCAAGCACTATAAAATCCCTGGTAACATTAGAGTATTTTCTGACCAGAATAGTTTTAGAACTTGTCACCCTTGTCATTATTTTGTTGTTCCCTCTCACTTCATGTTTATTCGGGTACGCAGATCTCTTCCACCCCCATCCCCTAGCCTATTTTTAACAAAAGAAGAATATTTTAACACGAAGTATAAAGAAGACCCGAAAGAATTTACCATGCAGTATACCAAGATTGAGCATTCTCTGAAGTGTCTGATACACTAACTTCAAAAATAATATATGGCCTTTAGCGTCTTTACAGACGGTCTTAGCAGCTAGAATATTCACTTTCACTTTGACTGACAGCTTCTCTCGTGGCTTATTCTACCAATGTTTGACCCGAGAGTGCGATGGCAGTGATTGCAGGTCAGTCTTTTGGGTTCACTTTGGCGAGTGTTTTCATTCCGCCTCTGTCGTTTTGTCAGGTATGTTTCTTTTGCCTTGAAGTCTATTGCGAGCGTGCCACTGCGCAATTTTTGTCTCCATCTGCTTCGATCATTTGCAAGGTTCTCCCATTCATTGGGGTCGATGTTGAATGCTTTCATCGTGACCTTGCAAGTGTCTTTGAATCGCAGATGTGGCCTACCTCTGGGTCGGTTGCCAGTAGCAAGTTCCCCGTAGAGAATTTGTCTGGGGATGCGATCATTTTCCATACGGTGGAGATGTCCAAGCCACCGCAGTCTTTTTTTGCCTAGGAGAGCCTGAGTTGATGGAATGTTGGCTCGGCTCAGAACTTCGATATTTGAGATCCTGTCTTGCCACTTGATCTTGAGAATTTTGCGTAGGCAGCGCAGGTGGAAGGAGTTGAGGGATCTTTCATGTTTGGAGTAGGTGGTCCATGTCTCTGAGCCATACAGCAGGGTGCTTAGGACGCAAGTTTGGTACACGAGTACCTTTGTTTTGATGGTCAGCTTGCTATTGTTCCACACCCTTTTTGAGAGTTTGCCAAAAGCTGTGGCCGCCTTTCCTATTCTGGCATTTATTTCAGTTGTTATGTCTGTGCTACCACTGATGGTTGAGCCTAGGTAGCAGAATTTTCCCACTTGCTCCAGAGGAGAGCCATTCAGCATGATTGGGTTGGGGTTTCTCAAGCCTTGTGTCAAAACTACAGTTTTTGAGACACTGATCTTTAGCATGAATTTGTCACAGGCTTTGGCAAGGCTATTGATGAGAGCCTGGAGCGTGGTTTCATCGTGGGCCACGATTGCAGCATCATCTGCGAAGAGGAGCTCTTGTAACATAATATGCTCTGTACGAGATTTTGCTTTTAGTCTGGCAACATTAAAAATGGAGCCGTCCACTCTGGTGTTAATAAGTACTCCACCTGAACATTGACCAAAGGCATTCTTGAGTAGGGCTGCAAAATATATACCAAATAAGGTAGGAGCAAGAACACATCCCTGCTTCACACCGCTGTTTACAGCAAATGAATTGGATGTGCAGCCCTCAAAGTTGACACATGCTCTCATGTCAGTGTGGAAGGATGCAATAAGTTTTAGCAATGTTGGTGGACAGCCTATGGATTTAAGGACTGCATACAGGCCAGATCGGCTTACGGTGTCGAAAGCCTTTGTTAGGTCCACAAAGCATGTTATAAGCGGCCTGTTTTGTTCTTTACATTTTTCTTGGATTTGCCGAAGTGCAAATATCATGTCAATAGTTGATCGTTTGCTTCGAAAGCCACATTGTGTTTCTGGTAAGACTTTTTCCGCCAGTTGTTGAAGGCGGCAGAGGATGACGCGAGCAAAAGCCTTTCCAGTAATGCTGAGGAGGGATATGCCTCGATAGTTGTTGCAGTCGCCTTTGTCTCCTTTGTTCTTGTAAAGTGTGACAATTTTGGCGTCTCTCATATCATGTGGTATCACGCCTTCTTTCCAACACTGCAGTAACAGATTATACAGGTGTGGTAATAGTGGGCCTTTTAGGTCTTTTAATACCTCTGCAGGAATGTTGTCACTTCCTGTGGCTTTTCCAGCAGACAGGTGGTCGATTGCATTGGAAAGCTCGACTAAGGAAGGTTCAGCGTCAAGTTCGGCCATTATTGGCAGTTTTTGGAGGTGTTCCTCAAAATCTGGTGGAATATTTTTCTCAGTTGAATACAACAGAGAGTAATGCTCTACCCACCTATTCAGTTGTTCATTTTTATCTGTGATGGGTTCACCATTTACAGACTTAAGTGGGGCGCTTTTGGTGATGATTGGCCCAAGAGCTACTTTCATCTGACTAAAGGCGGTTTTCATATCTCCCTTTTCATTTGCCTCTTGTATGCTGTTACACAAGTCTGTCCAGTATTTGTTGGCGCAACGTCTTACCTCCAGCTGAAGTTTAGCTTTTGCATTTTTCAAACAAGTTTTTGTACTCTGATTGCAATTTTTGTTATACTCATTGAAAGCAGATTTCTTTTGCTCAATGAGAGGTAGGAGAATTTCGCTGTTCTGGGCTACCCAGTCGTTGTTTGAAACTTTATGCTGTCCAAAAGACTTGATGGCACAGTCATGAATTTTTGAACTGAGAGTGTTCCATGTTTCATCTACCGAGTCACATTGGGTGACATTATCCATGCTTTCAGCAAATAACTTTTCAAATGACTTTCTATTTGATTCATCTCTGATTGCTGTTACATTGATCTTAGGGATTGAAGGGGCTTTTGATCTGTATATTTTCTTGGCCGAAATTTTGATTTTGCTGACTACCAGTGCATGGTCGGTGTCACAGTCAGCACTGTGGAGGGAACGAGTTATTTTTATACAGCCCAAACTCTTCCTCCTTGAGAGAATAAGATCTAATTGATGCCAATGGCCAGACCTGGGATGGCGCCATGATGTTCTTTGGCATCTCTTAAGGTCAAAGTACGTGTTTGTAACACATAATGAGTTTACAGAGCATAGCTCCAGAAGGCGCTGCCCGTTTTCGTTGATGTTGCCAATGCCGAAGTGCCCAATGCACTTTGGCCATGCGGAGTGATCTGCTCCCACTCGAGCGTTAAAGTCACCCAGAATTAGCAGGCCTTCGGTGAGAGGGATGTTGTGGAGAGTCCTCTGCAATGCCTCGTAGAAAATGTCTTTGGTTTCGTCAGAGGAGGTAAGTGTTGGGGCATAGACACAGATAATGTTGGTAAAACCAGACCGGGTGTTCAGTCTGAGTGTCATGATGCGTTCTGACACTCCAATTGGAGTTGCGATCGAATTGATAAGGGAGTTTTTTACGGCGAAGCCCACGCCGTGGATTCTCGGCTGTTCGCTGCTAAGGCCCTGCCAGAAGAAGGTGTAGTTTTCTTCTTTGACTGACCCGGAGTCGGGAAGTCGAGTTTCTTGAAGGGCAGCGATGTCGATGTTTAGTAGCTGAAGTTCTCGATCAATAATTTGGGATTTCCTGATGGAGTCAATATTAGTGAGATCTTGCTGTTGCAAGCCTGGGCGCATTGTTCTGACGTTCCAGGTACCAAGTTTTAGTATTTTTCTGTTTTTGCCAGGTGCACACTTTACGTCAGCTTTTTGACTTTTGGTCTAGCTCCAACCACCTTATGAAGCAGGCTGACGTGGCGGAACAACACCCAACTGCCTGGGGGCTGCCCAGGTTACGGCGGGCGGTAGTTGATCAATGCAGCTGAAAAGCCGCTCCCACCGACAGAGGGGACCCCTGGCGCTCATCCGTACGCCAAATGGATTGAGCTTATCACCGGTAACTGCCACCTCCCGTGTTGTGCCCATCCGTAACGGATGGCTGGAGTGTCCTCTCCAAATCGGAAATGGGTGGGCTTATAGAGGAGAGACAGACGCTTGCCAAGCCCGAGCAAACGCCTCCTCGTTTTGCTGCCTTGCCTGGGCTATTTTTAAGAGATGGTGCTTTGCCCAGAGGCACCACCCCTCTCTCTGCCATTCTAGTTAAACCCAAGGGAGAGACCAGGTCAATACATTTGGAACTAGTCCGGCTGCAGGAGATGCTGGAAGCCAGTTTGATGCAGTTCTCCCTGACAACCACCTTCGGGTCTCCACTCCTGATTTTCTGTCTGGGTTTACTCCCATAGACTTTGCTATCATAGCAACACACAAGGCAGTGTGGTATTTGTATTCAGGGTTACCTTCCCCTAGTCTTCCTCTCTCCCGAGATGACCCACAAGACAGTGGGGGTGACAGTAGCAGGCTGTATTGTGTACTGTCGTACAATAGCAGAAAACTCTGGCCTGACAAAAATAATAATAGTAATAATAATAACTATAAAGTAGGGAATTCTTACACCTCCACTCCACGGGGAATAACACAGAGCTGTCCTAAACACTGAGTTATCATCGTCCTTTGAACATTAAGAACCTGTCGTTTTAATTATTCCGATGGAATATCTATGCTTTTAGTGGCACACTGTATGAAGGATCTTGACTGCATTGGGAGACTCCTAGAAAACTTTTATTTTCTTATACAACACCTCTTGAAAGACAGTCGTACAAAGACAGAGAGCTGCCTGTACATAATTGAAGTAGGTGGTGGCTTTCATTTAATTGGCTAATCGTTTTACACAATACATAAAATTATGTTTGAAGTCACACATTACGCACCCGTTCATTAATAATTATGGTTAGCTGTATCGATTATTTTGTCTGGTGTCATTTAATAGGAATCGGTGGTCTTTTTTTTTTTTGGGCGGGGGGAGGGGAGGGGGAGTGGAGAGGAAAAAAAGGGGGGGGGGTGTCTTAAACACTTGGCTCACTGAATCAAGGCTTTTTTGTTGTTTTTTAGCAGCTGTTTTGACTCAGTGGGTGAAGTCTCTCTACCTGCCTGCTGACTCGATACAGTTTTAACGCGCGGGAACTAGTGCGACAAACTTACGTGTTTCGCTCCTCTGCAGTGCGCGATGTCTTGTTTAACCCCAAGGACCTGGTCCACATCTCACACTGAAACCTCGACGGCGGGAAGAAAAAAAAAACAAGCAAAAAAAAAAGGCTTGACTCTTTGGCTAATCAGCCTTAGAGTGATTCGCGGTGTTTTTTTTGGTTTTTTTCCCGACGCAAACCATGCGGTGATTTTATGTAATATTTATGTGTATGTGAGTGTATGTGTGTGTGTGTGCGCGCGTGATGCATTATATTGTTTATCTTCTGGAACTTTCTTTGAACAAATAACAAAACAAAACATGCTAATGAACTGAACAAGGTCTGATAAATGTCATTTTCAAGCAAACTTTCATGATTAAAATTTTATCTGGACATTTTTTTGAAGCACTGAAGTGTGAATTCACATTCTGCAGATACGTCCTTTGTTCGGTTCAGACTCTTTTTTTTGTTTTTTGGTCCTTTTCCGCGTGAAAATCAGATATCTCTTTTGCATTACGTAGCTGCATTGGTCGCTCACAAGGAATCTAAATAATTTTATATTCTGTCATCTGATTTTGTAAATCTTGTTCATGCATTCCTTTCAAACCCGAGAGTTCTTACTGCTCAGCATGCATGATCAATTATTATTGCGAATTCAAATGTTTTGTTTGTGGATATAAAGAAGAAAAAAATATAGATAAAGACAACAACAACAACAGATAATATTGATAAAAATGGCATATCTTACTTGTAAATTTTCTGTTGTAGATGCATGATAGAGAACTACATTTTGTTTGGACTTTTCTTGCCATACATGCAGTACTAAACGAATACAATAATGTCGCTTTGTTACTTCTCCTGGTGAGGTCTGGAAACTGAATTCTTCTTAGTGTGAAAATGTAAATCTTAGTGACATTTTCATGTACAGGAAATTTGCGATATATAATGGTGGGAAAAAATATCAGGGTGTTGGGAGGAGGAGGGGGGGGGGGGTGATGACTGTTGCTGCCAAATTATCAGTCAAGTTGCATTTCATTGTACATTATTATAATTAAGTGTATAACTTGTTGTAGGCAGCAATGTGCGGAGAAGAGAGTCAATGACGATGCCTGCTGATTAGTTTGTTTTTTTTTTAAAGTGTTTTTCAAAGGTTGCTTGCCTGATTCTTCTGTATGTTTTAAAATTGACCTTGAGGCCTGCAAATAAACTTGAACTCGTTTCGCACAATGTCAAAAATTCCAATGACACAACCACATTTTATTAACATTATGACGTTGTAATTCTAATTTCAAACAGACAGAACAACAAACCAAAAGACAAAGGTTAACTGATTTATTTTTTTTTAGTGAGTTGGGGAGGGGAGGTGGGAGGGGAGGGGGGGTGGAGGCCAGCATGTTTTAGCACATTTCAAATGTTATGTTACGACCGCTATGCAGTCGGTTTTTGTTTCATTTACAATTTAAGAACATTTAATGTGTGTCGGTTTTTCCAGTTATGTTTTCTTTAACGATCTTTAAGTTACCGAAAGCTACCTTTGTTTTCGTTGTGAGGCGATCGTCGTGCTTTGCATTATACAGGCGTGTGGGCTTTCATTCTTTGGCAATTTATTGCATTGTTTCTGTTTGTTTGTTTCCAAGGTGGGCTTTTTGAAATACATTTCTTTTTTTTTTTGTGTGTGTGTATTGTTTTGTATTTTGTATTTCTGTATTTTTCTATTTGTATACATCTTTAATCCCATGTGGAAAATTGGCCTTTGTGTTACATTCAAATCCAGTTACAATAGAAGCAGACACGTCGGCTTTTTGTTGTTTTTTGTGTGTGTGTGTCTGTGGGGGGGGGGGGGTGGTAGATCGAGATAATTTTAATTTAATTTTGCTCCGGCAGCGGTCTGTTCGGCCTGCTCTTCTCGATTTCCAATTTCCAAGGTGTCTTTAACGTGAGCAACGTGCACACCGACCCTCCGAGTGTGTCGTTCTTATCCCAGAAGACTAGGTGGTCGATCTTACCTACCATAGGATCAGGGACATGAAAATATGAGAAAAATTCCAACATTCCAACATGGCTGCCGCGAAGTGGATTCGAACCCGGTACCTTCGGCATGAGAGGCGAGCACCTTGCCTCTAGATCACGGTATCCCCATTTTTAGGCCCCGTTTTAATCTGACAGTTCTGATGTAGGGCAGTGCAGTTCACACACACACACACACACACACACACCCACACCCACACACACACATACACACACACACACTCACACATCACACACACACATCACACACACATTATCTGTGACGAAAAGCGTATTATGTATAAAATGCCATTACACTCTCCTCCACTGAAATCGTTTGTTAATTTACAGCACACTGACAACCGATGTGCATTCAAAACACGGCCAGAACGCCCTCAGTTAAACCTAACCTCTAAGAGGGATCCAAACCCAGGATATGTCACAAATGGGTGTAAGCACTCTAATTACTGGCTACTGCATTGCCTAATTAAGAAAAACAATGTTATGCCTGTTAACAATCCAAGGTAGCTGGCGACACGGGAGGGAGGCATTTTTTGAAAATAAGTAGGGTATCATTCATGAAAACCTTCAACGACAAAGCATTTATTTTTTAAACACTTAGTAATCTGTTTCACAAAAGCACCCCTATTTACAACGTGTTTTAACCAGTGTAAGGGGGTAAAGCCCCGGCCAGCACAGTCAACTGCTGGCAGACTGAAACTGCAAGCTATAATTTCCTATTTATCATTTTCTGAATAAATCCGGGAAGGCTCTATCATAGTAAGCCCCGTCAGACACAGTCAGCCTCTGCCATCATTTCTTGCGTGTAGGTTTTACTGTCAGGCAACTGTGGCGTTCCTGGCTTAGTATGACAACTCCCCCCCCCCCCCCCCTCCTGTATTGTTTTAAGCAGGGACCCACATGCAATTGTGATGACAAAAAAGCTTTTTTTTTTTCCTCTGCAATGGCCTTTGCAGAGAATTACTTGCAATCGAATCTGGGACAAATGCTTGAAAATGGAAAGCGAAGCAAGGAGGAATATAAAAAAAAAATTTTTTAAAAGGGAAGGTTGAAGAGAAAGAAAAATTCCGGCAAACCGAAATCGAATTTTTCTGATGGCTCCAAATTGTATGGATTCATGATGCATGAAGAGATGCCTTCCATCTTCGTTAACATTCGAATTTTAACATTTTCTTGCTCTGGAATTTGGGCTGCACAGTACCCTATGAAGATCAGACAGAAAATGAGAGAATGAAGCCAGTCGAGGGAATGAGACTTTGCGTGAGAAATGGACAGAGGTGGTAGAGGTTACGAGAAACAGGAGGTGGAGAGAGAGAGACAGAAAAAGAAATATGTGAGAAATGCGAAGAAATGGATAACTCTGATCTGGAGAAATTGTTAATAACGGACACAAGATGATCAAGAGAGAGAGAGGGAGAGAGAGAGAGAGAGGAGAGAGAGAGAGAGAGAGAGAGAGAGACGGGGGGGGGAGAGAAGCAGAAGGTAGGAAATATTAAAAGAGAAAGCGGAGGAAACACTAAGGAAAAAAACAGTGAGAGGGAACACAAACACTCACATGACAAATGGAAAGACGAGGAGAGAGTTGGAATGATGGATTATGGGATACGCCGGAAAAAATGTGAGTAAAGTACATGGCTCAATTTTCATAACAAGAGTGGAGAAATTGCGTGTGGTGGCGTGTTTGTATGTGCATAAAGGAGATAGAATCTATTGATAGATAGATAGATAGATAGATAGATAGATAGATAGATAGATAGATAGATAGATAGATAGATAGGTAGATAGATAGATAGATAGATAGATAGATAGATAGATAGATAGATAGATAGATAGATAGATAGATAGATAGATAGATAGATAGATAGATAGATAGATAGATAGATAGATAGAAAGGTAGATAGATAGATAAAGAGAGAGAGAGACAGAGAGAGAGAGACAGAGAGGGTAAGCTAGGGAATGAGACACATTTACAAACACACACACACCCATACAGAAAAAGGGGGTAGGGAGACAGAGAAAGGGAAAGAAAGCGAGAGAGAGAGAGAGAAAGAAAGAGAGATAAAGAAAGAGAGAGAGAGAGAGAGAGAGAGAGAGAGAGAGAGAGAGAGAGTCATACAGAGAGTTAGTAGATAAGGGCACGAACAACAGAGAAAATTACGACACATGTTTTTAAAAACCAACACAGCGAGTAAAAAAAAGAAAAAAGAATGAAGACATACAAATTGCTGGACAGACGGAATGACAAACGAAAAGAAGGAAGAAAGAACGAGAACAGCTGCCCGAGCCGTGATAACACGAGAATAATCGAGTCTGGGTGTACGTGCAATTTATCCAGCAGGAAATTGCGAGTTGTGTTTTTTGTTATCCAGTTTACAGGCAGGGAAATGATTGTGTTCATGAAAAATTCATTAAAATAAAGGGTGTCTCGTTTTTGATGTGGTTCACTGCGCCAAAACGAGGCATGTGTCAGAAACAATAGCAGTAAAAGTAAACGGCTACAGCTTTTTGACAGTCTTTGGATGAAATGAAATCTATGTTACTACTTATGGAGGTCTGTGAAGGGAATTGCTTTTAAGACAGAGATGGGGAGAGGAGGTGCAAAGACAGGGATAGAGAGGGAGGGGGAGTGGTATTATAGAGGACGATAGAGAGAGGGGAAGAGGGAGAGGATTTTTGGCAAGAGAGAGGGATGGGGAGAGAGGGAGATTGAGACAGAGGGAGAGAGCGAGAGAGGGGGGAGGGGAGAGCTGGACAGAGACGGACAGAGAGCGTGGGGGGGGGGGGGGGAGAGTTCAGGTTTATCCAGAGCAAGACTGGATATCTCACAGAGGTAAAATGTATTTTAAAAAATTTTCTTTGGTCTCCGCCAGTCGTGCCGCAAAAGTATCGTCATGTGTCCAAGTCAAGACTGTTGCTGGCGACCGTAGCATTTTGCACAGTGCACCATAGATGCGCAGTGAACACAAGTGCTCAGTATTTTCTCTCTTCGGGTTTTTAATTAGATTCCCCCCTAACTACGGACCTAAAATGAACGGCAATTGCGACATGTGCAATGAAATTAATTTTCGACGTTGAGATCTTCCAAAAAGAAAAAAAAAATGCGAAAACATAACATTGTAATGTTGGTGGTGAACACCGAGAGTCATGACCTTGGTGTGGCCGGGGTTCTAGAAGATGTCAGGAAGTTAAAGGCCGAAACATCTAGTGAAAGAATCCACTCTTCCTCTGAAAATCGTCATCTGTCTCGCTCCGCCTGAGGAGTTTCTTACCACTTACTATTGAAATCGCGCTCTGTACAGAGAGGTCCAGATAATGTCTATAACAAAAAGCAGGCATGTTATAACTTGGCAGGGTTTGTACCAATTAAGTACGGTGCTACTGATAGAGAGTTCAGAGAGTTGGAAGCGCAGCTTTTTAGCGGGACATCTTGGTGAAGACATAAAATCTCCATTCTGGTCGGAGAGCGCGTTGCCGAGTGATTAAATGTTTACATTGCATTACGAGTGTGTGTGTGTGTGTGTGTGTGTGCGCGCATGCGTGTGTATGTGTATGTATGTGTATGTAAAAAGGGCTGGGGGGGTGTAGGGTGTAGGGTGTAGGGAGAGGGAATAATTACATGACATGAGAAGACAACACGGTGTTTGTTGAATGTCACTTCACACATAATAAATTCCACTCCATAAGTGTTTACTTTAGCTATTACGCAACTCTGATTAAAAACTGTCTCGAGTGGTGAAAGACAGGCTTAGATCTATAATTTTTTCGAAAGGTGCCTGGGCAAATACCGTATTGTCAGTTTTGTAAATTTTACAGGAGAAGGATTTGAAAGTTTGACATGAAGTATCAAATGTCTGTTACGACCTTTACATCCTCATCAATAATTAGGTAAATTAATTCGATAATGGAATTCGCATCATGTCAAAATGTGGTACTTACCAAGACGAAAGAGAATATACAACAAACAACAACAACTACAAAAGTCGAACATGTTCGAGGTGAAGTGTTTGCGCAGGCACCCCTCGATTTAATTTCTGTTTTTTTGTTTTTTATTCATCAAACTAAATGTTATGTCGTTTAACTACGTAACGGAAATAAGCCTTGACGACAGGAGGCCATTTTTAAACAATGATTCTGTGATGGCTGAATTTGTGCCGATTTTTAACCGCCGCCACCATGGCCCCCTCCTTTTATGTACGATTTTCATACACTCATCCTCCACCCCGGTCCCCCAAATCCTCCCCCCTCCCCCTTGTCCTAACGTCGTCCATTAATGTGGTAACTGCCTATTTATTATGTGTACTTTATTTTAGAGGTTCGCTGGCCTTGGTATTTAGGCCTACACCTCACTTTTCCTGTTTTTATTTTTAGTTCTTGTTTCTGTGTTGTAGTTTTTTTTTTTTGTTGTTGTTGTGGTAGGGATTACTTTTTAATTTAGAATTTTGCCCTGGCAGCGGCCTTGTTCGGCCTGCTCTTCTCGACTTTCAACTGCCAAGATATCTTTTACGGGCCCTCCGAGTTTTTCGTCCTTATCCAAGAAGACTAGGTATTCGATCCTACCTACCATGGGATCAGGGACAGGAATTTTTTCCCCCGAAAAAATTCCAACATGCCTGCGAACCCGGTACCTTCGATATGAGAGGCGAGCACCTTGCCTCTAGACCATCCAGTCCCCTATCGTAACATTTGAAGCGACATCTTGCATCTATCATAAGTAATAACATGATTTTTATTTAATCCAACAATAATTTGAAGAAAAAAAATCAATAAAGCCAAACTTATAAACTCATTATTATAATTGAAAAGCCTATTATGTACGCCCCCCCCCCCACATACGCACACTTTCAACTTCCTATTTTAAGCAGAGGTGGACTCTTTTGCCCAGAGGTGGATTCGACCCGTCTGCTAGTCTGATTTAATGTTTAAGTCCCATAATAATTTAAGGATATTCGTCGTCAAGCAAAAGGCAGCATTATTATCAAGCCACATTTACGCCGGATTTGCTCAAAAGAGTTTTTAAGATAATTGCTGTTACTTGTAAGTAGGGTCCCCAAGTTTTTTTGTTTTTTTTTTTGGGCTAGGGGTACGTATTTTAAAGCCTTTTGTGACCCCGGAGCTAGAAAGCTGTCCGTGAAATACTCCGAACAGTGAAGGGCATGCAGGGTTAGGGATTCGATAAGATTTAGGGTTAAGGATAAGGAAGGGGTCAGGGACAGGTACGTAATTGTGGGCGCCCCTAGCACAAAACGCTTGGGGACTGTACGTACAAGTAACAAAGACTTTTAAGATAAAAACTGAATTATGACTACCTCAAAATCGTTACCTGGTCGTGAGCGACAAATCAGTAAAATGTGGAGACAGATAGCGTCCTCAACATTATGGAATCATGGCATTTCTTGTGGCTAACCTGTAATTTATTTTCCTCAGAAAATTAAAGTCTCATATAGAAAGTATTAGCAAAATTTATATCGTTACTACCGTGTTTCCATTCATCTTAACCCTGATTTTGAAGTTTCCGCTGTAGACACAGAAACCTTTTTAAAGTTTTGGCTCAGAAATGTTAAACATTCCAGGGAATGGATTAAGTAACTGAAATTGCTACACTTGCTTAGTGATGTGTTATGTATGTTAGGCCAATAGTGTTTCTCCAAAATCCGATTCATGTGGATAAATGCATTCAGTAACGGGATGCGAAAGTTCATTTTGGAAAATGATTCTAACCCAGGCGTTGCCATATTTTAATTACTGCATAAGAATCGACATGTCAATTAAACGCAATTTTATTTAATGAGATATCGAAGAAGCTCCGAAGTGGAGCCAATTCGGCCTCAACAAAAGTTGTTAAATAATATCCCAAGCATTTTTGTTTTTAACACTTTTACTTATCACTCATATTTTTTACTTCCTGTAAAAGTCCTTACAGAATTGTTTTGCATTTATTCTGATGAAGACGTACATGTTACTGCGTTATAAGACAAAACTAGATATCGACAAACGTCGAAACAGAGCCAATTCGACCTTAGCCAGAATGGTTAAATACCCGAAGCATTCTTGTTTTAAATGTTTTTTCTTCTTACTCATAGTTTTTCTTTCCTGTAAAAATTCCCACAGCACCGTCTGAAATACCTTCCCATCCATTATTCTGATGTAGAATTACCTGTCATGGCGATAAAGGACAAAACTAGATATCGAGAAACTTCGAAATGAAGCCAGTTCGGCCTTAACAAGAATGATTAAGATTAATATCCCAAGCCCTTTATTCTTAAATGCTCTTTCTTCTTACTCATAGTTATTGTTTCCTATGAATTTTCCTGCAGCATTATTTCTCAGTATACCCCATGAATTATTCTAATGTAGATCCACATCTTATGGCTGAGTGGACCCACATGTTATGGCCAAGTCAACACGCAGAAATGAGAGCAAAATTCCAAATTCACCGAATCCCCTGTGGAAATGGACATTCTTTCAAGATCCCTGGACTCTGACAAGTAATTATGGACTAAAAAAAATTAAAAGGGGAGATAATTATACAAGATCAAAGCCTTTATTATTAAATGAAAATTGCGATATTACAACGGGAGCAAGATGTTCAGTTCTCCCTCCCGGGGGGACACGCTAGCTCGGGGAGACCTGATATATATAATTATTATGCCCGCATGGACTAAATTGCCGATCGCCTCAGCTCGAAGCTTTTAACATTAATTTTGTGTGTGTGTGTGTGTGTGTGAAAAAGTCCACTCAAATTTATCACAATTTTTGTCTAGATGTAACTCTTTGTGTGCCAACCACTGATATATCGGTTCTTCAACTGGTCATATTTGTGCCAATCACCGATGTATCGTTGCACAAGAATGCTAGGCTTTTTTGTTTCGGGAAGAAATAAAGTCAACTTTCTATTAATAAATACTGCTGTAGTCAGTCTTCATTCAATTCCTTCACTATTTTCGTCCTGTATTGGCAAATTTGGAAAGATTCACGGCACAAAGCTGGTGGTATACTGAGTCAAGACTATTTGGTCTTCGGTTTTTAGTGTGAGATGTGGACTATGTGGAGTTAAATGAGACCTCGCGCACGGGTAAGATTGAAACAAGTCTGTCCCATTAGTTCAGGCGCGTCTAAACTGTCTTGAGTCGGTCGGCTGAAGGAGAGACCTTGCGCACTGAAACAAAACAGTCGCAAAACAGACTTTACTCAGTGTGTCACTAAGCCTATTTAGATGTCTTCACCAGCCGAGTTTGATCGGCCAACTAGTTGAATGGTGACGTCACAATACTGAGATTCGGCAGAGAGTATGTATTTATAGAGAGTGCTCTCATTTCCGCCAAATCGCGAAACTAAGTAGCTGCAGTAAGGCCTGTTTACACTGGTAGGTTTTAGGAATAGAGAAAAGGAATGGGGGACTGTGGGGGAAGAACTCTCTTGGCTTTCCGTCTTTGTTTTCCGATTTCCCCCTTCGAAACAAGACCAAAATAAACGATGCGCATCGTTTCTCATTCAGAAAACGGACCAATGTAAACAAACAGCGTTTCGGAGGGTGAAATCAGAAAACAAAAGACGGAACGCCAGGAGAGTTCTTCCCACACAGTCCCCCATTCCTTTTTTCTATTCCTAAAACCTATCAGTGTAAACAGGCCTTAACAAGAACTGAAAGAGGCCGTCTTCACCAAAGATAGTGAGCATAGCTATTTACTGTGGTTTGTCCATGTTTTGGGGCTGATTGAAACTATTTAAAGCCGTTTGTAAGTTCTTTCCGCCCCGTGGAAACGCACAAACTGGTGTTGTTTACCGCAGCGACCTACTTTCCGCTCCATGCTAACAGTAGTTTCGCGGCGCCTCCCGTGTCTCACAGTGCAAATCGACCAATAGTGAAACCTCTCTATACACACATACTCACTGGTTCGGTGAGCTTCAACTAGTCATTTCCCGTGCGAGGTTTCAATGAAAATCGATGTCGCGACGTCATCGCACAACCAGTCGGCCCATCAAGATCGCCTGGTGCATGTCTAGGATAAGTAGTAGTGAGTGAGGAATTTTGATGTACAGTAACGGCAGTAACTTTAAAAAAGGGACTGTTGTGTTTAGTTCTGTATTGTAGCAGGTTTCGCTGCCCTGGGCATTTTCACCTCAACTTTCTCTTGTTTTTATTTTTCTTCTTCTTGTTTCTGTGTGTTTTGTTTGTTGTAGGGATGAGTTTTTTTTAGAACTTTGCCCGGGCAGCGGCCTTGTTCGGCCTGCTCTTCTCGACTTTTAACTGGGAAGTTATCTTTTAACGTGCGCAACGTGCACACGGGCCCAACGAGTTTTTCTTCCTTATCCGAGAAGACTAGGCGCTCGATCTTACCAACCATAGGATCAGAGACAGGACTCCCCCCCCCCCCCCCAAATCAACTTGCCCGCACCGACCGGGGATCGAACCCGGTTCTTTCGGCATGACAGGCGAGCGCCTTGTCCCTTGTCCAACATAATTATCTCCCAGTAGGCTGATATTTAGGGATTGTAGCCTAAATACAAAGCCGAATAGAGCAAATCTTAAGCTGTGTTCACTGTTCAGCTATAGCTTCTAGTGCAAAATGTCATGGTCCCCTATTAACAGCTTTAAAAAATGCATTTACAGGAATCCAGACTGTCCGCGATCCGACACACTGTAGGAATTCTTTGCCTAAAGAATGTTATTACAAGCACGTAGGTGGCCCCATTTGGGGGGGGGGGGGGGCTGGAGGTACTTATTTTAAAGCCTTCCTTTTGTGACTTCAGAATTATAGAGCTCCTCCCGAAATACGCCCAACAACGGCCTTGATTAATTATTCTTTCAGATTTTCTTTCCGTTTTCCTCCTGTTTTTGTTTTTGTTTTTGGTTGAAAGCGCAAGGGGCAGGGTTGGGGATTCGATAAGATTTAGGGTTGAGGGAAAGGATGGGGTTAGGGATAGGTACGTATATGTACGCGCCCCTACTGCAAAATGCTTGGGGTACGCATGTACAAGTAACAATAGCCCAGCCACGTCCAAGCAAAATAATATGAGGCATTCCATTGCTTATCGCTTAATCATAGTAGCGCTCCTTCCCGAGGACACCGCTGCTTACTGGACAAAGATCTCATGTTTGATTAGGAACTAATGGTATTCTTGGGGGAACAGTTTGTACAACTCATTATTCGAAGGACACAAGGCCGATTGGTTGTCAGATATAGCAGAAAAGTGAAGAAGATAATAATGAGAACGAACCAAGAGAAAATGTGATGATGCTAATGATGAGGAACATCAATGGGAATTAATTAGACGGAGATAAATAATAACGCTCAGGGGAAAATCAGCAATAGGTTTCTTTGTCTTTCTCAGGTTCGGGGGGGGGGAGGGGAGGGGGGAGGGGGGGGCACTCAATTTGGTCAACTTTTGACCCTCTTCCCTTTCATGCCCTCTTTTCATACATTTTGCCTTAACACCCCCCCCCCCCACCCTCTTCCAACCTCCTCCCTCATGCCCCCTGCCGCCCCTCCCCCAATCACCCACCCCCTCCTGCACTTGCATCCAGCCATTAGATTCAAGAATATTCATGATACGACCTCCATGTTCGATCGATAACTTTAATGGGAAATTTACATGGATACTTTATCATTTCTTTGGAAGATGTTTTGATGTTTTTTTTTGTATGCATATCTCGTATAATATACATAATCCATCCGTTTGATTTGATTATAACAAAATTTATTATAAAAGCATCCTTTTTCACTTCATTACCATAATTGATAAAGCGTATGTAAGCACGCCAGAACCTCCAACCCCCCCCCCCCCACCCACGATGTATGCTTTTCGTGCGGTGGAAGCAAAATTTTAATCCCTTAACACAGAGCCTACGTTCTCTATGAATGGACTCTCAAAGTGCTGGGGATACAGTAATTTATATTATTTGCAATTCTGGTGACCTGGCGCTGAAACAAATTAAATAAAAATAGAAACAGAAAAGAAGTATGGAGACTCAAAGAAATCATCGACATTAATAATGACAGTCCACATCAATGCTCAAATAATAACAAAAGCTGCAGTATCAATCATCATTTTCTACCAGCAAGGATGATAAAATGTGTAGGAGCAATCATGATAATCGCAGCTAATAATGAAAAATAATTTGTATTCCATTAATGACAGTATATTGTGAAGAAATGGGGAGATGAAAGGGAATTTAAACCAGTTAGAAATTCAGACTAAGAATGCATTAATTACATTACTGTGCTGGTCTCCATGGTCATCAAAGCTATGCAACGTTAGTTATTTCAGCAAACCGTAAAGCTGGTGGCGGACTCAGTAAAGACAATTTGGCGTTTTGCGACCTTAGCTCTTGATTACTCAATCTCCATTTTCTGGAAAACTGGAGATCTTTTAGTATGTAGATGAGATTATAAACAAGTGCTCACTTTGACACGTGTTTAAAATGCGCTGTGGCACTTATCAAGCTGTTTCAGAGTTCCGATTTATTCTAACTAGTCTCAAACGTTAGTGAATACAATATAATGTGTTCAGTTGGGTATTGTTTATTTGTTAACGTGTGTGTTGGTCAGTGTGGTTGTACTGGACAGTTCTGTTGTTTAGTGCTATTTCATAGTCATTACTCACAGGGAGTGACTGCACATCTCACATGGGCTCATTTAGTCCAAGAAAATCACATTCATTTATGGGTAGGGAGTTTGCAAAGAGCAAAAGTTGAATTACTGAGTAAATAGGGTGGGGTCTTTTAGACCCTCTTTTTTCTTAAAAAACGACTAGATCACCATTGCTGCGACCATGTTTCATAATCTAGACATGTCTAGCATTCTAAAAGCCCCCGTGGCAATTCCCCCCCCCCCCTAGTGGACCTTGTTAGCTCATTTCGCCCCATCCAGCGGATACACTAAATGTCGAATTTCTTAGTTGTGTCAAAAGTGGAGTGGGAACAAATAAGAACTAAGGGGTCGCGGTTTGTATGACTCAATAGGGCAGGTCTCTCTTTCCGCCCGCTGTCTCAAGACAGTTTTGTCGCGCCCCTACTAGTGAGGCAGACTAGTTTCAGCCTTGCCAGTAGTGTGCGGAGTCCCATTTAACCCCATGGTTCACATTTCACACTGAAAACCTACATAATGTAGACTGGATTCAGCGCGCTAAGAGCATTAACTAAGGATCGCCGATTCACACGTCATCATCCACCACGCAAATAACCTTTACATGAGCCGATATTCCTCATGCTAATAGTAATGAAATTAATTGTACACCATAATATCAGTGTACAAATTCAGAAGCTTTCCCAGACATCATTTCTCTCCAGGAAATAGATTCAGAACAGAGATAAAGAGCGTTTGGGGACTTATTAATTAGGAAGCATAATTCTATAACAATTAGTTCATTCGGTTTCACTTTGGTAATTTTATCCACCATCCCAATAAGGAGAAACGGAACAGAAAACTACTTAGCTTAATAACATATTGATGTGTTATATGGTTGCAGAGCACATAATGTGTCAGGCATTGTTTTGTTTTTCCCTGTTCCAGAACGTTAGTCTTCCGATCCGCAGAACTCGTAATTTTATTTTCGTTGCAAATGTCGAAAATTTGGATGAATAGAAAATGTCTGTCTAAATATACTCTATCAGTAGTCAGCGGAGACATTGTGACAGTGAATGTGTCACTTTCTTTTATTTCCAGATAGAAACAAATTAAGAGACAGAAGGTTTTTTTTTTTTTGTTGTTTTTTTCAGGCTCTGAAAATGTATGAAATCTGTACAAAGCAGGTCTCAAATGACTTTATTATGACTCTCGATAACACCGTCGAGAGGGGATGAGGTGTGGTCAGACTCTTAGTGTGTCGTATAATTTATATTGCACAAAGAAACCATAAAATATCTGAAGATACCGTAGTTTGTAATATCATGTGTGTTGTTTATGTATGTGTGGTAGCACAATGAAGTGTGCTAAGGGATAGGAGGCCGTGGATAAACATTTGGGGCCTGAGGGACGAGTGCCTGAAAATATTTTGATAACCACTGCAGAATAATAATGATGTCTATTGTATGGAGCTCTGTGAATATATCATGATGAAAAATGTCTCTGTGTTATTGCTTGAACATGCAAGGATTACTGGAAAGTGGCAAAACGATCTGCGGCTGTTGAAGCAAACAAGACAAAATCTTGTACAGTATTCGTAGAGATATTCTGTTTTTGGATGTAAACTAAGTGGAGAAAGCAGGATGAGACATAACAAGGAAGAAGAGCGTAAACATTCACAGTCACCATGACTACCAGTTTCTTGCCAACCTTCTAAAAGACATTGAAGGCAATAGAATGAGGTAAAATACCATTGGCAGACCAGAAGATCCTACCAGTTACCATCGTTTGTCATCGACGTCGAGGAAAGAAGTAAACAGATAAACAAAAAAAACCCGATGAAAAATGAAATTAATGAAGAGAAAGAAGACGAATGTAACACAGACGAAAAAAAAAAGCACGAACAGAAGGGTAGTATTGATGCATTTAACAGCATTCATAACTGTAAGGGATAGATAGATAGATAGATAGATAGACAGTCAGACAGACAGACAGACAGACAGACAGGCGGACAGACAGACAGTTAGATAATTAGACAGACAGACAGACAGACAGACAGACTGATAGATTGATAGATAGATAGATAGATAGATAGATAGATAGATAGATAGATAGATAGATAGATAGATAGATAGATGGATAGATAGATAGATAGATAGATAGATAGATAGATAGATAGATAGATAGACAGGAAAGATACACACACAGAGAGAGAGAGAGAGAGAGAGAGAGAGACAGAGAGAGAGAGAGAGAGAGACAGAGAGACAGAGACAGAGAAAGGGAGAGAAAATGAAAACAAAGGAGTGGATTGGTGTGGGTGGCCCGAGAACAAAAAAAACAACTTCAAAACTGAATATTAAAGCCTCCGTTCAAACTTGCCAAAAAATTCCACTCACAAAACATTGTTGGCTTGCGGGCAAAGACCTTACTTGGAGGAAGCTTTAGCAGACTTCCCAATAAAGTAACAACTTGACTCTAATGCAAGTAGACACCGAAAAATTATCTTTCCCGGGTTAGACTCGGCCACATTTAAATTTTCTTGACGAAATGTCAGATCAGCTTAAAGGCAGAACCAAGACAATAAAGTTTGCCTTATAATGGCTTTTGCTGAAAGCAAAGAAAGGCCCTCAGACATTCAAAGTAAAAATAATAATAATACAGAAAAATGTACGGCTTCCAGCGGATAATCAAAAACTGGGGTACGCCTCTTCAGTTTCAAAGGCAGTGGCGGAGCTAACAGCGAAACAGGGAGAGTAGCGTCTTCAAAAATCAAGCCCTATCAGCAATTTTAAAAGAAATGATGACGCACTTTTACCACTGTGATAAAGTTTATACATAAACATTAAATTCTATTGTTGATAATCAGAAGCTCTGAATGCTAAACGTAAATAAAGTACCCAAATAGACCGTGATGGACTGTTATCGTGCCGTCGGGCCGTAAAACCCAAACTCTAACTCTAAGTCAAACCTTTAAGGTTGTATGCTCTTTGTGTTTTGATTTCAAGTACAAAACAAAATGTTGCACCAATGATTAAAGAATTACGTGGTACGTGTCCCGGCCGTTTTTTTCATTTGCCCACCCCTCCCTTAACTTTAGAACATGGCTCCGCCCTCGTTTGAAAGAAGTGCCTACGTGCATGGCCAGCCTGACCTGGATAACAAAGAACTGCTTATAAAGCTAGCTGTAATGTAGAAATAATGACATCGTTTTTGTACATCGTGGCAAACTTTTATTATTACGTGTATTAGCAAAGATACTGGACACGACAAGATGAGACACTGACCTTTTCGCACCTCTATAAAATCGTGCACACAGTTTGTGCGCTGATCGGGGGCGGGACCCATGGCGCACAGCATGACAAGAATGCTTGATATAATAGTAAATTAGTGATGCTGATTTGTGACAGTGATAACGCAGCTAAAAAAGCAGAAAAAATAGCCAGAGTTTTCCCACAGCGACTGAAGCTAAAATTACAAAATAAGTGACGTCAATCAAGATCTACAGAGAAAGCTGAAGAGTGAAGAACATTCAATAGTTTCCCTATTTGGCTTGTAAAAAATACTGCGTTGTTCATTACTTCCGCGCATTCGCCGCTAGGTGGCTGTCTTTGCACGCTAAACGAGCTGACTGTCTCAGCTTATGCTATCTAGTAGTGCTAGCCGACCTGGGGAAGATAAATTTACACATTTTCCTTGTACCAAGCCGAACTGCATCTAGCTCTAGGTCACATTAATAAAGACACCTGGATTCGATGCAAAGACTAATAGATCTTAATGTTACATCACAATTCCTTGCAGAATACATAGATGTGATAAAGTGGAATTTTGGCCAGCAACATATCTGAAAAGTAGTGTAGAATGTAATTTCCGGTCTCATTTTTGGATTCTGCCGGCTGAAAATGCGTCTCTTGTTTTGCAGATCAAAAATGGCGAATAAATCATCATATTATAAAGGAAGTAAGGCCTCCAATGTTAATCATGAAGGCTTTTTAACTGCTGAGCTTTACATTCTACAAAATATCAGATTATGTATAGAAAGACGTAAAGCTGCACCTGAGCGTATTTTAAAAGGTCTTGAAGTTGGTAATACGTTTAATACTTTCGTTGATTTTGAGCCACAACTGAAAGAAAATGTTCCGATATTTTGGGCCAAAAAAAGAAAAAAAAAGACGCATTTTCTGGGAGTAGAATTAAAAAGTAAGAACATTTTGTTCTGCGTCTCAATTTACACATTGGTGATCGAAACTCAACTTGAAACAATCTCATCTACGTATTCCCCTGATCAGTGGGCCAACTAGTGTGATGGAAGACTGAATTTTGTTCAAAGCTAGGGTGTCCACCTAACTTCTCTTAATTTTTTATCGCGTATTCGGGAAAGCTTTAAGTGCATCATTTTCACTCTCTAGGCCCGTTATAGTACGATTTTTTTACTGCGACCTAAACTCATATTCCTGTGAAAGGAAAATACTCAGATTAATATTATTCTGAAAACACTTTAAACCGAATACTCAATAGCAAGGCCAATTACCACTCGTCAGAAATAGTGCCAATATCCCAAGTGGGACAGCCACGCACTGATCATGTGATAATGCGTTATGTTTAATGTTACAGTGAAAAATGTTATTATTTGCAAATTGTTAGGTTTGTCGATGGTGTTATTTCTCGATATTTATTCTTGTCAACCTGTTGTTTTTTTTTTTTTTACTCTCTCCGACCCAGCCACGCTCGCTGAAAACATGGCTGATGGCAAAATAATAAAATCATAATTAGATTCCTTTTGTCCTGGAAAATAATAACTAATTTTATAGAAACCAGGGGAATTGATGACAACTCAGCAACGTAAATTAAGTTAATGTAATAGAACATGTATTTGATGACAATTGGAAAACGGAATGGAGAGAAATGAAACGGGGAAGAGGGAAGGAGTGGGTGGGGAAGAGATGTATTATTTCCCTATCGTATCATAATTATGTTCACCAGCCGGTAAGAATCATTTGAAGGGAAAATTACATGAAGTTATTTTGGCTCATGAAATAATGATTGCTTAGCTAACTCTAAAATAAGTATCTGATAATGATGTCAATTCCAAGGAGGACATGACATGTATGGCTCCATTTCAGAATCTTAACTCATCGGAAAAATGTCGTTTAAAGTCTTCCTTTGTTTCCCCTTTAAAGGAATTTTACTACAAGACAAAATGTCATGCTTTGAAATAAGGAAGAAGACAGAGGTCACAGACATAATAACATTTGTACTTTAAACAGAAATAGACACGAACAAGAAATGTGTCTAGATACAAGAACAATAGATGGACAAAAAGTGCAGTTGTTGGATACCAAACAATGGAAAGAGGTCCAGAAAAACAACAGTAAGGGGATGCCAGGATGGCACCAGAAAGCATGAGGGCACAAAATGGTAGAGACCGGCAAAGGACAGAACCAGATGGAAGAGCTCTGCGGAGGCTCCACCCTGCAGTGGATGAACAAGGCCTAGAGGCTAGAGAGGAAGAAGAAAGGAACTTCTTAAAACCTCACAGAATACTCATTGAATGACCTACTTGCTTTTAGGCTTCAAATATCGAGGGAGTTTTGCAAAAAATAAGCACTCATGTTTTAAATGTAGTTGTGAAAATACAAAAAAATAGGACCTGTATAGAGCCATTTCAAAAAGTCTAAGAATCCGTAGCCTAAGTGCCATTTAAAGTCTTCCCAGGAGTGTTCTCAGAAAATTCTCATAAAATACTCATTGAGTAACCTGTATTTTTTAAAATTCAAATACTAAAAACCAATCTGTGCCAAGAATCCGTACTAAAAAATCTAAGGGATTGTGAAATACATTGATAGCAATGCCAATTTCAAACGAAATGCAACATGTCTAGCTCCATTTCAGAATGCCTCCTAATCCAAAAACGCCATTTAAGGTCTGTCTATCTCTTTTACAAGGAATTGTCATTAAAAGAAATCTCACTGAATACTCAACGAGGAATCTAACTGATTTTATTCCTCGAACGATATGGACGAATTTTCACCAAGAATTAGCACTCGTATATTTAGGTGACTGTAAAAATACATTTTTGTCACGTACTTTACAAGTCGATCAACCACAACGATTCTAGAGTCAACGATTTTTAAAAGTTAGATGAAAAAACAACAACCGGCGCGCCCAACATTCACGGCTTTCTTTTTCTAATGTATTGTGTCGGAAGGCAACATCTACTTATAGATTTACCTATTGCATTGTCAGGGGACTGTAGTATCTTTACACAGTGAGTTGTAGAAGAACAATCAAGACAACTCAGTATTACTTTTTTCTCTTTGGCTTTGCAATTAGAGTACGGTCCCCTTACCTAAACTATTTTTGACTGTTGTTATAAGCACGTACGTACCCCAAGCATTTTGCGCTAGGGGCGCGTACGTATACGTACCTATCCCTAACCCCGTCCTTATCCTCAGCCATAAATCTTATCGAATCCCTAACCCTGGCCCCCCATATCCTTTCAACCAAAAAAAGCAGGAGGAAAATAAAAAGAAAAGAAAATCTGGAAGAAAAATTAATCATAATTAATCAAGGCTGTTGTTTGGAGTATGTCGGGAGGAACTCTCTAGCTCTGAAGTCACAAAAGACTTACGTACCCCTAGCGCAAAAAAAAAAAACAAACAACAAAAACAACAACAAATTAATTGGGGGGGGGGGGGGTAAGTACTTGTAACAAGACTCAAATTATTTTACCCGTTACTTTTTTTTAATTCTTTTTGTTATGTCGTGACGCAGGTCCGAAAGAAGATCGCCATTTCCTTTTTTTAAAAATTTTTGTTTTGCGTTTCTCGCGCAAGGCTCTACGTCATACATTTTTGGGGGGGCCATATTTGAACTGAGATTGTCTCTGAGTATGGCACGAGGAGTTGTTCATTTCGAGCCTTCAACTGAGGTTGCACCCCAAGATGTGAACGATGATTGAACGATTGCACCGGAAAAAAAGCATGAACAAACGTGAAAGAAAAGAGGGAGAGAGAGAAAAAAGAAACATTATTTGAAACCAGAAATTGATGAGTCTGAATCTGCAGTTGCCGTCGCGTGCAGCAGCATTGTCGTGATACAGGGAAACAGAGCTGTTGTGTCTAGTGAACCGTGGACGAACCATTGTAATGGATGCATTTCATTGCTGGATGGCTGGGTATGGAGAATGGCCGGCTTTTAACAGGTCTTAGAGAATTGCTTTTAACTGTCAGGACAATGGATAATATTGGGAAACATTAGATGTTTACACTTGGATGATCTGACATCGTTTTTTTTTTCTTTCTTTCTTTCTATTGATTTCTGTTTCTTGACGTCATAAAACTCTACAAGAGACCTCCCAAACGTGTTTGTGTCTGCCTGTCTATATCATTGTCTGTCTATCTGATTATCTTGCTATTCGTTCTCTCTATCTCTCTCTCTCCCCCCTCTCTCTCACACTCTCCCCCCCCCCCAACACATGCACACATATTATACCCTGCTCTTATTCCCTTCTCCTATTGTCCGTAGACCTACTGCATACGTTTAAAGTATACGCAATGGCAGACATAAATATTCTCACCAAATGCGTCTCATTTCAAAGTCAATGCTGTGAGATGATGACTGAAATAATATGTAGATGAATAATTCGAGTCAGGTGTTCCTT
Organism: Onchidella celtica; assembly: GCA_963931925.1. Classification (NCBI taxonomy): domain Eukaryota; kingdom Metazoa; phylum Mollusca; class Gastropoda; order Systellommatophora; family Onchidiidae; genus Onchidella; species Onchidella celtica. The sequence goes on from OZ007568.1 coordinate 72,799,157, forward strand.
AAATATTGTTTATCTTAAATATTATTATAATTGGGCTATTGTTATGAATTCCAAGCGTTCCGCACTAGGGGCGCGTACGTATACGCACATATCCCTAACCCTGTCCTTATCCTCAACCCTAAATCTTATCGAATCCCTAACACTGCCCCTACAGGAGGAAAACAGAAGGAAAACCTACAAGAATAATTAATTAAGACTGTTGTTACCAGTATTTCGGGAGGAGCTCTCTAGCTCTGGAGTCACAAAGGCTTTGAGCCCTTAGCTCAAAAACAACAACAACAACAAAACTTGGCAGACGTGTGTACTTGTAACAACACTCATATAATTTATATGCCCAGGGTCGCATTGAGCCATCACTTCGCCACCGCGGCCTTATGTCACTTGATCAACAGGTGTTCATTTGTTGACTCTCCCAGCTGTCAGCTATTTTGATTTCTATGCCATGAGATTTTTACCTCCCATTGTGAGTTATCAGTGTTCTTGTTTTGGCTGGTTTGTCGTCTTTTCCTTGTTTTTGTTGATTGTAATTGGCTGTTCAACTTGTCGTCAAACGAATTAATTCTGGAAATGTTCTTGCAAGTAGGCACGTACCCCAAGTCTTTTGTGCCAGGGGTAAGTATTTTAAAGCATTACGTGACTCCAGAGCTAGAGAGCTTCTTCCGAAATACTCTTAATTAATTAATTATTCTTTCAGATTTTCTTTCTGTTTTCCTCCTGTTTTTTTTTTTTTTTTTGTTATTGAAAGGGTAAGGGGCAGGCAGGGTTAGGAATTCGATAAGATTATGGGTTGCCCCTAGGGAAAAAAACAAAACGTGGTGGACGTACGTACTTGTAACAGCATTCTACGATTAATGATGTCACTAGAGTAGAGTGACCCACCACGTTATCGTCCACGTTGGCCATTCCTGAAGCACTGGTTATTTACCACAACACCAGTTCTCTTCCAGACAATAATATTGCTTTTAGCGGCGTTCTCTCTCCATCTGATATCAGTCCAATTAGTTCGAATCTATCAGAGGATTATAATTGTTATTATCCTCATTATGAGTTTGCTCGAAGACATAGGGAATTGACACGCGAATGACATGTCATGTCAATGTATTAATTTGATAATGGTTGGCGATTTTGACTAAAGATTTGTGCATGTCGAGTGTCGTTGCCGTTTGGCGTTTTCTTCATTGTTGGGAAAGGTTTCTAACTTGCCGTGTCTTCCATGCTGGTCATTGGGTATGTAGGCCTATAAATAGTACACAAAATATATTTCAAATTTTAATAAGATAAGATAAGATAAGATAAGATAAGATAAGATAAGATAAGATAAGATAAGATTAGATAAATTGTATTAGTCCTTGTACAAGGAAATTTGTTTTCATCATTGAATACATAATACAGTTACAGAAACAGAAATTATGATATATAGCGCGCACACGCACATACACATATTATAATACACACACACTAATAAATAAACAAAATTAACAGTGCACACAATATGCATCCGTTACTAAAACATATTGACCTGACACGCAGGACACAATTCAACTGTGCACAGATTACGCTCAAGATGACGACATTATTGTAACATCCTAGTTGATGATGGAATAAACGATTTAAAGTAGCGCTCAGTTTTAGTTTTCTTTGACAACAGCCTTAAACTTCTTACAGATCTTATATATTCCTTGTTCAGGGGATGTTGGGGGTCATTTATAATAATATTAGCTTTTTTAATACAAGCACCAGTGTACAGCTCATCAAAATATGGCAGATCACAGTTACAAATTTTTGATGCTTTTTTAAATTAAAATATTGATCTTATTTTTTTCTTTTTGTAAGATCTTTCCTCCCCAACAGACAACTCCATACATTAAAACGCCCTGAATAGCCACGGTGTAAAATATTTTCAGAATGATTTTGCTAACTTTTATATTATTATAATCATTAAGGAAGACATTTCAAGTAAAAGTATTGTCTTCCTTGCTTATAAAATCAGGTCCTACCGCCGATGGTTGGTGGACACTTCTGGTAGGATCTCTGTCTGTCCTATCGTTCTCTTATATTCTTTCTATTGTCTTGCTATTTCCTAGCACACGTTGTCGTACCATGTACTTTCTCCAAATCCAAACTTGAACTAAAAATAGGCTCATCTACTATAGGGCCAGCGATTTAGGCCATCCAAGTACGCTTTCTATTTCACCAGCGTTGTCAAGGAATCTCTTCGGTGAAATCACTAAGGCAGGGGCAATTCAGGTCTCCCAAGTGACGGTATGACATTGTGTTCTGTACTCAATTTCGCACTACACCGAATTTCATTATAGCTGTTGATAAAGTGGGGGTCGGAGAATCATTTTTTTCAATAGCTGTACTTGACATTTTTTGTTACCCAAGACATTCAGCAAGCACGGGTGAAGGGGTGTACATAATTGATCTTTTTTTTATCATTCACTCCCAGGGAGCAAGTTGGCAAACTAATCAGTCAAAACGGAACACGCAGGGCCGTCCATCTATCTATCTATCTATCTATCTATCTATCTATCTATCTATCTATCTATCTATCTATCTATCTATCTATCTATCTATCTATCTATCTATCTATCTATCTATCTATCTATCTATCCTATCTATCTATCTATCTGTCTATCTATCTATCCATCCACCCATCAGTCCATCCGTCCATTCGTTTCATCGTCAGTCCGTCCGTCTATCTATCTATCTATCTATCTATCTATCTATCTATCTATCTATCTATCTATCTGTCTATCTATCTATCTATCTATCTATCTATCTATCTATCTATCTATCTATCTATCTATCTATCTATCTATCTATCTATCTATCTATCTATCTATCTGTCTGTCTGTCTGTCTGATTATCTATCTAACTGTCTGTCTGTCTGTCTGTCTGTCTGTCTGTCTGTCTATCTATCTACCTATCTATCTATCTATCTATCTATCTATCTATCTATCTATCTATCTATCTATCTATCTATCTATCTATCTATCCATCCACCCATCAGTCCATCCGTCCGTTCGTTTCATCGTCAGTCCATCCGTCTGTCTGTCTGTCTGTCCGTCTGTCTACGTCTGCCCATCCGTCAGTCCGTCCGTCTATCTATCTATCTATCTATCTATCTATCTATCTATCTATCTATCTATCTATCTATCTATCTATCTATCTATCTATCTATCTATCTATCTATCTATCTATCTATCTATCTATCTATCTATCTATATATCTATTTCTCTATCTCTTTATCTATCTATGGGCTATAAATCTAGGTCTTCATCTATCACCCAAGTTACATCATTGTCACTACTACAAACAAGAGACCACACAACCAGAGGGATCCCTGACACCCACAAACAGAACCAAACCAGTAGGAGTAGTCTTATCTGACTGGCAGAGCCATGAAAAAAACCCAACAAAATAGCATGCTAGTGGAAACAACGTATCAGGTAACTTCAAGATTAGATTTATCTATTATTAAAACCATGGTAATTTGACTAACATGTTAGTCCTAGGGCATCTGATATTTTCTTGCTCTGACTTACAATTACCTACAGCTGCGTCACTTTCTTCATTCACCTTCAGTTACGGCTTAAGCCGGCTAATTGGCTTGTGACGTCACGACATGAGTTTCAATGACACATCGCCCACCAGCCAACAACATTGGAATATTATTTAAAAAACCACAGAAAAACTGTGGGGTCGCAGCAGGGCTATAAGCAATGTCAAAATTGGGCAAAAAGAAAAAGTTGTATGCAGCAAAGCCCCGCGTAAGAAATAATACCCAAACGATACAATGCAAACTGATAGAGAAGACAGAAAATGTTCGATATTTCGGCTATCGCCTTTATCTAAAAAAAAAAAATAATGAAAAAAACAACAACAGAAAAAAAAAAAGATAAACGGAACAGAGAAAACAACCGAACAATGAAAGATTTCAATAGGAAATGTATAGAATCGAAACAGAATATTGTGTACTCAACTGCGAGTTCTTGCTACGTACGACTTTTTCTTTTTGCCCAATTTTGACACAACTACATTGGAGCTCACCTTGCCGCCAGACCAACGTGTCCCGCAGTATAAAACTATTGTCTTCGTACGAAGGGTCTGTATATTGGGGCCAACATCACTAGGTTGAGGCCCCCCCGAGAAACAAAGGACCTCATATCCCGCCGGGTGGTTCTTTATAGCGTTATGCCTCTGAGCTTTCTCCCTTTATTGCGCACTTCCCTTTTTTCTTGTCTGTCTATCTATGTGTCAGCTTCCAGCTCTCAGCCTGTCTATTTCTGTCATAAGTACTCATTAATCCACCCGGCCGTGTTTCCTTTTCTGCCATCTACCCCTCTTGTGGGGTGCCTTGTCAGTGTGTGCTTGTCTTTGAGACTAACTAGCTCTTCATGTGATACTTATAATCCTGTACAAGAGAAGTTATTAGATCTTGGCGCACAGAAAGTAAACATGCTGCCATGTTACGGAAAAAGACAGTATTTGCCAGTCTAGGCCAAATTCAGTTGTTAAACATCATTTTATAGAACATAATGTGTTTTATAGTGTAGTTTTAAAAAAAATGTATTTTGCCTCTTTCTATCTGGGTTATATATTTGTAGACTTATAATTTTCTCTCTCTCTCTCTCTCTCACACACACACACACACACACACACATTCTCCCTCTCTCTTTCTCTTTCTCTCTCTTTCTCTTTCTCTCTCTTTCTCTCTCGTTCTATCTTTCTCTCTCTCTGTCTCTTTCTCTCTCTTTCTCTTTCTCTTTCGTTCTCTTTCTCTGACACTCTCTCTCCCTTTTTCGCTTTCCTCTCTCCCTCTCTCTCTCTCTCTCTCTCTCTCTCTCTCACTCTTTCTCTGCCTGTCTCTTTATCTTTCTCTCTCACCCTCTCTCTCTCTCGCTGTCTCTTTGAGGAACCTGGCTAACCCCATGACCGTCTGTCGGAGACAGCATATTACATTCAGCTGCAACACCTTCAGTTTCACGGGGGGGGGGGGGAGGGGGTGGGACGGCTGTTGCTAGGGTCCCCTTAGCTATGACGTGTACGTATAAGGCTTTACTGCCTTTCTCGCTCATATTCACGCACTCATTTAGACACAAGTCAATAATAGCACATCCGCGTAAAGGACCTGCCAACTGCCACCCGCCTACTGGGAATATTAATGGGTTTCCCAGCCTCACTTGTAAATCAAATACTGTATCTTTCATATTAATCTTTTGGCCACTACAAAATGAGCAAAGAATAAAGAACGCAAAACGCGAAATATATATTGCGTCAATGGTAAAGTGTTGCTTTTGGCTCATGCGGCGTTTCTCCATAGTACGGTTAATGTGACGAATTCCTTCGTTCCTGCAATCAGGTCTCACTAGTTCTCGCCTTTCTCTTACCCGATGAAGGACTTGGAATGTTAGCGGTGTTGGTTCACGCCCTCCATCCACACTTCCTGGTCCAGCTGAACAGTAGAGTAGATGGCGTAGTTGTCAGGCCTGAATGTCTCAGGTACCAGCCAGCACTGAGGTCGAGTTGTGTAATTCCAATAGAGTGAAGGCAAAAGCAGCAAAAAAAAAAAAAGCAACAACAACAGCAACAACTGCAGCCAAACTATACCATTGTCCTTACTAAGAGTAATGAAAAACAAAAATAAATATAAACAAACAAAAATTGATCTAGAACTACAATAGGAATTCTCAATGAGTACCTGATGGTTACACGCAGGTTGTAATTTTCGGATCGATGACTTAGACCACTCTTTAATTCAATAATTAATTATGTTCAGTTTGTGACAGTAACCCCGGGCAATGGCTTTACAAGCTCTGCATTAAAATTTGTAACAGTGCCCAAAAAAATTCAGGGAGAAAATTTGTTTGTTTTCGTTTTTTTAAATACAGCAACATTCTTCATAGTGTTTGTGTGTTCATCCTTCACAAGTTGTTTTTCCCCGTATTTAAAAAAATAAAGTATTATTCATTTTTTAATTTAGAAATTAATCAATTAACTTTAACTTGAGCAAGTGATTAATTACAAGATCTGCATAGTTTTATGCAATAATCCAGTCTGGCATTTGGAAGAGATTGGTATTTTTCCAAAGATATCGTTCTGAACGGTTAGACAGTTCATGGAGACTATTCCCCTTACTGGTAACCCTCTAATGCCCAGACGAAAATTGCCTATCCCAAAACTTCTGAAATAATAATGCTGAACTGAAGTTAAATAGTCAGATTATTGCAAATATGTAGGAAGAGGTGTGTCAAAGAGAAAGCATTAAATATTTTGGCTCCAGGTGACTTATTTCAAATAATGGTACAATCAGCACTTTAGTGGGTTAAGAACTTAACAAAATGCTCATGAATACTGGCGACTCCGTTCCGACACCGTAAAAAAATTCAAGTAAATTGAATGAAAGAAGAGAGGTGAGCGAAACTGCCTAATTATTGGTCTAGTCTGAGAAAGAGCTGAGTGATTATTTATTTCATTGTTTTCTTGTAGAGTTGTTTGTAGCTCTTTCTCTGTGTCTCTTTGTCTGTGACGCCTCTACTTGGATCATGGACTGTTTAGGACAGAAATCGGTGGACATTTCAGTAGTTAACAGGCACACAAAAGGCTATCGAGTTGTCTGAGGGTATCTCTTGCGATAATTCAATCTCGGAGGCGATTACAGGGGCGTAGAGTAACTGCAAGAAGGCTGTCCTTGCGTAAAGATGTTAAACGATGTTGGAATCTAAAAGTGCAAGGATATCCTTCAGCACAACCCGAGATACAGAATACCAAGACGAACCATTCTTCCTCCCCCTATATGTCCACAAATTGCGCACGCACGAGTACGGTGTGTACTACTCTTTTTTCTTTCAATTATGAAGGGGTGTCGTGCGAATTGTTGCGTTGATGACATCGATTGTTACGCGCGCACGTCGGTGGACGGAATATGACCAATTAATTCGTCTCGGTATCCTGTGCCTAGGGTACAACGTTGTTGCTAAACATTACCACAGCTGTTTCTGGGATTAAAGTAGTCAACACTATTGTGAAGGCTTGCGCTTTTCCATAACTGCTTTTTCTACACAGTTAGTAAACTTCCGAGTATAACGCAACTTGAACAATGTGCCAGTTTGGCTCTGAGGCCAGCGACTCACTGAGTCATGTATGTTTTTATTCCGTGTGCCAAGTGTCTATTTCGGCCGGCTGACTCAAAACAATTTTGACGGGCCTGAACTAGTGAAAATGTCTCATTATAGTCGCACCAATGTGTGGGGTCAAATTCTAACTTCACAGTTCCTGACCTTAGTTCTTGTTTGTTTTAGCTCCATTTTCTGAAGAACTGGAGGTCTTTTAGTGTGTAAAAGAGATATAACTAATACACCAGTTGACACTTGTTTAAAATGCACTTTTCCAGCTGTTTCACAGTTGGGATTTATTCTAACTACTTATCATAATATTAAAGCTACAAAAATCTGACGTCAAATTCCTCAGCTGTGCAAAAAGTGGAGTTGGAACCAACAAGAACCAAGGTCGCCAGCTCGTATCTCATTAAAACTAAGATAAAACATTAATTGACCAAGGTGCCACCAGCCGTAGGTTTTCTATTCTGCCAGCACAGCATTTTTCAACATTATGATTTTCAGCTTGCTCTCTTTATCATTATTGATTTGCTTCCCCGTGGCCAATTCTGTCTTCACGTGTGAGTAACGCTGAAAATATTATCACTTCCTCATGCACAAGAATAACGGCGCGTGGCCGTGAAGATTGTTACATTTCCAGCAAGGCCGCTACTGCGGCGCCTCCCAAGTTTCACACGTTCGGCGTCTCTTTCTCTCTCTCTCTCTCTCTCTCTTGTCTCTCATGTTTTCGTCATCTGCCACCCACTTTCCTTTCCTTCCTGTCTTTTGTCACCTTCCTCTATGGTTGTCTTTGCCTCTTTGTCTGTTTCTCTCGGCTTCAATATTTCCTTTGACCTCTGAACATCCCGCTCCTTCAAAGAAATAATAAAATAAGATAAATAAATTTAGACATTCTGCTTGTAAGAACATGCAACCTGTCATACACATCAGTGTTAGACTAGATTCAGTCAGGGTCACATTGTCTTTCATTCACTTAGTTCGTAAAGCATTATTACATGTTGAGATACAGACTAAATCACGCTACTTCAAATAAAATAAAACGTAGACAAATAAAGTTAGACATTCTGTAGTAAGAACATGCAACTTGTCATAATTATACATCTATGTAAGATTCAGTCAGGGTCACATTGTCAAGCATTGTCAAGCATTTTAATGTCTCACGAGGATACAACATTAGAAAACTAGTGTGGATAAAACCTTTACTAAATCACAAACACAGCATACAAACGTTAATAATCAACAGCCATGGAACCTATTTTTGGAATGTTTCAGTGGTTTTGCACATTTATGTCAATTTGCCTGTGGGACCATCTTGCTAAAGTAGCGTCCGTGGAGGCTATGACCAGACGCAGTTCCTGTCATTTGCCGTTTCTCCACAAGATGAATGAGATAGAACCAAGACATCGATAGATCATGCATTTCTAAGCGCTGGTGGCGGCTCACGTTGACCTCATTCTGAGAGATACGCAGTCTCTCAGTCTTGATCTGTCTAACGGTATGCATCAGTGCGACCATGCACAAAAATATCACCCCCCCCCCCCCCACCAACAATGAAATTGCCAATCACCAAAATAATGGATTCGCCCATCTCAGAGATCAAAGACATGGGAAAGGCTTGCATGTCACGAGGGTCAAACGTTAATTTCCGTTCGCGCGTTCTGCGGCGTTTTTGTCGTGTTGCTATCAACTCAGCACCAGAGTGGTAATCAGGAATGCTTTGTCTGGTGTTGATAACAGCTGGAAAGAATAGGCTACAATATAATATGTGACCATCCCAAGCCACCTACCGTGTACAAGTAAGTAAAAACAATGAGCCCTAACAGCTATCACTCGATGCAACAACACAACACAACAACAACAACAACAGCGGCAGCAAATAAAAAAGAAGATAACAAATAAAACGAAACAAAACTGTGAATTGTGAAGTACAAGCACCGGTTAAAAGAAAAAAAGTAACAAACACGGACAAGATTAGTTTGTGCTTTATTCCTCTATTAAATCGTCGGCTCAGGGCAAGAAGCGATTACATGTATCTCCATTTCCACAAAGAACGGGATAATCACTTCTTGCGCGGATACTATGGGATGACAATATTCTGCGCTCTCGATGGATAACGGAACGATCTATCATGATCATGTAGAGACGAGACCACCAACGTGCGAGACTGTAAACTTGCTGATGCAGAAACTGCAGGGACGTGCAGTTATTGTTTTTTCTGGTATCGTTCATTATTCAGCAGTACGTCATCTAAAATTCAGTTACAACCGCAGGTGGCGTTGAAACATGACGTGATCATGCGTGATGATCGTGGATTGTTTTACTGTAAAGCTATGGTTTCATGTGTGCTGAAACGGAAAAAGGCAAAAGCGCCAAAAAGCCACCAAGGAGTCAAAAGAAAGAGTCTTTCCATGAGTACCGAAACGGCATGAACACAATCTTTCTATTTCACTACTTGAAGGCTTTTGACGTTTCCGTTGCTGTTTCAGTTTTCCTACACATGGAAATCCAGCTTAAGCCTTTTGAAAACTGCGACTGTATTTTATGGAATATACTTGATCTCAGACCACAAGTACAGCTTTCCATCACTCTACAGATCCATACAAGATGAAATTTTCAAGAATAGCAAAGCAACACACAGAATTCTTCCATGAAGTTGTCTCTTCCCCAAAATTAATGTTTCAACCAGCCAGGCCTGGCTTTAAGCCAAATGGACCAATTGCTCTCAATAGGGCCCAGTGCCTGAACGGGGTCCTGTCTAGGGTAACCTAGTCTTGTCAAGTGCACCCAACAATACATTCCATTATAAGATAAGATAAGATAAGATAAAAAATAACTTAATTATCCCATGAGGGAAATTCTCTTTGACAGAGCGTTTAAGAGCACATACATGGCACACATGTCTTACGTGTGATAAACATGAACATGATATAAACAGATCACAACTCAATACCAGGCATACATGAAGTGACATGGTAAAGAGCCCTAAGGAAATGTAGCACACATCTAGTTAAAATGACTTGTTGCGGCGAATTGCGGAGGGCGAAACGACCTTCTGTGTCTTTCCCTGTTTGCTTTTATGTGTATTATTCTGTGCATGGCCCTTGGATGATCTAGAAATGTGATTAAACCGGGGAATGGTGGCTGTCATTAAAGATGGATATGAATTTCGTCACATAAGCGTTTGAGTATAGACGGTTAAGGCTGAAAATGCATAGATAAATGATTCGGGAATGTCAAGACGTTTGGAGATGATGTCAAGGAAGCACAGAATAGAATAATGGCAGGATTTACAGAGAACAGCAACGATCACAATTAATAACTGAGCGCTTGAGAGGCCCAGCATTAGGACAGTCTAGTCTTGTCAAGTATACAGCTTCCACCACATAGCAGGGTTTTTTTTGGGGGGGGGGGGATATCGACGATTATAATTATTGGATCCCCGCCGCTCCTTGCTGGCACCGTAGAAAGACTCTTGGGAGCAGAGATTGAAGTATAGTCCAAATTCTGTAGGTGTTGCTTTAGGGCCAGTCCATTTATTGGATCCTCGCCGCTCCTTGGACTGGCCCTTGGACTAGAATCAACACAATCGGTCGATACAAAAACTATTGCACTGGATTAGTTGACACTTTCGAAAATTAACTTGGTCATTGTTGAATCTGTCATTTAGGCTGTTGCACCGAGTAGAAAAAAAAGGGTCAAATTGCACCACAATGAATTACTCTCGCCACTATTTTTTTTTTATAATAAGATACCCCAGATTTAATTAACCCTCGACGGTGGCCCCAAGTAAATACGGTCTAGATTTACTGAAATTACTTCTGGACATTGCCCCAGTGTACATTGAACACATTCATAATAATCAGAGTCGGTCAAAGGCGACGAACTGAGTAAATATCTCATCCGTTGTGTGACTGACTTCCTTGCTGTATCTTGGATGTGGACACATAGGCGGTGTCTTATGAAAGACAGTTTATGGATGTTTTCATGGTGATGATGACTATATTGTAGTAGGTAAAACAGTACGAATATGTAGTGGGAAAAACGTAGACTACATGGTGCTATATAGTTAGTTTACATGTGTCTCAGAACAGACTTGACTTAGTGCATCAAAAGCCTTATTAAATAGTATTCGCTTCCAGCCTCCCACGCCTCCCCTACCAACAGGTCCTAGGTTTTCTGTTTATACCCCAAAACGCCGTGTAGCCCCTACCAACGGGTCCTAGGTTTTCTGTTTATACCCCAAAACACCCTGTAGCCCCTACCAACAGGTCCTACGTTTTCTGTTTATACCCCAAAACACCCTGTAGCCCCTACCAACGGGTCCTAGGTTTTCTGTTTATACCCCAAAACACCCTGTAGCCCCTACCAACGGGTCCTACGTTTTCTGTTTATATCCCAAAATGCCGTGTAGCCCCGTTGTCTGCATTAAACTGACAGAGAGGGATATAATGGTATAATTTCAGTACATACATGTGTTTCGCTAAATTGATTCATCGTTCAGATTTCAAATGTGTGAACCACTCGCTCTACCCATAGCAATTACATTTCCAATATTCCCTTGGAAACTGACGTGATTTAAAGACAGTGATGATCAGATTCTTGGCTCCATGTTGGGATTAAATCAGTTTTATGGAAGAGCCGCCTACCCTAATGTCAATGCGTCTAGACAGCTTTACTGGTTAAAACCCTTGTGCGAAGCTGAGACCTAATACCCATATCTGATAATGCAGAAGATAATATCACACTGCCAGTAAGTTCGTGATGATAACATACCGTCCCCCATCTCATGCACTTGGGTATCGACAAGTTTCCCATTTTACAGGAGACCTGATATTATCAAAGCTTTGGTGAAGAGAGTTAGAATTCTTAATGTACCGACATGCATGTAGCAAAACTATGTCTGCGTATAGTTTCAAAAGTACTGGTATTAAAGATATTGATACATCACTATGTGAGAATAGAGATCGTTTACAATGAGGAGTGATAAGCCAACCCAAAACTACTAAAATCATCCATACGCCCTTAGGTGAGATGGACAACGACACGGACTGCAAGACTAACGTCAAAAAAGACCACAGTATTGTTATTATTAGTGTTACTATGACAACGGACTCCAGTGTTATCTCCTGTCGTGCAATAATGTCCTATCTGGTTCAAAGGGATTTGGAGGGGGGGGGGGGTAGTGTCTGCTGACAAAGTAGTCAATTCACCTCTATCTCTGGCTACTTTGATATCTTTAGAACATGTAAATCATACAGTTTATATCAGTTTGACCCTTCTATGATCGATAGAAAGTTTTTTCTCAATCGCCCTCTCTTACATGATCAAAATGTGTTTAAATCTTTGAAGGAGATTTTCTCAAAACCAATCAGTTTGGCCACAATCTACAAACCTCCTTAAGCGGCGTCTATGAGTCTTGATATTGTACAAGTGACTTTGAAAGGAATCATAAAGACAGAAGTCTATTTGATTTTATTGCAAATGTTCATGCAAAAGATCTTACAGGTAGTTCGATATTTACCTTGAATGAACATTAAGCTCTTCTTTGGGATCCCATTTTACGAATGTGTTTAAAATCATTCTTTATGGAAGAAACCGAAATAATGGCAAGTTAGTTACCTACAATATGAATTAAATTTCAACTTCCAAAATCACCCCCAGATGTCTTCCCTTACTAAAATTTGAAGATTATTATGAAGCTTGCTTTTTCTATCTTTTTTTTTCTTCTTCCCAGTATGGCCGCCGTATCCAGGGCAACGGCCCAAAACTAGTCTTTTTTCTGTGTTACTCTATTATCATCTCTTGGAATCATGTCAGTGTCAAACTATAAGCCTCGGAGCATGTTAGCCGATGTGATCAGACGAGTAGTTGGATGGTGACGTCACGACTTTGAGTTTCAGTGAGATCCAAGTAGTTGGGTTGGTGTTCGAGGTCTCATTGAAATTCAGTGTGGTGACGTCATCATCCAATTAGTCGTCCAACCAAAAATCGGCTCTTGCTCGCCGCCCGGGCCTAAGACACCATATTAAAAGCTTACTGTGCTGCACTCTCGATGGACATCGACCTATTTTCATTGATCACTCAGTCTTACTCACGAAGCCACCAATATTACACGACATCGAAAACGTGTTGATGTGGAAACTACAGGGATGCCCATTGAGTACCATTATTCAGCACTGCATAATTCAGTTATACCCGTGGGGGGACATCGATTTTGAGAATGGAATCTTTCTGCGCGTTGCAGTTTAATTATCATCTCACTTAAAAAAAAAAAATTGATTTATTTCCCAGTCTGCAACATTCAAATTTGAGTTCATGTTCAGTGTCTAGTGATTTTATTCCCTGGGGATCTGAAAATTGATGAAGAAAGTTTCAAAATGTATAGAACAGGTGTCAGGCTTTCCAAGCATTTCAACACACAGCAGGCTTTAGTTATCCTTTCACCTTTTTATTTATTGCTTTGGATCTCTCTGCACTTCAAATTAATTGAGTTCATGATACAATTCAGTTACAACAGCAGGTGGCGTTGAAACATGACGTGATCATGCGTGATGATCGTGGATTGCTACACTGTAAATCTATGGTTTCGTGTGTGCTGAAACAGAAAAGGCAAAAAGCCACCAAGGAATCAAAAGGGCTTTTAACGTTTCCATTTTCCAACACATTGAAACCCAGCTTATGTCTTTTGAAAACCTCCATCTGTATTCCATGGACTATTCTTGATCTCAGACCACAAGCGCAGCTTTCATCACTCTACAGATCCATACAAGATGAAAGTTTCGTCCGTTGAATTTATTCGCTCGTGATTTGAATATTGCTGTAAATGTATCGAACGATTTTCAATGGATTTCAACACCTAGCTACCTTTAGGTATCATTTCATTTTTTTTATAAGCGCTATGTGGTTTCAGTCTGCAATATTCAAATTTGAGTTCGTATCCAGTGTCTGATATTATTCCCTGGTGATCTGAACATTCCTGAAACAAAATTCAAAGTGTATCGAAAACGCGTCACGTTTCCAAGGATTTAAACACACAGCAGGATGTTGTTTTATCTTTTCTTTTATTGCTTTGGTTCTTTCTGCAGTATTCAAATTTGTGTCCATGACCGGTGTCTATTGAATTTATACGCTCGTGATTTGAATATTGCTGTAAGAGATCAAATTGCATTAAACAATTTTCTATGGATAGCAGCCTTTCGATATCCTTTCACTTTTTCTATTGTGCTGTGTGATTATGTTCTCAGTCTGCAGTATTCAAATTTGAATTTATGTCCAGTGTCCGTTGATTTGAATATTGTTGTAACAAGTTCAACTGTTCCGAACAACAAACATTCTCTATTTTCAAAGGATTTCAAGACATAGCAGCCATTAGCTATGTTCACTTTTTCTATTGCTTTGCGCCTTTGTCTGTAATAGTGAAATCTGAGTTCATGTCCAGTATCCATTGATTTGATTCCCCACTGATTTGAATATTGCTTTAACAAGTCAAAGTGTGTCCAACAGTTTGTCGTCCAAATAGCGAGCTGACGTATCGAATGATTTTGGCGGTTTTGCTATGCGATATGAGCTTTGCTGGTGATGAGATATAATGGCTTCACAAAAAGACGTGCCGATATCCTTAATAGTTTGAAGTTAGGAGCAGAAGCAGTTTTGTCACGACGTCAGAAAAATACTTTTTCACCACCTTTCACCTGGGCATTGTCTATCCACTAGGATATAGACCTCCAACAATGACTTCCATTCCTTTCTGTCTGATGTCTTCCTCATCCATGTTGTTCCCCCCTCTCTTTTTAATATCATCCTGTCATCTTCTTCCTGGTCGTCCACGTGTTATTTTTTTCTGTCCGTGGATGCCATTCAATGCAGCGTTTTGTCCATCTATTATCATTCAACCTTTCCACATGTCCAGCACAATTCCACTTTGTTGTAGCATGAATTTTACTATGTATAATGTCCGTTAGCTTTGTTTGCGTATTTCAGCACGGGGAATTTTATCTTGCAGTCTGATATTAAGCATTCTTCTTTCCATGGCTTTCTGGGTATTTCTTATTTTGTTCGCAGGTTGTTTTGTAATCGACCATGTTTGGCAACCATAGATCGTTGGAATAATGCGTTGGTTGGATATTTGTCCCAGGGACGTTGGCAGTTCGTGGTCCAGGAATATCTCTCTGTTTTTTTTCCAAAACAGGTAAACAGAAATGCTAGAGTGACTAATCATCTCCTGTAAAGTGAGACCATTTTTGATATGCCAGTACAGAGATGGACAACGAATTGAAAATTTCTAAGGATTTCGACACATAACAAACTTTGATTTCTACCTCATGAAAATTTCATATCGGATGACTCGTTGTCAAAGGACTCCAGACATACAGTATGCATCTCTGCCTCTGTTTTTCTCCCATCTGTTCTCTGCTTCCAGAATGATTTTTCTTTCTCCTCATCTCATATTCAGCTCTCATGCAAATAATGTAAGTTTAAGTTATTTTCTCTCATTTACCTGTCCTTATCTCCAGCTTCTGTAGCCTACTCTGGTCATTACCGCTACCACTATTTGCATAGGTGCAAAAGCAAAACAAAACAAAGCAAGCAACAAAACATGCAAACACAAACAACACACGATCACTCAGACTGGACAGAAATTTCGTAAGACTTGGCAAAGTAGGACAAATTTCATAGAAAGATTTTAAAGAAAAAATTGCACAAGGATATTATAACACATGAAAACGAAGTCAATACATGAATTTTGATAAAAAGCAACAATAAAAAAATTAATATAATATTTTTTAAAAAATAAATGGAGAGATGATGAAATATACATAAACTGATGGCAATGACAAAGAAATAATACATATAAAAAAAAGGCCGCGGGCGTTGGTTAGAAATATCAAAGCAATGAAAAAAATAAATACATGTAAATGAGTTAAAAAATAATAATTAATATTTTTTTATATATATTTTATATAATGTCAGATGTTCGGAGAGAAAGAGAACAGATGAAGGATACTATTTCAGTCCACACGGACATTTTTAAGAGACCTCTTAGTGATGCAAATGTCTTTGAAATCAGTAATGGAATGTTTCACAGATTATACTCTAAGTGGTCTTGTCCGCTGCTCTCCCCTGCGGACAATGAGAATGAAAGAGTGAAACACTCTTTGCCGCTGTCTACTTGTCTACAGCGTCCGCTCCGCTCCGCGCTAGAGGCAAAGAGAGTTTTTCATACGTCATTTTCCTTAAAAATGGCGGAACGGAGCGAATGCTGTGGACAAGACCACTTCGGCTAATGGCGCGCTAAATCAAATGTGTTTAGACTCGAGTTTAGGTCAAGGTTTGGACTGTGGAGTATAACACGATCTCGTACATTGGAGAGACCGAACAAAAAATATGTATGTGCTAATAATTCGGATGCGTCAAAACTGTTTGAGTCAGCAGCCGGAAAGAGAGATCTAGAGAACTGAGTCAAAACAGACTCACAGTAGGCGTGACTCAGTGACACCACCAGCCTTAGGGTACAAACATAGAGGCCACCGAATTCTGTCACCGAGCCACTAGGCGCTTTAGGTGAGAAGAATTGCATTATATAATTTCAACAACTGCACACAGAGCCCACCTAGATTCGGTCCGTTTATGTAATGCAATTCTTCTCACCTAAAGCGCCTAGTGGCTCGGTGACCGAATTCGGTGGCCTTTGTGTGGCTACCCTTAGTAAAGATGTGACGATAGAATATGAACCAATGGCATAAGTGAGGAGATGACGTTTCACTCTGTCAAGTCTGATAATCCTAAATAAAATTATAGATAATACTCGTAAACAGTCTCATAAGTGCGAAGGTTCAATTTAATTTCTAAATTTGGCTTTTGTACGAACTAGCAAGATTTTAAAATCATTTTATTTTTTTATTTTTCTTGGATAAGTCTGCATTCATCCTAATCACTTGCCTTATAATACTCACTTGAATTCACGTATTTTTAGCGGTATCCCCAAAATAATGTCCACCCTGATCGAATTTAGTTTGTAAGTTGTTTTATTCGTTTTTCTCTTTATTTCACTATACCTGTTTTAGCTTCATAATCACCGTTCCTATAGTTTTTAGTCTTGATATTCATATTCCAATAAATCTGGTTTTTAAAAAACTAAGTATAATCTTTATAACTATGGGACACAAAAAAAAATTTTTTTTTAAATTTGAAACAGTCAGAGCAATTTATAGTACACTGAGTCAAGTCTATTCTGGGTAGGCTTTTGGTGTGAGATGGGGGACAAGGTGGTTCCCCCCATACACACACACCATCAATACAAATTTATTACTCATTATTAAAGAATATATTAATATATATTCAAATATTATTATTATACTTTATAATAGTTGTGAGTTCTGAACTGTTGTGAGTTGTGAACTTCGCTTAACAGGCTGCGTTACAATTTGCTCTGAGATAGAGAGAGAGAGAGAGTGAATTGAAAGAAAGAGGGAGCGAGAAAGAAAGAAAGAAAGAGAGAGAGAGAGAGAGAGAGAGAGAGAGAGAGAGAGAGAGAGAGAGAGATGCAAATCGAGAGAACAATATATTCTGTAAAGCGCCTAGAGCGAACTTGGATTAGGCGCTATATAAATTATCTCCATTATTATTATTATTATTATTATTATTATTATTATTACTAAGGAGACAAACCGCACGATGGGCTCTGGTGAGACTGAAACAAGATGTCTTGTCTCTCCAGTTGATATAAAGCAAGTTCAAATCAAAACCGACGCCAAACAAGCTTCACAGTGCGCTCCCTGCCTGAGCATTGAAGAGACGAATACACCATGCTTATTGCATGCTAGCTCCGCCTGGTACCAGCCTCACCGCCCCCTTCTTTTTTCTCCATTTCTGTTTAATTCCAATGTATAATGATACAAATATTCGGGAACACTTATAGATTGATGGAAAATAATACTGGTAAGGGGGGGGGGGGGTTGATCATACTAACCCCAGAATGTCACAGCCAGTTGCTGCCAGCAAAATGCACACCCAAGAAATAATATCAGAAGCTGACTGTGTTTGACCGGGCTTATCATGAAAAGTTCTTCCCGG
>OZ007568.1:72822350-72832052 GCA_963931925.1 Onchidella celtica
GCACTAAACCTTGGTAAAGCAGCTGATCTAGAAAAAATCTGGAGCCTTCTTTCATCATTGGCGAATAACCTTTCTTCACTTTGTTGTAAATACATTGCGCCAGAAATACGGGGCATTGACCATTGGTCAGCCCTGAGGAACTGGGAAAAAAAAAAAACGATAGTGGGAGGTGAGCTGTCCAGCTGCGTCATACATGGATGACATTTTCTTGACTGAGAGAAAAAAAAGAGAATTCCCGTAGCTTCTTAACAGTGTTGACGAGAGGTCTGCTTGGCCTTTGCCAGTGAGGAAGGTTTGAAACGTCTATGGTATTAGTTTGTTTTTACCAACGTGTGATGTTGACTTTGCAGCAACCCCTTTGCTAAGTGTACGGTTTTGGCACGAAACGAGCAATAACAAAATTTAGCTGTAATCCAAGGAGTGGAATTCAAACTTTTAGGAGATCAGAACCCATTTATGGCCTTGAAACTTCAAAGGAAAGCCGAAACAAATGTCATAATTTCGTCAAGAGCACAGGTTCTGTGACTTCAAGTGAGCCAAACCAATTTGGATTAGAGTGTTGTTATATGTACGTGCGCCCCCCCCCCCTTAGGTTTTTTGTGCTAAGGGCACGTATTTTAAAGCCTTTTTGTGACTCCAGAGCTAGAGAGCTCCTTCCAGAATACTCCTAACAACAGCCTTAACTAATTATTCTTTCAGATTTTCTTTTCGTTTTCCTCCTTTATTATTTTTTTTTTGGTTGAATGGGTAGGGGGCAGGGCTAGGGATTAGATTTAAGGTTGAGGATAAAGACGGGGTTAGAGATGGGTGCGTAAATGTATGCGCCCTTAGCGCAAACGCTTGGGGTGCGTACGTACAGAAAAAAAAACAGCCTAAGTCTTGATTTATATAAAGTAACATCCAACCTGGAGACAGTGTCCTTCCCCTTCTCATTAAATCTTTCTCTCTCTCTTTTTTTCGTACTTACGTAGAAAAACTATTTACACTGAATTTACAGCCAACAGAAAATTGTTTAACATCACAAAGACTCTATCTAAATGAATCGAAACGTGAATTAGTTTTAACCGTTATCTCCGACAACTGACTAATATTGACTCCTCCATAAATTGGGTTACCATAATATGGATAAAAGGAGAGATGAGAGCAGATCAAGTGTTTGTTAATGTGTGTGAGTGCGAGCATAATGAATTGATTTTATGTTAATTCTGTTTTTAATTTTAGGTCAGCGCCCTAGGGCACATCTTTGTGTGTGTGTGCGTGTGTGTGTGTGTGTGCGTGCGTGTGTGTGTGTGTGTGTGTGTGTGGATTTGAGCGCTATAAAGTTAATTATTACATTACATTACATTACACTACACAAGTAGCATGACAATGCAGTGCCGTTACGAGTGCTAAAATAGAGTTGTGATGATCTATCGATACTCTATGATCTTTCAAGACTCGATGATTCCAACAGCTCTGAAAAATGTCACACAGGATTATTAAACTCCCACGCCAAGATATTGTTAGCAAAATGAGGCACTTTATTTTTAGATGTGAGTCTTGTCTTTCCCGTTACGTGTTGATTTAGAAATTTGAATGTTCTGGAAAGGCCTGAGCATGTGTGCCATTTTTTAGTTTTTGTGATAAATTCCTTTGTCCAAATCGTGAATAGCTCCATTCTGAACATTGTCTTTTGAACTGAAGTAGTAGAATCTGCCCAAACTGAGGTCTTCAGGCAGATTTCCAGTACATTTTTGTAGTAGAGAATACTGATTAGTCTGCACATTTTCTCTTGCTCTCCCGAGCTTCTCTGTATTCCCTCAGTAACTATGAAGAGTATTACTAATGATCCATAAGAAACTGGAACTGCCCTGTGGATTTCGGCCAATGCGGTTCCCAAGGACGCCAGTTGTAATTGATGGCAACCATGACTAAGTACCATTTCATGAGACCATTTTTTGTTTTTCCACTGCCGTTTTTGTCTCCCCCGCCTCGATTTTTTTTTTTTTTTCAAATAAAGCTATCTCGAGCTCAGTTCTTGTTTGTTCCACCTCCACGTCTTGCACAACTTAAGAAATTCGACGTTAAACGTTTGCAGCTTTAGATATTATGGTAAGGAGTTAGAATAAATCAGAACTGTGAAACAGCTCGATGAGTTCAACAACGCAGTTTAAACAAGTGACAAAGTATGCATTTGTTATACCTTTTCTACCTACTAAAAGATCTCCAGTTTTTCAGAAAATGGAGATAGAACAAAAAAGATCTGAGGTCACGCTGTGCCAAACGAAACAATGACTGAGATATCAGTCACAAGACACACAGGAGCTAGGCAAGATTGAAAATGCAATAACGCTAAGGCAAATTTCCCAAATGGGATTAAAGAAGTACACAAAATACAATTAATACTACGAGTACACTTCACCACAAAAAGTTCTCTTGGGCTTCTGCTCCGGCACCAAGTTACCCACTTACAGGTATTTTGTAAGATGAAGCCACTAGCGCGCCGAGTCAAATCTATTTTACCTCAGTTTCGGGGACTATGGGCAGACAGTATGTAATTAATTTTATAGAGAGATCTCATTTCCGCCAAGTCGCGAAACTAGCTAGCTGCAGTAAACAAGAATTGAAAGAGGCCGCCTTCACCAAAGATAGTGTGCATATCTGTTTACAGTTGTTTGTTCATATTTTTGGGCTCATTGAAACTATTTAGAGCTGTTTGTAAGTTCTTACGCCCCGTGGAAAAGCACAAACCGGTATTGTTTACCGCAGCGACTTATTTTCCGCTTCATGCTAACAGTGGTTTCGCGGAGTCTCCCCGCGTCTCGCAGTGCCAGTCGACCAATAGTGAAACCTCTCTATACATAGATATTCTCTGCTATGGGGTTAAACAGGACCTCGCACACCGGTGAAACTGAAAGAAGTCCCTTTCCCTAGTTGATTCAAAAGAAGTTCAAGAGTGAGTCAAACCTGACGCAAAATAGACTGGACTCAGTGCTGTAAAAGTCTCACTCGAATAGATTTACTACATACTTAGGACCATGATACTTCCGTTGGAGCTCCAGTCGAATAATGGAATTTGGATTTAGGCTGTTTTGGCCTTACTGGTGAAGAGACGAGTTGCAGGACTCATAATATCAGCAAAATGACAGTATCCCTTCTCCCCGTCCTCCAATCCCATAAATACCATAATATCAGAGTGTCCTGATTCCATCATACTTATCGTGACAGTCGGATAATTAGACCTCTTTCCCCGCCGTGCCTCATCCAAAAAGTAGTGCTGCTCGTAGGCAAATGAGTTTCCCAGTTTCACTGCCAGGGTGCTGTTTCAGTGCTGGACAGGCTTTTGTGGTATGACTCTGGAGTATCGGTACTCTATTGAACAGATTCTTGATCTCCTACAAGAATGCTTTGGATTTCGAAAAAGAAATCATTTTCAAACTGTGGTTATGTATTACTCAAGCTAGATCCACTTTTTAAAAAAGATGATTTCCAGCTTTGGTTGAAGTACACAGAGCGTTCAGAGCCCTGTGCTTTTTCTTATCAAAATATTTACAATAATTATACATTACAAGATATTTGCCTCAACTGACTGCCCTTATGAGAGAGAAGCAAATACGACGTTAATCATTTCAATCATTTGAAGTTATTTGTAAACAAACAAAGAGATTATTTTAGACCACAAAGCAAAAAAAAAAAAAAAAATGTCGATGCTACATGACAAAATAGGCCAGAATGTCCTAAATATTATTATTACATTTGAAACATTAACTTTTAAATGTACGCTGGCGGTTCATATGGCACAAACGAATCATGCGTTCCATAATTTCACAAAGCTTGCGTCACATTTCTTTACTTCTTTAACTGATAAAACAACAAGTTCGGATCACATTCGTAAGGTTTTGTACAGAAAATAACCACGGACAAAAGTGCAAACGTGTAAGTTTTTCTCTGACATAAATTAAATGTTGTTTACTTAAATAAAAATCTACGATGACTGAGGTGTGTGTCTTGACAATGAAAATCTACGATGACTGAGGTGTGTGTCTTGACAATGAAAATCTACGATGACTGAGGTGTGTGTGTCTTGACAATGAAAATCTACGATGTCTGAGGTGTGTGTCTTGACAATGAAAATCTACGATGACTGAGGTGTGTGTCTTGACAATGAAAATTTACGATGACTGAGGTGTGTGTCTTGACAATGAAAATCTACGATGACTGAGGTGTGTGTCTTGACAATGAAAATCTACGATGACTGAGGTGTGTGTCTTGACAATGAAAATCTACGATGACTGAGGTGTGTGTCTTGACAATGAAAATCTACGATGACTGAGGTGTGTGTCTTGACAATGAAAATCTACGATGACTGAGGTGTGTGTCTTGACAATGAAAATCTACGATGACTGAGGTGTGTGTCTTGACAATGAAAATCTACGATGACTGAGGTGTGTGTCTTGACAATGAAAATCTACGATGACTGAGGTGTGTGTCTTGACAATGAAAATCTACGATGACTGAGGTGTGTGTCTTGACAATGAAAATCAAAACGGCGCATCAGAGCTTAGCTTAGCCCATTCCAAGAACAATCTTAATTAGTATGCATTTTAGATTTAATTGCTCCATTTGCAGGGCTGGACTTCCAAACCTGTGGTCAGGCCTCAATTTCAATTATTCATTTTAGACATAATTGTCCAACATGCGAGGCTGTATTTCTAAACCAGTGGTCAGGTCTACTGAGACTCAGCACTGGTTCTTGTTTTACTTCAGAATGCAAATTAACTGACCGGGGATCGATTAAGAAATCCCAGATTACTATCAGGCCGTTGTGTCAGAACCCCAGGATACGTCATCATCCTAATTGTAAGTGGCCTGGAGGCAGTTTTGAACCATTAAAACGATTGGAAGATTTATGAATCTGAAATGGTCTCAATGAAGTTACTACTGATGACCTGTGGGCATACAAGTATTAGCAGAATCATTTAGGGATAAAAAGTCTATGAACTGTGCACACTGTGGTAAAGACACCAAACTTTGTGTGTGGACAGAGTACTTTAAAATAATAAGAATGTGATATAGAACCGCTCTGAAAAAAAAAAAAAAAAACCGCTCTGAGGCATCTCAAATAACGAGGCAGGAACAGTTGGAAATTGACCGAAATTTCTTTGAGGGCATGCGGAAAACATGAACACCGCCAAATGATGTGACATAATACAGTCTGGGCATCAAGATTTTGCAGCGTAAAAACAACAACAATGATAAATAGAAAAGAAAAGAAAAGAAAAGAAACGATTAAAAAACCCAGGCACCTGTGCAAAGAGAAAATATAATTGCAGCATCATGTCGCACGTATTGCAAGTGATACTCAGCATGAAAGCAGCACTATTATAAATGTTTCAGAATTAAACTGAATGGTACTCAGCCTTGAAGAAGAATAATTTTTTGTAACAGAAGGACATAATTATTATTGTCACAATGCAGATCCACTGCCTAACAGAGAATCTCTCTCTCTCTCTCTTCCCCACTGTGTCTGTCTTTGTATGTATTGACGCCTCTGTCTGTGAGGGAGAGGATCGGGGGAGGTGAAATTTAATCTGTAATTCCTGTTTTATAGTTTGAAGTGTTTGGTTCGTTTGCAGCAAGTTTGCGTGGGCGTTCGTGCAAGTGTACGTTTATGAATGCCTGTCCGCGGGGGCGGGGATGGCTTGTATGTGTGTGTGTAGGTGCGTTTGCTGATATGATTAGTCAGCCTGCCTTGTCAGGGATTTCATAAACAAGACTTTTTAATTTTCACGTTTCAAAGCAAATCCCCCACCCCCCGGGGATATATAAATTATTTTATTTAATCTTCACACACGGTAGTTTATGTATTGTGTTGGTTCAGTACATGAGATCTTGCATTATGATCAGGACACTAGACTTGGCCTTTTTGTTGTGAATCTGCGTTGGAAATTTCGCAACTTCATGGGCGGGTTTTTCCATTTCTTGACTCCAGTAATGTTGTTGTTTGTTCTATCTCAAGTTTCTCAAAAAGATGGAGATCTTCCAGTATGAAGAAAAGGTATAACAAATGCACTCTTTGACACTTGTTTGGAATGCCTTTGTGGCACTTATCAGGCTATTTCATGACTCCGATTTATTCTAACTCCTTATCATAATGAAAAAAAACCACAAACGTTTAACGCCGACCTTTTCAGTTATGCAAAAAGTGGAGTTGGAACAAACAAAAACTCAAGTCGCCATTTAGTAACTACTGCAAATCTACACTCAAACTTTTGTGGATGCTCCTTATCTAAATAAAATGATCTCCACAGAGCCTAGTGTGTTTCTGCGTCTGTTTTGATTCGCTGCGTGAGGTCTATCTTTCTTCCAGCTGACTCGGGACAGTTTTGACGAGCTCGAACTAGTTAGACAGTCTTATTTAGATCTCCCTCAGTGTGCGAGGTCCCGATTAACGCTATAGTTCACATAATTATTCACACTAAAACCAAGACAAAACACACTTGACTGTGCACCACCAGCCTGACACTTTACAGTACTTTTATAATGAGACTATTGTCATTATAGTGAAAATATATGCTCTTTACTGTATTATCATGAGTAGTGGTAGTGTCACCATTGTCCCCTGCTGCTATCATTATTGTCATCAATATCATTATTATGATCGTATTCAATATGACCATATCCACTATTATCATTGTCATTACTAACCCTAACCCTGCCTTTGGTAAGGTCTCCTTCGGTCCTATCATTCTGTTATATCCTTTTCATCGTCTTTCTCCTTCCTAGCACAACATGGCCGTTGTAGCGTCCGTGTGCTCTCTGCAGAACTCAAAATCAAACGCTAATCCTTGTCCTTCGTACTCTATAACATAATGAAAATATCAGGCAGCAGTAGGCATCTTTCCGTCTCGGAAGAAGTTGCGTTCTAGGTGTTTTTTTTCTTCTGGTAGAACGTCTGGTGTGGCTGGCCAGGCCGATGCGGGAATGGCAGTCTCTGTAGCAGAGGGCACAGATGACGTCAGAGCCTGGTCTGTTTGCCTGGGCTGCAGCTTTTCTTCCCATCCTCTTTGCCTGGTGCTGCTGAGCAAGTGTCTCTTCGAAGTTACGATGAAAATAGGCATTTCCATTTGACAAATGATTTAAAACTGCAAAATTGTTCAGCATCTATTTCACGATAAAAATGATTGAGCCGGGCTAAAAACCTGCATCCGCACACAATAGATTCCGCTTTCCAACCACAAAGGATTGTCTAGCGATGATCGATCTTTGTCCAGGCAATGTTACAATAGCAATGAATAGTCTGGGAATTTGTAGGCAAAAGTTGGGGGTTTTGAAATGTGAACTTCAATATGGAACAAACAAACAAACAAACAAACAAACAAGCAAAACAAACAAAAAATAATTGCAAGTCAAAACACAATTTGAGAGATCCAGTAAGCACAAAGAGAACCCAGAATCAAAATAATTATTTTGAGACTATTATTATTATCATCATCAAAGAAAAACAGGAACGTGTAAACAGATACCATTTGAACATTTCACTTTAGCAAAGTATGAAGTCAGTGTCCTCTTTGAAACAGCCAGTTTCATACCTTTACGAGTCAGCTTTGTGTGCATATTGCTTACACATGGTATTAAATAGCCAGATTATTTATATTTCACTATTCAATTTAATTCATCATGTAATATCGTGAACAGCAGACAAATCTGACCACGATAAAACAAAATACGAGGCTCCCAAGAGTTAATGTCACTGGCATATCACCAAATGGTATTTCCTATTATAGACCACATAATTTGCTCGATCAAAAAATCCGCTTTTTATCAAGTGTAAAATTTATAAAATGCTGCAAAAGTACGGGAATCCCCTCGCTTCAGCTTTTCGAAAATCATTCAACGCCAAAGACACATCCACGTTGTGTACCCACATTCTCAGAATATAATATCATTTTGAAGGCACTATTGAAAAATGACCAAAACTCTAATGATATATTATACGGTTTATGAAGAAAGTATAAAAGTGTAACTAACAGAACTTGACCAACGAAACAATGATGTCCTCTATTTATCGATGATCGTCCCAGCTAGCCCCGACAAGAGCAAATCGTTTGCAATACTGACTATTAGCAAAAAAAATTAGTTAAAACCCTCAAAGAAATACTTAAAGAAAACCATTGTATGGGGGTAAACGACAATGAAGATTTTGGCCTCGTTGTGTTTGATGACTGAACAACCTTCCTGTCCCACGCAACTCATCTCCAAAAAAACAAACAAACCAACTAAAAAAAAACCCTTGAAATCAACAACAACAACAAAAAACTGACATAAGGATCAACAAACATAAAAAAAAAAAAAATAGCAATGATAATCTAAACAAGTTGGTTCCATGAGGAGTCGATCAATTTAATCTTATTTCTATCACTTCTTACCTGACGTGGATTGCCGGAAATTACGACACGAATACCGGGTTTCAAATTTCATATTCTCACAATATTTATAGACCCCTCGGAGCAAAAATGACAACCGAAGTTATTTCCAGCCAAATCTAAATTTGTCGCGACAGAAAAAGGATGGCAGTTTTTACACTATCGTCTTTCTGTGCTTGAACAGAATCAAATTTAGTGAAAACAATGTCAAAAAATAACAAAACAAAAGGTAACAAAATGCTGGAAATGATATGGGTAACTGCCCTCTGGCGGTCTCCCGCTAACCTGCTATTGACTCCCAAAGGGATATCCTTCCCCATCATATAAATAACAACGGCCGGCACAGGGATAATAAACAAATGTAATAATATATTTTGCAGGGACCCAAGGGAGTGGACACGTCCGAGAAAACTGAACGTAACGTGTAAAGCATTGATAGGGATCCGTGGCACATAGTTAGAATGCGCATGATGTTACAGAGTGTTTTTGTTTTGATCTTCCTACACTAAAGATGGCCGGTGGATCAGCTGATTCATGTCACTTCGAGGTATGTCTAAGCGGTTAAAATGCCTGCTGGTTGCATTGTAGCTGATTATTATGGCAAGGGTGGAAAGGATGCATCCAAGCTGGTCAGATTCCCTACCATCCTTGTAAACAAGGGAAAGGGAGTGAAAGAATTGACCGAATGTCTCCCATTGAACATGTACACACGTGCCATTGTTTACTGTAGCGAACTATTTTTAGCTCGCCCTCGGTTTGTTCACGACGCCTCAAGTGCTCGCAGTGCAAATCAGCCCAACGAATCAAAATCAATGCCACAATCGCCATGGTCCTTACACTAAAGATGGCGGATATGCGCATTCTACATATTACATTATAAGCTATAGAATGTAGTGAACAGTGAACACAACTTAGTATTTTCTCTATTTCGCTTTGTAATTAGACCGCGGTCAGCGAACCAAAGCCACAGTTTAGAGCTATGCGCCCACATGCGACGTTGTTGTGTTACTTGTCTCATGAATTCGGTATGGCCAGGGGCTCTAGATGATGTCAGGAAGTTAAAGGCCGAAACATCTAATGAAAGAATCCTCTCTTCCTCTGAAGATCGTTATCTGCTTCGCTCCACCTCAGAATTTCTTACCACTGTGCATGGGGTGTATACATCATTCATATTTTTCGTCCATCGTCCATATCGTTCAAAAATATGTCATCAAATAGCCAAATTTCTATGAACGATTAAAGACCCGCGTGTGTCGCTTGCCTTTCGATGCACACACTCAAAGTCCGCGAAACTTAC
>OZ007568.1:72832252-73139752 GCA_963931925.1 Onchidella celtica
TTTGTTCGTCCTAAGCAAAGAATTTTCCGTTGTTTGACGGAGACTGATAGGCTGTACCTACATAAAATAACAAACAAGTATATCACTGGTCCTCTCATGAATCCGCTCAAGTGTATTCTTTTTTGTATTTTGCCTACTAGTCATTGAAGGTGTTTAATTTTTTTTTTATTGATTAAGGGAAAGTATAATATTTCAATTATTAATTGATATAACTAAAAATGCATTTAGGATAGGGAATAAATTTCACGTATAAGGCCCCTGTTTTTTGTTTGTTTCGTTTCCCTGTAAAATTAAGTTCCTTCGCACTTGCGTGGTTTTATGATAGGACCAAGGATGTGTTTCGTATTGCTTCTCACGTACAACTGGTAACATCTCCATCGTGGTTACATATGAGCCTGATTTATTCTAAGGATCTACACGGATCGTGAAAGGGAAATTCAAACGAATTTATCGTGCGCCTTAAGCTTTACCACATGACCTGATGTAAAAAGATGGTTTTGTTGGTTCTGTGTAAACTATGAAAACATTATATTATGGAACATACATATGAAAAAAAAAAACGAAACATTTCTCTGATCAATTCAAACAATGCAGCACGTCATAATTTATTATGACAATAATATAATAATAATATATTAATATAATAAAATATAAAAGAATAAATAATATATAAATATATATATATATACTAACATTATTAAACCTCTCGTCGCGACTACGTAAACGCATGAAGAAAGAGACTGATTATGACAATGAGTCTGACAGGACCTTTCAGTAAAGACCAGCGAAACCAAATTATTCTCAGTCATTTCTAATATGACCAATGTTTAAGAAAGCAGCATGGGAGAGAAAGTGCAGTCTTCTCAAAAATTTAAAAACATGACTTAGCTGATTATGCACTGGCGCCCTTCAAAATATGGGAACAAACTGTTCAGAGTAATACAGTTTCCATAGGTATGGCTTTCATTCTGAAGCATTCGTTCAAAATAGGTAATATCGAAGTCAAGTTTAATCATCTTTAGTGCGCATGTATTGAAAGTATTGGCGGGACAGGCAACAGGTGGTATGAATAGAGTGAAAAACGTACACCATAATTCACTCGTTAATCAACGCAAGTCAAATTTAGGTGTGAAACAGACCAAGGCCGGTATACAGGCCAGATCAGTGGCTCGCCGCCCACGAATTTTGCTACACATTAGCACAGTGGGCACTGCCCACACCGCGACCCAGCGGGATAAAAGCGCGCAGTGTCTATTGTGCTAATGTGAAGAAAAGTTCATGGGCGGCGAGCCACCGGTCTGTTTCACTCCTTATTGTGGCGTGGCGAAAACACTCACCAGTTATGTTTTTATCGCCACTGCCAATCTATGTACAGCACTGACTATTTTTTACTATACATAATATTCCATAAACCAAGATGGCGGACTGAGTGGTAGCACCTTTATGTGTCTCTGCTTCACCCACTGTTTTAGCTGCTGCATTCAATAAAACGGGGATGACAGTCGAAGATGTGAACTTTGTTGCCATGCGGAACTAGTCAACAGGCGATGTTCGTCCATAATGGACAATCCAGAGGATATTATTATGTGTTCTTTCTGAGCTTCCTAAGGTCGTACCACGAAGACCACAAGTCGGCGACCACTCCATTCGCTCTCGTGAATCATGTGACAAAGTAAGCAGTATCAAAACAGAAGTAAACGTCAGCTTTACGCTTAAGTGACATCGAGAAGGGAATTGAAATCCTTTTCAAATTTGAATGTTTCGCCATGTCTTCTGGTCACCTTAGATCGGCAAGGTTCTATCTCCCTTCCGTCAATTTTTGCGGAATTGATGATTGAAGTTTGATGCCCTCACAGCTTTTAACAATAAAACATTTTTTTTTCTCTTTGGTAAAACTTACAGATTACACACAGAATCCGTTTGATACACAATGGTGGAGCCCTGTAGAAGAAGCGTGTAGTGTTACTCAGTTCAGCTAATGAAGTAGAGATAGAACCTGGTCAGTGTAATGGGACGGACGATCTGTCGAGAACATCCAAAGAAAGACACTGTATCCTTCCCTAGCCCGGAATAGGGCCCGTTGACCCAATCTCATTGTGTGACAGACATTCTATCAAAACTGCCAGAAACAGAACAGGTCACCGGCCATAGAAATGTGTCAATTTTTATCATGCTCAAGAAAAACGAACAGTTCTTGCTCGTGTTCACATTCTTAATGCCAGTTCGACACGTTGCCAAGGCCCATCTGTTACATGTATTATCCTCGTGTTCTGGGTGTTAATCGCCGAGCTGCACAATTACTATAAAAACAATCATTAAAAGGACCAACTTGCCAGCTCCCACCCTTCCCTTCGCGGCCCCTCGCTGACGGACCCTCCTAAAGTCGTCGTGCCATTGAAATATCCTTACTGTGTGACTCAAATGCTGGGCGAGAACCATATGTTACACAATTTTAGTCGGCCACATTCTCGTATTTCATGTATATTAATCGCCGAGCCGTGCATTTAACATTAAAAACATTATCTAGAAGACTAATTCACCAGGGCAGCTTTGCTCACAGACTCTCCTTAAGTCGTGTCTTCAAATGTAATTCCCCCCAATTAAATTGGCATCTGCTTCAATGTTTCTACTTCAGTACAATAACTACATTAAACAATTATTTTGTGATGTATTTTTACGCATTGATGGTGTTTTTTGATGAAAGCATAACACTCGTATTTAACACCGGGAGGCAGGTGTTTTAATGTTGTTGTGAATAGTAATATAATTTTTATGTATGCGAGTATGCTCAAAATGTGTCCATATCGCTGCATGTTAAGGGAGTTGTTACAATTCGATGTGAACAATGCTAATGGCTAGACTAGCAACAATTTATCCACAGCATTAGTACATAAGTATTCTGGTCACATATATCCTGTCTAATTGACTGCTTCCTTTCATTTCAGATGCGTTGAGCGTCAGAGAACACAGCTTGCCTTGTCCAAATGTCCTATTCATGGAACAGTGCCTCCTAGCACTGACCAGCAGCGGCAATGAACACCTTCCTCTCTCGGAAATTCCAAACCATGTCCCCTTTCAAATGTCAGGCATTTGGCGTGTACAGCGTTACGCTCATCATGAACATGGTCCTGTACAGCCATCTACGATTCCCTGACCATGGGGTCCTGGCCCAAACTCCAGAGGAGCGATCCCGCTGGCAAGCGATTCTGGCCGCTAAAGGTTATCCCAATGTCTTTATGTGGAACGATACGAAAGACGATGATCTCTGGGGAGATCCGGATATCGATACCACCCCTACTCTGACTACGGAGCCTCCGCCAAGAATATACCACGAACCCCCGAAAGAGATCATTCTAGGATACATAACCGCTCTGGAGAAAGGGAAAACCAAAAAGAACTATCTTCCACCAGGGCCGCTAATTTCAGGTGCGATAACTTACGCTGTGAAGGTGATTAATGATGACCCTCACTTGTTACCCAACACAACGCTCAAGTTTGTGACCGCTGACACAAATGGTGAAGAACTCAAAAGCTTACGTCACACAGCAATGTTGATCTGGCGGAATATACACGTCATCATTGGACCACAAGAGACCTGTGCTCACGAGGCGCGTCTGGCGGCGGCGTTCAACTTGCCCATGATCTCTTATGTAAGTAACATCACGTTTTCTTGTATGGGTTTCGGATGGGGGAGGGGGGGGGGTGTTATGTTGAACTTTGAGAGCTAGAGGTATTTGCCATTATTCTTGTATGTAATATTTTCCTATTTTGAGGTTTTATCATGCAACTGGTCCTCTCACTCCTAGTTTCATTATGTATAAGCGACATTCCAAGCAGTTAAAAACTTTTCGAGACATGTATTTGTATGTTGTATGCTTTTTGGCCCTTTTGCCGACCTGCTTTCAGTCCTCGTTTTCTCGAAAAGGCAAATATGCACATACAATAATATGGCAGATACCCGACGACTTGCTAATGACCATCTGTACTGTACAATGTTTTGTTTTTTTCTGGCTCTCTTGAAAGGTGGGAAGCCATTTATGGCGAAAGGTGGAAGAAGCATGAGAAATATTAACAATGTACCTTTTTCATACCTCGTGCCTGTAATTTGTTCTGTGTGACAGAATGTTATTAAGCGACCTTATTTCGTTTTCATCCCTCATACATGTCTACATTGAAATCGTAGTTTGGGTTGAAACTTAGAGAGGAACACCAAATGAGTAACACAACTGTAGTCGGGCACATAATAATTTCATGTTCTGGATGTTAATCATCGAACATCGCATTTACTATGGAAATATCCATCTGGAGGACTAACTCACCGTCGACCCCCTCTCATTGACGTTCCTAAAGACACTTCCTTGTAGTGTCCCTATTACAATGACTCAAATGGGACTCCTCACGAAACTTGTGTGCCAAGACATACAAATCTGCAGATCTTTGGAAACGCTCTAGAGCTCCTTTGTCAAGTATTTCGTAACTGAGTTTCATGTGCCTTGAAATGACATTGCCAAGAGGTCTGACCAGGAAACTTAATACATGTATTACAGTATAATGATCACAGTTTGGTTGTACTGTATTTGTCTGTGAAATTGGCGTGATCACCTCACCCGTCTTCTACACTCAGAAGTGCCCTGTTTGGGGTTATATAAAAACGTAATTAAGACTTTGCCCAAACCTAGACGTCTCATGGTTACAGACACGCGGGAGTCTGGGAATACATAAGGTCTGCAGTAAGTTTCTGATCAAAGAATATATTGTCGTTATATTTCCAGAACGTACTCCGAATTCTCTGTCATTTTGCATTCCCGGCGTATTTCCAGTAATTACCATTTTATGTTGGTTGAGACGATGCTAAGTTCAAAATTCTGGAATTTTATGGAATAACTTCGTGTTCTTAACATGTCTGGAAAGGACATGTGTTAATTCTATATGCCCAAACTGGCTTTGATCAAATGACATGAATCATTCACTGTAAGACAACATTATCATTGCGCCGCCAAAGTGCCACAATTTCCTCGTCTCGCCGGACTTCATTAGGTAAATTTATTAGCCTGTGTGTTTATCTGATAGAAGAGTGGCTGCATGAGACCGGCGAGCACTGAGTGAGTCAAGTCTGTTTTGCGTCTGTTCTGAATGCGTGTGGATCCGATGTCTTTCTTTCTTCTAGCTGACTCGAAAGCGTTTTGAATGTGCCCTAAACAGTGATGCAGACCTGTTTCGGTTTCACCAAGTCCCGTTTAACTGGAAAACCCACACATTGCACTAACACGAGAACAACATGTTTGAGTAAGTGCACCACTAGACGTATAATGATGCCTACAGTAGAGGAAATTGTGGTCTTCCCCAAGTCCTGCACCAGATACACGATAACTTTGCAAACCAATTAGTTAAATTCCAGCTATCATTATGGTGCATCCAGTAGAAGAAATGATTGTTTTCTCCTACTTCTGCTTGTCACCAGATACACCGCGTCTTTGCAAACCAATTCGTTAAAGTCCAGCTAGTCGGTACTATGTGAAAGGACGAAGGGCCAGAGAGTCTGCGTGAAAGTCGTTGACCTCTCAGAAACACATCCATTTAGCTCACATGTCTTTGGTCCTGGATGATAATCAGTCCTGGGACTGGGAGGGGCAAGGAGAAGGGGAAAATTGAAAATTGGACGTTAGATAGATCAATAGTTCTGGCCCTCTCCAGTGACAGAGGAAATAAAATACAATGGAGGTAAACAGCGTGGCGGTGAGTAAAGAAGCCTCTGGGTCTACGGCACCACCAAATGGTAGGGCGGAGAAAGAAGATGTGAAACTAAATTGCATGGCATGCATAGAATGAAACAAGATGAGCAATTTATCCATGGGGGATAATTTTTGTCATTGCTTGAACACTACATGTATTTCTACTTCCCTATTTGCCACTCTCCTCCCATATCCCTTTTCCTTCTTTCTCCAGAGACATGCCGGGGACAGGAAAATCGTTACTTCTGTTCTGATTTGTCACCCCTAATTTTGTGCTCAGCACTCAGACATGCTGGCATTGTTGTCGATACGTGCTCGCTGGGATGAGGCGTTAATTTTCCCTCATTTATTTGGCTCGATCCCCCGTGTCAATCTCTGGGTCTTATCCTAGTGTGATTCTCTGCTGACGTCTACGCCCTTTAATACTCCGCGGTAGCCACACTCTGGAATACTAAATTAAAATATGCCAAGCATCCCACCCACACAAAGAATACGTCACAGAACACGCTTAGTTCAGAAGAAAACAGTGCAGTAGGTAGACATGAGCGACTTTTATGTCTACTACACATTTTACTACCCACGGTATACACGCTCTGGAATACTAAATTAAAATACTCCAAGCATTCCACCCACATAAAGAACAACATGTAGAGCATGCTCCGGTTAGAATAAAACAATGTAGTGGGTAGGAATCCATGACCTTTGTGTCTTCTATACCCAGTACTGTCCATAGTGTGTACATTCTGGAATACTAAATTAATATGTTCCGATCATCCCACCCACATAAATCACAAGAAAATTATAGATATGACATGCTGAGTTCGGAAGAAGACAGTGTGGTACGTGGAAATCAGCAACATTTATGGCTGATGACACCTGTGCTCTTTACCATCAATGGTGTCCACACTCTGGAATACTAATTGCAGTATTCGAAGCATTCTACTCTTACAAGTTCAGAACAAACCACAGTGTGGAACTTAGAAATCAGTGACTTTTATGGCTGCTATACCCTTTACTAATGGGAGTATAATATCCACTCTCGGGAATACATGTATTTATTTACAACATTTCAGGCATCCTACCCACATACAGAAAAAAGATACATAGAGCATACTAAGGACAGAATAAAGCCGTATTGTATGCAGAATCAGATTTATGTCAAGAGAATCTGGAAGGCCTCCCAATAAACAATAGTGGGACTTGAACTCGGCTGAAGGTTTTTTGACCGTAGAGCATGATTTTGGTGGTAAGAGATCGCCAGTAACAACATTCTGGAGAACTAGGATTTATATATGCATTTTCAGTAGTTCTGAGGCGATAGATAGTATCACACAAGACTGGAACAAGGACAGCACTACGCCCCACTAGTGGTCACTGGTTACTTTCATAATCTTCCTCTATCATGAAGAAAAAAAATAGAAAATAAAAAATAAGAATGTCCATGATTATAAGGGATACACGTGGTCGGTGCAGGCTTGTTGGAATTGTGGGATTTTTCTCATATTTGCCTGTCGCTGATCCCATGGTAGGTGACATCTAGTCTTCTGGGATAAGGACGAAAAACTCGGAGGGTCCGTGTGGATGTTGAGAACGTTAAAAATACCTTGGCAGTTGGAAATCGAGATGAGCAGGCCGATCGTCATCTACCGGGGGCAAAATTAAATTTTTTAAAAAAACACGCCCCCCCCCCCCCCCCCCGCAAAGAAAAACAGCCAACCGGCACTGCACTGCTGCGATGACGCGTCTGCTCCAGTTGTAACTGGACTGCAGTAATACTAAGGCAAATTTCCCAAATGGGATTAAAGTACTCACTTTTCACCTTTTACCTTTCACCTAAGCGTTGTCCACCCACTGCAGGATGTAGCCCCCCCCCCCCCTCCTCCGACAATGCTTTCCATTCTCTTCTGTCTGATGTCTTCCTCATCCATGTTGTTCCTCCTGCTTAGAGTTAATGGCCCGTCATTTTTGACACTTTCGAGATAAGAAAAAAAAACACATTTCTTTTCCTGTCGATCGTCTAGAGTTTGCCATTGTGATTTTATTGGATTATTACATTTTCATACTCTTGCATTTCTCTTTCTGTGATATTATCTATTAGCTCATGCTCAGGAATGCAATCAATCGTCAGTTGCCTGTTGGCATAAGTCTGACATCATACGCCATTATCGTCGAGCAGTGATGACATCTTAAATGTTTTCATACAGGAAGATGAAGGCTAAGAGCAGAAGAAACTGTGAGCCGGCAACAGTGTAATCCTCTCGAATCATCTAGGGCAAAGAGCACCATCACCCAGCATCTTCCGCGTATCCGGCCTATTGCAGCACTTGGTGAATGGTTATCGAAAAACGCCGCAAGCAAGCTAGCACGTATTTTCACGGAAAAGGAACCAGCAATTGAGCACTGCGTGAATAACTCCAAATATGCTGTCCTTGTCAATGCCCTGCGATACCCTTAGTATTTGTTTGCCAAACACCACAACCGCTCGAGATCCTGTTTTACAATTACAAGCCCTTGGGCTATGGAAAAGGAAGTAAAAGATGGGCTGTTATGTGGCTGTTTTCCCCATGCCATGCATTGGCATAGCGCCATATTTTGCTAAAAAAAAAAAGATAACATTAATAAACAAAAAAGTCTGTCTTTTTCCAGCTAGAGTAAGGCTGGTGTGACATGGATAGTTAATTCTAGAGATTTAAAGGCTCCCTGTTCTGATAATGTTATTGTTTTATTAACCAAATAAATCGATCGTGTTCAAACTATAAAATCCAATCCAAAACGCTCCCCAAAAGCAAAATAGCATAATGTCCTTTTTTTTTCTTTAAAGTTACATTTTATACCAAATTACGTTCTATGTGATACTAGGTAAGGCATGGATATAACCAGTTCATGTCTTGCCTGACTTTCGCCGACAACATTTTGACGCACAGAACACACACACACACACACACACACACACACACACACACACACACCCTCAAGCACACGTACACAAACACACTCACACATACATACTCGCTTACTCACTCACTCTCTCTATCTGTCTGTCTGTCTGTCTATCTCTCGCCTTCCCTCTGTCTCTTTCCCCCACTCTCTCTCCCTCTCTCTTTCTCCCTCTCCCTCTCTCTGGATGTAGCTTCCCCAAAATATTATCGCGTTCAGCTGAACAAAAGAGGGCCCTACATTAGGAATTGCGAGGCCCAATAACTATCATCGTGGCTGCCCTCTGCAAAACTTGCAATGCAGTGTTAGGTGTTTGTTACAATAACTATGTTATTATGAGCACTTGACAAGCCCAGATTACCCATGCGCGGTACGGGGAGCCCCTTTAGGCGCCGTGTCTAGTTGGGAACAGCAACTGTTGGTCCAACTCGTCTAGAGCCGGGCCTGAACCAAAATAAGGCATTTCATTTTGGGGGACACGGTGGTCTAGAGGCAAGGTGCTCGCTTCTCATGCCGAAGATACCGGGTCCATTCCCTGTGGGTGGAGTCATGTTGGATTTTTTCGGGGGCGGGGGGGTGGTTTAGAAAATTAATCCCTAATACATCAAGAAAAACAAAAACAAGAAAAATAAGGTGTAAATGCCTATGGCAGCGAACCTCGAAAATAAAGACCCAAACACAAAATAGAGCATTTATTTTTGACACGTTAACGGATAGGCCTATTGCAGTGTTTGCTTCCAGTGTTCGGAGTGTAAGATTTCATGTATGATTTAGTTGACGGTAGTTGATAAATCTGGATTGCCCCTTTTATTCGAACTTTAGCACGCAAAGCCATGTAGGTCACTGAGCATTTATTTGTGCATCCATGAAAGGCCACGTACTGCACCAATATCACATTCAAGAGAACAAAAACAGACAGTCCATTTCTCTTATATTCCAGCGGGACATCCATGATTTTAGCAGTGCGTCCATTCACACAGCCATCCAGCCATTCATTACCGGGTGTGGCCTTATTTTGCCATATATCATTTCCTGAGAAGACAGATTGGCATTTGATTGGTCGGATTTGATACCCATAGTGGGCACAAAAATGACATAGCCACGGAGTCAAAGAAATTGCACATTTTACTGAACATTTGTTCAGAGACAGAGAAAAGTCTGAATACTCAATGTTTTACAGGTTTAACAAAAGAAAACAATGTCTATTTTCAATACTGCCCATTGCACGAACAGGACAGGCAGTAGTACTCCACGACTCTATTATTGAACCGCTCGGCCCCTGAATCAATTATTCTAAGTCAATGGACTGGTTCAACTGTCGGAGTTTTCCGTATAAAATAGCCAGTTGTCGCGTGTCTACTTAGTCAAACAGTCAATCAGTCAGGTTATAATAATCATTTGATCATCTGCGAATGCGACTTCAGTACGTTATACAATAACCCCACGCAATGAAAAGCTGCATAGTGGACAAGGTGGTCTAGAGGCAAGGTGCTAGCCTCTCATGCCAAGAGTCCCGGGTTCTAAACCCGAGCAGTGCAGGCATGTTGGAAAGTGGATTTTTCTCGTATTTTCAAGTCCCTGGTCCTATTGGGGGGTAGGATCGAGTACCTAGTCTTCTCGGATAAGGACGAAAAAAAAAATTCGGAGGGCCCGTGTGCACGTTGCGCACGTTAAAGATACCTTGGCAGTTGGAAATCGTAAAGAGCAGGCCGAAAGGCCGCTGCCCGGGCAAAATTGAAATTAATAGATTGAAATTTATCCATATCATCTGCCCCCCCCCCCCCGCCGCCAGCACAAGAAATAATAAAACAAGTAAAGTGAGGTGTAAATGCCAAGGGCAGCGAACCTCCTAAAATAAAGACCTCTAAAAGCTGCATAGTGCATCATGTTCGATTCCCCTGAACGGTATTTAGCTATTTTCTTAAGCAGCGGTTTTGCGAATAGAACTTCAGTATCTTACACACCATACAGTAACACCACGCAACGAAAAGCTACTTAATATATTTATTATTTGATCTGCCAAGTGAAAGGGTATTTATTTAGCTATTTTCTGGAGCGATGAGAATGTTGAAATAGTCCTTGTCTGGAAACGTAAATCTGACTTCAAAGACATAAGCTCACGCTAATAAGATCAAAAGTCTGGGTTAGCAATGCGCCACATCCTGAACTTGTTCCTCAATTGCCTTTGTCAGATCAGACTCTAGAGAAAATTACTGTTCCATTGGTTAACTCTTATCTGAAACAGTGTGAGCTTGTCAGGCAAGAAACATCGCTTGTTCGTGGAGAAACCAGTTGTCCGAGTGATTTCAGGGGAACTCTGCGTCGGGTGACTTCGTCAGTGACAACTCTTGAGTTCTGGAGAGGGAAGAAAGAAGCAATAGAAACTACTGGTAGTATTACATGTTCATGCTTAGATAACCGTAAAGGGCGAATCCGTGTTGGTACACAGCTGTAAAATAGCAAGTGTGCTATGTCCTCCTAGAACACTTTCGTCACCACAGTTTCCAAATAATTAGCGTCCACTTTTCGCAAAGACAAAATCATGACATCAATAAACTTCAGTTGCCATCTGATAATATCTCTTTTTACTTTCATGGATACTTTGTCCATATAGATGGGCGATAGTACACAACGATGCTGTATTTTATTCTATTATATGAAGCTATAGCTGAACAGTGAACAGTATTAAATTTTCTCTATTCAGCCGTGTAGTTAGATTACTATCCCCTAACAATGGCATTTTATTATTCCTTGCTTAAAGAACTCTAACTCTGAAGTCAGATTTCATGTCAGTGACCTCAAGGGAGCTAGGACACAGTTATTATGACAGTAAAGTTACCATTTGTGTCACAATCTATTATGGGAACAAGTTTGTCTGTCTGTTCTTCTTTCATTCGTTCCGGCCATCCATTTACCCGTGTATCCGACTTTCTGTATCGATTGGCAAAAACAATGCTAAGATTATGATTGTTAAATTTTGTTGCGAATTATTCTAAGGTATAATTATTATTTCAGGCGATTTTCGATTTATATAATACTGTCTCAAATCTCCTTAAAATGTACAAGTGAATTCATTAAATCAGCTTAGAGAACTAATACGCTACAGTAATAAGGGTATTTTGCATAAAAACATTGCGCAGGTCGGCTTTATTAGCTGTTGGGCTTAATAATCATAATCATTGCTCCTCACTGTAAAACCTGCAATGTGGTGTATGTTGCAATGTGTTCCTGTGTGTACTTGTAAAGACTAGATTACCTTAGTACGGACCCTCTCAGGCGTAGGGCCAGTCGGGAGCAATTCGTCCAGTTGGCTGAAAGCACTTCTGAAACTGAGATCTTTCCTGTTTCTGTCTGTGTGTCCTTCCTTTTGCCCAAACAACAAATTACCCACGTGTATCTGTATATCTTTTATTATTCTGTCTTCATCAGTCCATCGTTTCCTCCCAGCCATCCATTCAATCATTCACTCTAGTGTCCGTCGCTCCATCCACTCTCTGCCAATCCCTGTCCATGCTCTGCCTTTCATCTACCTAAACCAATCAGAGACGGCGTAAATCGCAGTGGGGGACGCGTCAGTTGTTGTATCTCACAATTATTCAGGCCCTGGCAGTTTATGTCTCAAGAGGTTTCGCCGCAAACTAGGGTCAAATATGCCCCTGAAAGCACGCTGATATCAGTCAGCTGCTCCGAGCATTGCTAATAATGCCCATGTCACGAACCAAAAATTTAGATACATTGCTGGCAATTTAAATGTTTGTTTTCGTCCTAGACTTTAGCCACGGTATATCCGATCGTGTGATCTGTCACTTGACTGATTTGTGTCTCGCCTATTCGTGCGGAAGAGTGTCTGACTCTATGTCTGCATGGTGTGTGATTGTGGTACGTGCTCCCGTGCGTGTTTGTGGTCTGCACTCCAGTGCACGTGTGTATATTATGTATGGGTGAATTATTTTGTGTGTGTACTTCGTTTGGTAATTTTCACAAAATTTCTATCAAACCGTTCAATCGTATTTTGATCCTGTCTGTACGAGATGGCCGTACATAAATGCCACAGACACCGATTAATGGATCCAGATAAAAATGGCGTGAAAATTGACTGATGTCTCCCACATCAGTGGTGAGTTTAAATGGTCCAGAATTAGAGAACTAGATAATGATTAAACACGCGAGTTGGAGTCTTGTTAAGGCAACATTTTTAATCCTATTTTACATTCAGTTTTTGTGTGTTTGTATGGGGATGGGGGGAGGGGGGGTGGAGGGGGGTCATAATGAAAAGAGTGAATATCTGGGGTCTATCAGACCCCGGGTGTAAAGTAGGATTAAACGGCTGGGGTCAACTGTGTTCCCAAAATAAAGTTAACTGAAGAAAAGAACAAAAGTATATTTTGATGACTATGTTGTTTTTTTCTAAAGGCTATCTTACATGAATGTTGTTACATTTACGTACGTCCCCCAACTTTTTTGCGCTGGGGATACATATTTTGAAGCCTTTTGTGACTCCAGAGCTAGAGAACTCCTCCTGAAATACTCCTAACAACAGCCTTGATTAATTATTCTTTCAGATTTCCTTTTTGTTTTCCTCTTGAATTTTGGTCGAAAGGGTAAGGGGCAAGGTTAGGGATTCGATAAGATTTAGGGTTGAGGATGATGACGGCGTTAGGGACAGGTACGTATTCGTACGGGCTCACAGCATAAAACGCTTGGGGTGCGAACGTATTTATAACAACAGCCCTCTTACATACACGCAGGTAATTTGTGTACGTAGTTCATGTATGTTTAAAGTCAGACCAAACCCACAAAGCCAAGGCTGGTGTGACCCTGAGTCAAGTCTGGCTTGCTCCTGTTTTGAGTCAGTAGCCGAGGTGTCTCCTTTTCCACCAGCTGACTTAAGATAGTTTTTGACGCCTCCAAATTAGTGAGGCAGACTTTGCTTCGGCCGCGCTAGTACTGGAGTCCCCCGTTTAATTCTCATAGTCCATATTTTCTTACACTGAAGCCGAGACAAAATATGACATGACTCAGTGCGCCACCAGACTGCCAGAACTGGTTAAGTCAAATTTTGCACGAGGTACGGCCCCTTTTAGATAGTCAGTCAAAATTAGTGTAAGTCGATGTATAAGTGTTCAGTTAAAATTTCGGATAAAGACGGGACATGGCAAGTTTGAACTGAACACTTATACAGCGGCTTACATGAATTCTGAGTGACTATCTAAAAGGGGCCGTACCTCATGCAACATTTGACTTACTCAGTTTTGGGGAAACACTATTCATTCTGGAATAGACGAAACATCATTGTCCAATTTCCTTCACGTGTAACTTGTGCACACGTCCGGGTACCCCGCAGTAAACCAGTTTAATCAGAATTCTATTTTTTAACATCCTTAGAAAAAGACAGAACTTTGTCTTCAATATTCAGTATACGATCCCATTGGAATAGCCATTTCCACTGCGCAGTAAGAGCTGTTCAATACAAATTCGTTTACATGGAAAACGAGACTTTTTTGTCTGTTTTTTAAACCGGAGAAACGTGAGTCTCCTGATCCAGTTTAAGTGCTGAGATAGCCATCTGGTTCATGTTAGCCCACATTTTCCCGATCACACGGAGGTCTGTGAAAGTACTGGCTCCTCTACCAGTAAAAGTGGATTTCTCCGACAGATTTTGTTATGTGTCAGTCTCATGGTTTAATTAGTTGCAGATGCAGAATTGTTGGTTATATAGACAGGCGATATGTGTGAACATGATGGAGAAAAGGGTGGATTGATAACGATACTTCCGGAATGGAGAATGGAGAAAGGCATAGGAAGGAAACAATGGAGAGAGAGGGAGAGAAAGACAGGGAGACCGATAGACAGGGAGACCAATAGTTAGATAGATAGATAGATAGATAGATAGATAGATAGATAGATAGATAGATAGATAGATAGATAGATAGATAGATAGATAGATAGATAGATATAGATAGCTAGATAGATAGATAGATAGATAGATAGATAGATAGATAGCTAGACAGCTAGATAGCTAGATAGCTAGATAGATAGATAGATTCACAGGGACAAGGTGCTCGCCTCTCATGCCAAGGGTCCCGGGGCAGTGCAGGCATGTTGGAAATTGGATTTTTCTCATATTTTCAAGTCCCTGGTCCTATTGGGGGGTAGGATCGAGTACCTAGTCTTCTCGGATAAGGACGAAAAAATTCGGAGGGCCTGTGTGCACGTTGCGCACGTTAAAGATACCTTGGCAGTTGGAAATCGTAAAGAGCAGGCCGAAAGGCCGCTGCCCGGGCAAAATTGAAAATTGAAATGAATAGATTAAAAATTATCCATATCATCCCCCCCCCCCTCCCCGCCAGAATGTATTATTCATTATTAAATATATATTGTTATTAATAAATATTCAAATATTATTTGAGTTGTGTGTTGTGTGAACTGATGTGAGTTGTGAACTGCTGTGAGTTGTGAACCGTTGTGAGTTGTGAACTGCGCCTAACAGGCTGCGTTACAATTTGCTCTGAGATAGAGAGAGAGAGAGTGAGCGAGACAGGGAGAGAGAAAAAAGCAGTGCAGTGTGTTGAGCGCTTCGCCGGCAGCTCCATTCTGCTGTGTGGTTGACATGTTGTTTCTTTAAAGCGCATAGAGCATTT
This sequence comes from Onchidella celtica, assembly GCA_963931925.1. Taxonomy (NCBI): domain Eukaryota; kingdom Metazoa; phylum Mollusca; class Gastropoda; order Systellommatophora; family Onchidiidae; genus Onchidella; species Onchidella celtica. The sequence continues at coordinate 72,847,563 of OZ007568.1, forward strand.
TAAATGGATATGCGCTATATAAATGCTATACATTATTATTATTATTATTATTATAGATAGATAGATAGATAGATAGATAGATAGATAGATAGATAGATAGATAGATAGATAGATAGATAGATAGACAGACAATCGGGCGAAGGGGCGGAGAAACGAACAGACGGGCGGCTGAATGGATGGATGGATGGATGGACGGATGGATGGATAAATGGATGGAAATTACTGTCAACAATTTTTGTTAACACGGGAAACTCTCTACACTCCCCGGAATTCGAATGTAAATGAAATGGACGGGAAGAGGTTTTTTTGTGTGTCTTCCAAACAGCCAAATAAACTTTTTCGGACCATTTTTCCTGAAATTCTAAAGAATAATAAAGAAAAGAAACTGGCATTGAGATAGCACAGTGCTAATGTGTGTCTGAATTAGATGCCGGGTTTAAAGACTTAACTGTTGTTAAGTGTCACATGTTACGGGTTGGGTATGCCCTCGCGTGTTACGGGGATGGTTATATTATAAAATTATGTGTTCGACTGCATTTTAACTATCGAGAGGTTTTTAACAATTACTCTGCCATACCATGCCACATACACTAATAACAATTTCGAGTAAGTTATATCAAGGACCTTGTAGGGCCACAAATTTATTACTTTAAATTCCTAACAATTTCGTCTATCTTTTACATATTAAAAAGACAACATCAGCAGCATCAAATGAAAATACTATAATACATAACTAGAAGTCTCCTCTAGATTCTTAAGAGATTATATCATTCTGACTCATTCACAGTTACTTATTACTTATTTATCCTCAGAAATATAGTCTGCCTACTATCTCACAAATAATATTCTTATGTCTCAGACGACAATGTTAACTCAGTTAATTGCTTATAAAGGATCGAACCGTCAAGACACACTGACGTAGTTAAGATAGATCTAGATCTGCTCTAGGATGGGCTGGCAATCCCCAGCCTCATCCAGACACATCAATTACAATTTACAAATGTATATACCAGACACTCATTCTAGATCTAGTTGCAAGTAAAAAAACATTATAGTCTTGCATCCTTGGGTAGCACTTCTACTGGAAAATTAGGGTCAGATTCACGTTCATCGTCGAATCACTGTGTAGACACTTACGATTAGTCCCTGATATGAAATCAGGGAATAGAAGGAAATAGCTGTGGATAATTCCATTGTCTATCAAGGACATAGACATGTCTTTAACAATCTTATGATTCTCTCAGGCCGAATCCAGCCGACGCCCTCGCAGATGGAACATTCTGCATGGAGTGAAGAAACACAAAGATGGCTCCGCTTATATCTCCTGCAATCCCCAGCGAACTGCCCAAATTTGATTGGTGCATCCATTTCGAGCTCAGCTCGCAGTCTATTAATAGTAACAGACAAAGTTAATCTAGCATATCAAAACCTTTCCTAAAGTCTCTACACCCTCTACGTTTTATGTACGAATTTATTCACTCCTTATTCGCCCCGTCTTTCCTTGCTAAAGTACACCCAAACCCCGGGGTCGAAAACTGCACCGTCACTGTTAATTTATCCATTCGTTCTATCTTGCCCCACTTTCTTTCCATCTCTAAGAAAAAGCGTTACAAAAACAAACTGTCCACGGGAATAGTTCAAGGACATTTGCACTGGCCAAAATCAATGATGCCATGACATAAACAAACCGTGACCCAGCACGACAATTCTAGTCCTAACCCTGACATATCCCCCACCCCAGTGAAAATTTTAAGAAAAATTTACACGATAGGATCCAAGAAATCCCAAAGTTATTGTGGTAGGGGCTTAAGTAGTACTGTAGAACAATGAGGCTTAAGCTTGAGAAGAAAATTCTAACTAAGAACGTGCATATTGGATTAACAAAAAGCATACAATTATTGATGCCACGTTCTATAGAATCTAGTCTATCTAAACATTCTTACTGCACACAATCAAAATTCTCAGGAACATCTATAATAATAATGAGTATATCACTGTATACTGCTGGATTAAAGTATAACTATTATGAAAGAATGAAGCCTTACTGAAGGAATAGGCTCATAATTATCTAGTCAACACACACAATTGCTGCTTATATACACATTCACACACAATATATTGTTAATTAAAATACTGTGGTATCCAATGGCAGCAGTAGCTCTGGCAGCTTGGTTTGCCATGTCTCCATCTCATTGACCCGCTGACAAGGGCGTCAGGTTTGCCAGAAGTTCAGGTCACAGTCAGGAATGACGCTGGTGGAAAGAGGATATTCACAAAAAAAGGATTGTAAAACTGGTTCATAAAGTAATGAACAAGATAAATGTGAATCCATCCACCGTCTAGAATTGAGGGGGACAAGCACTATCCAACCCCAATACAAGACACAACACTCTTTAATAGGAAATTAAATGAGACGTGACAAAATATCAGCTTGGGAATTGTCACCGCCAGGGATAGCCCGGACAACAAACCGGTATTCCTGGAGTGCAAGACTCCACCTCGTTAATCGAGCATTTTTAGCCCTGTTAGCCTTCAAGAATAACAACGGACGATGGTCCGTTTCAATTATAAACTCGGACATGAGTAGATATCGCGAAAATGCGTTTACAGCAAAAATGATAGCGAGGCACTCTCGCGCGATAATTGCATAGCGGCATTCCCTATCTAGCAACTTGCGGCTGGCGTATAGACATGGCCGCAAGGTATCGTCTCGTTCCTGTAATAACACAGCTCCCAATCCCTTGTCCGGCGCATCAGTGCGGACAATAAATATTTGGTTTATATCTGGCAGTATGAGAATGGGGGAAGTGGAAAACAATTGTTGAACGGTACGAAGTGTATCAGCACATTCGGTTGTCCATTTCACTTTATTAGGAAAATTCTTTCTTGTGAGGTCCGATAACGGAGCTGTAAGCGAAGAAAAATTGGAATGAATTTCCTATAATAGTTAAGAAAGCCCAATAAACTACGAACTTCTTTCTTAGTTCGAGGTAGTTGGAGCTTTAAGATGGTAGTTATCTTCTTGTCATCAGGAGTCTGAACGCCGTGGGCAATTGTATGGCCCAGAAAATTAATTTCATTATATCCTAAAAACACCTTACTGGGTTTCGCCGTAAGGCCAGCTCGACGAAGAGCAATAAAAACTTGTCGTAGGGCTGCGAGGTGGCCTGACCAATCGGTTTCATAAATACAAATGTCGTCAAAATACGACAATACGGAATTCATACCCTGGAGCAATATTGTCATCATACGGGCGAAAGTGGCAGGGGCTGTAACTAACCCGAAAGGCATATAGCGCCACTGCATAAGACCCAACGGAGTCTGAAAAGCGGTATATTGCTTGCTATTCTCATCAAGCGGAATTTGCCAATAGCCTTTGGAAAGGTCAATTTTCGAAAAAATTGTTGCCCTCGCTAACTGAGCAAAAAGATTCTCCTGGTTGGGAATCGGTTCAGCGTCATATATCGTAACCTCATTAAGTTTACGATAGTCAATACAAAAACGCACGGTATCATCTTTTTTTTTCACTAAGACGATGGGTGAGTTATATGGGCTCGTCGATCGCTCTATCACTCCCAGGTGAAACATGTTACGTACCTCGGTTATTATAGTCTCCTGTGCGTGCAGCGGACGCGGGTATGGTTTAACAAAGACGGGTATATCCGTCTTTAATCTTATAACATGCTGTACTAAAGAAGTATTACCTGGTAGATCAGTAAAGACCGTAGTAAACTCGTTAAGCAAATCTCTTAAATCTTGTCTTTGCGATTCAGATAAATCTGGGTTTATATTTACATCCGAAGTGTTTTCAGAAGATCGAAGTGCGGGGATTGAATTCTCTATCTTAATAGGATCATCATCGTCAACTGAAACCAAGGCCGCATTGGCCTGAGCAACCACATTTCGGCGATTATTCTGTCGATTATCATCGTCGGACAGGTACTGCTTTAACATATTTATATGGAAGACTTTGTCCTGTCCCCGAATCTTGATAAGATAATTTACTCGAGAAAGTCTCTTTAGAACTTTAAAAGGTCCCTTCCATGTAAGAAGGAGTTTATTTTTCGTCTCCGGAAGGAGAACAAGAGTTTGGTCTCCGACGGCCAAGGTTCGCAATCGGCTACCTTGATCACGATATAGTTTATAAAGACTAGCATGCGCAGCTGAAGATTTTTGTGCGAGCTGACATGCGTTAAGAATTCGATGCCGCAAGTCTACAACGTATTGATATGCAGCCCGCGTATCATTGTCGTCGGTGTCTGATCCGGCGAATAAATCATGGAGTATGGCCATTGGACCACGCGGCTTACGACCATACAATAATTCGAAGGGGGAAAAACCCGTCGATGCGTTCGGCAGTTCTCGGTATGCAAAAAGAATAGCGGGGAGTTGTCGATCCCAATCACTCGGCTTGTCGGCGGAAACTCTCGCAAGCATACTTTTCATGGTAGCATTCCACCGTTCACAGCAGCCATTAGACTGTGGGTGGTATGGAGACGTCAATCTTTGTTTAATCCCGACCAATTCCAAGACTTTCTTAAAAAGCTCAGAGGTAAACTGTGGACCTCTGTCCGATAAAATTTCAACCGGAAACCCAAGACGCGAAAAAACAGTAATAAGGGCTTCAGCGACATGATCAGCTGAAATGTCTTTTAGCGGAATGGCCTCTGGCCAACGGGTTGCGTAGTCAATGACAGAAAGTATAAAACGATGTCCTCTGTCTGACTTGTGTAGAGGTCCAACTATATCTACGGCAACGCGCTCAAATGGTCTGGAGACCATTGGCATCTCCTGCAGAGAAGCCCGCGATGCTCTTCCTTTAGGAGTACGTCTCTGACATACGTCACATGTTGATACGAACCGGTTTACATCTGCGTAAATACTGGGCCAAAAAAATTGCGATAGTATTCGAGACTTAGTTCTGGCCTTTCCTTGGTGACCCGCCAAGGAAGTGTCATGCGCGAGACGAATAATGTCGCGACGAAAAGATCTCGGTACTACAAGCTGCATAACAGTCTCTCGCTTACTCTGAAAATTACGATATAATAAGTCATCTTTAATAAGAAACTTAGAGGTATCCGGTGCGGTAGGATCAACCTTAGCAAACAAATGTTTCAATGTGGGATCTGAATGTTGCTCATCATGAAATGCAATAGACGTTATGTTCACTTCAATAGTAGGATTACTCAATGGACTGTCTGCTCGTCGACTCGATTGTAGGCGTGTTGTCGCACAAGCAACACTCTCTTCCTCAGTCCAAATTTCCAAGTTACCGATAGGAAACTTATTTACTTGAGGTACATTCCCTATGATTATATCAGCCACTGGATTAGGCAGTACACATGCAGTAACAATACCTGTGAGAAAAGGTGTATCAATATAAACTTCTGCAAGACGGAATCGCTCTACAGATCCGCCAAAAGTAATACAAGTTACCTCTTTATCCAAAAATTGTGTTGGACGGACTAGTGACTGTCGAACGCCGATGGTCGTGCATTCGGAGTCACGTAAAACAGAAGCGCGAATAGCGTTCACGCGGCCCTGGTAAAATGTTAATTCACCCAGTTCATGTAGGGCGGACATGACTGGAATAGTCTCTGATTGTCATGAAGATTCAGAATGACCGTCAGTCTCATAAGGTGTAGATTTAACCGAGCAGGCATTTGCCGATTCCATTTTCGCGTTACAAAATCTCTGTATGTGGCCTACCCTATTACACCTAAAACACATAGTACGATTAGGATCGTTTCCACGATAGGGAAGACTCTGCGGTCTATTATAATTATGATTATCATCAAAATGCACTCGTCGCGGCGGTCCCTGAGGCCGGTTATATTGTTGGCCTGGATAGTTGCCACGATAATATGGGCGAGGCTCGTAAAAAGAATAGCTCTGGTATCCTCGACGCGGGGATACATTACCTTGATTTGGAAAATCTCTCTGTCTAAAAAAAGGCGGCTCTGATTGAGAGCGCGGATTTGGGGCCTGACGACGAGTCGGCCTTGAACGATCGTGTCCGGTTGGCGCTCCTTTGCCTACGTTGGCATAACACGGTGCTATAGTTGAAGGCTTTGCCAAAGGACGATTTGGGTGGGCGGACGCATACCGTTCCGCGCACGATGTGATTTCTTCAGAGGATGTCGGTGCCCTCTCTTTAAGGTGGGCAACCAAATCGGAATGACATGCGGTATAGATTTGGTCCTTCAAGACCAAATCATAAAGTTGAAGATAATTTCCGGTAGTTACGTTCGCGAGCTCAATCCAGCGATCTAAGTAATGTTTCAGCCGATTCACATAAGTTGAGAAATTTTCAGATGGCTCAGGTTTACATGAGCGAAATCTTTGATGAAAGCCATCCTCGGTATGCTGGAATCGTTTAAGCAGTGCTGTTTTAAGCTTGTCATAGTCGTTGGCATCCTCTACTTTGAGGCTATGAAATACTTCTAAAGCCTTACCTGTTAATAAATTAGACAGGCATGAACTGTACATCGCCTGCTGCCATCCGACGCATTTAGCGTGTAGCTCGAACCGATGTAAATATGCGTCGATCCGGTCGAGTTTTTCATTAAATGTCGGCAGTTTTGGTTTCTTAGCATAAGTATTGCTGGCAGTAGTGGGGCCCACAAGCGATTGTTGCTCTAACTTTTTCATTGCGAGTTCATGCTGTCTTTCCTTTTCTCTCTCTCTTTCTTTTCCTCTTTCTCTTTCTTCTTTTTCTCTTTCTCTTTCTCTTGCTTCTTTTCGATCCTCACGATCTCGGTCTTTCTGTAGTTGTTGTTCGCACCACGAGGCGCGTTCTTCTTCTGGTATGCCCAGAACTTTGGCAGAGTCAATGTATTTAAGAAACTCGGCCATGATATGTTAAAGTCTGTAAATAATAAGTATTTACCTACTATTAAGGGATATCGCGGTATCAATTATATCATATGAACAGTTATTGTCTGTTAATATTAATTCAGTGTCTTATGTTAGCACTGCTTCGCGAAAAGAACGTTCTATCTCTCTCTGTAAATTACAGGCAGTATCACTTAAACTGCAAAAACTCTATCTCTCTCTCTCTCTCTGAATATGAATTCTAGTAAAGCAGTGCCGTCTATCCGTTGCTCCCACTGCAATAAAATACTATATATCGCCTTTACTGCGATAAATTAATGTCTTGAGTGATCACTCTCAAAATTTATGTCTCTCTCAACGCGACGAACCAGTGTCCTCTGTTATCACTGTGAAAAATGAATCGCTCTCTCAATGCGATGAATCAAAAATATATCTCTCTCTCAACACGACAAATTTGAAATATCTCTCTCTTCTCAAAACGCGCACACGCAGTGTCTTCTGTTACCACTGCAAAATTATTCTCTCTATCTTCAACGTGAAATTGTCACGTGAACCAAAATTTATTATATCTCTCTCTCTCATATGTCAATACCAGATTACAATTCAACGTGGTTTTAGCACGTGAAACACCTCAGGCATATATTGTAAACATAACAATGTTAGTATAGTAGTTTAAAGTTTATAAGGAAGCAAAAAGAAATACAACAAACAGGACGCTATACTTACAAGTAAAACGAACGATAACAGACCCTACAAGTCCTAACTTATATTACAGAAAGTTTAAGAAAAAGACAGGAGAGACATCTTCCTAAAGAAAAGTGAGGAAGTAAGAAACGACACAGTCTATACGAATAATGGATCCCTAAAAGAACTATTCACAGTGAAGCAAATCCCCCCGAGTTATTATAAATAGCCACCAAGGCACTCCAATATCCTTCGTAATGGCAAAGAAGATATGCTAAACTGTGATCCCAACCAACCTCCCGCTCTTAAACTAAACATATAGTAAATAGTAAAATGGCCTGGAAACACACACAGAGCGGGAAGTACGTCGCCCTCCTCAAGACTGTTAGTTAGATGGATCACTTATCTTTCTTTTTGAGGAATTCAGATGGTAATTATCCTTAATCCATAGCTCCAAGCCCAAAACTGTATTTCTGTCTGAGGTAGATCTGTACGGTGAAAGGGTTCCCTCGCCGGTGTCCACGGGTCAATGGGACGTTGAATTCACCATATGAAATTGAAACACAATGTTAAATTAATAGAAATTGCCTAAAATCTATAATAAAAGGACCTGAAAACATACTATTACAAGAGTACAATATCAAATAATGGAATAAAAATACAATATGTTTTAAATAATTTATCTAAATGGCATGGCGTTATTAAAGTTCTTTAAGGGTCCCTCTCCAATGTTACGAGTGGGGGTATGCCCTCGCGTGTTACGGGGATGGTTATATTATAAAATTATGTGTTCGACTGCATTTTAACTATCGAGAGGTTTTTAACAATTACTCTGCCATACCATGCCACATACACTAATAACAATTTCGAGTAAGTTATATCAAGGACCTTGTAGGGCCACAAATTTATTACTTTAAATTCCTAACAATTTCGTCTATCTTTTACATATTAAAAAGACAACATCAGCAGCATCAAATGAAAATACTATAATACATAACTAGAAGTCTCCTCTAGATTCTTAAGAGATTATATCATTCTGACTCATTCACAGTTACTTATTACTTATTTATCCTCAGAAATATAGTCTGCCTACTATCTCACAAATAATATTCTTATGTCTCAGACGACAATGTTAACTCAGTTAATTGCTTATAAAGGATCGAACCGTCAAGACACACTGACGTAGTTAAGATAGATCTAGATCTGCTCTAGGATGGGCTGGCAATCCCCAGCCTCATCCAGACACATCAATTACAATTTACAAATGTATATACCAGACACTCATTCTAGATCTAGTTGCAAGTAAAAAAACATTATAGTCTTGCATCCTTGGGTAGCACTTCTACTGGAAAATTAGGGTCAGATTCACGTTCATCGTCGAATCACTGTGTAGACACTTACGATTAGTCCCTGATATGAAATCAGGGAATGGAAGGAAAAAGCTGTGGATAATTCCATTGTCTATCAAGGACATAGACATGTCTTTAACAATCTTATGATTCTCTCAGGCCGAATCCAGCCGACGCCCTCGCAGATGGAACATTCTGCATGGAGTGAAGAAACACAAAGATGGCTCCGCTTATATCTTCTGCAATCCCCAGCGAACTGCCCAAATTTGATTGGTGCATCCATCTCGAGCTCAGCTCGCAGTCTATTAATAGTAACAGACAAAGTTAATCTAGCATATCAAAACCTTTCCTAAAGTCTCTACACCCTCTACGTTTTATGTACGAATTTATTCACTCCTTATTCGCCCCGTCTTTCCTTGCTAAAGTACACCCAAACCCCGGGGTCGAAAACTGCACCGTCACTGTTAATTTATCCATTCGTTCTATCTTGCCCCACTTTCTTTCCATCTCTAAGAAAAAGCGTTACAAAAACAAACTGTCCACGGGAATAGTTCAAGGACATTTGCACTGGCCAAAATCAATGATGCCATGACATAAACAAACCGTGACCCAGCACGGCAATTCTAGTCCTAACCCTGACATCACACAAGGAAACAAAATGATTGCTTGGTCGATGAAGCCACGTTTGTCGCTGGATAACGCATTCTTTCGGCATTCTTCATTAACTGATGCGAGAATTGGGATTGAGACGAAATGCAAGAGTGCATTAAGTCAATTTCATGGCAACATATTGTCGCATGAAACGTGCTAGAAGCTTCATACGGTGTACCTCCATCCTCATAATGGTCGCAGTGCACTGAAACAGTTTACACATGGCAGTAGAAGAAGGAAGATGTTTATCCGGCAAATCTCGACTGTCACTACAATTAGCACGGCAAGCTTTGTTCTTACTTATTTACATAGTTATTTAGTGCCTCCAGTGAATTGGCAAACCGTAGTGTCCTCTCTCTCCAGCTTTCAGGGTCCTTGGCTAGCCTCTTTGCGTACGCTAATGGATGCCTGATTGTTGTAAATCTGTTTATATAATTCACAAATTCTCCATATTTGAAGGCAAAGGGCTTTTTTAATTAGGCCATCAATAGTAAACAAATTTTGTATCTAGGTTTCAAATACCGTGGAGGGGGTTGTGGGGGGGGGGGGGTGAACCGAAGTTTGGATTTTATTTATTGCTTTTATGTACCAATTTCTTGAGTTTGCGCTGTGTCGCTGACTGCTTGTGTCCGATGCATTCAGTTTTCATGAGCACATGACCTCAAGGCGATAACATTTCGTGCCAGCTGATTTAAACTACTTGCTTGCTCGCGGTTAAAATTACAACTCAGGAATACCCTGCTGATTGCTTTCAGAATTATGTCCGTTTGCCGAGACAGATGTAAAAAGGGTAGAAAATGTCGGAATTGTGTATAACCTTTTCTGTGATCCGTTTCTTCGGAGTTGTTTCAGTAACCGTAACTTGAGATGTTCAATGCATTCAAGTTATATTTACCTGCATACTTTTCTTTCATGCTATGCTCTTTCTGTCCTTCTCTTTTCATATTTAAAAACAAAGTGTGTCCGTCTTAGTAACAGCGATGAAAGGGGGCGAAGGAAACAAAGAGAGAAAGAGAGAGAGAGAGAAAGAGAGAGAGAGAGGGAGAGAGAGAGAGAAAGAGAGAGAAAGAGAGAAAGAGAGAGAGAGAGAGAGAGAGAGAGAAAGACAGAGAGAGAGAAAGAGAGCGAAAGAGAGAGAGAGAGAGAGAGAGAGAGAGAGAGAGAGAGAGAGAGAGAGAGGAAGAGGCTGTTTTCCTTTGGCATATTATTTTGAGCCATTTCCTTATGTACGCCACTGACCCACACTTAACTGGCTAGAAAAATTCAAAAACAATCAATTTCAATCAAATATTTTCCCTAACACAAGAATGATATAATATCTTTTAACAAACCAGCGGATCTCTCTTGCTAAAGAGTGGCTTGCATTTATCGTGTTATACTGATCAATTTTTTTGTCTCATCTAGTACAATGAGTAGGTGATCAATAAAATGCAACTGAGACACTAATCTCCCCCCCCCCCCACACCCACACATAATGAGGTGATTTGAGCGTGAGAGTATTTTCATCCCTTGTGTCTGTGTAATATCACAATCAGATCATTCAGGGGCAATAACTTGAGACCTCCCGGAGAGTTGTCGGCCTTTTGTCATCACCTCTATTTGTTTCGCTCTCTTGAGAAGTCCCTTTCTCCTATTGACTCATTATGATCACGTACTAAAGAGAAGGAAATACAGTCTCTCCATCTCAAGCCAGCCAGATGGTAAAGCTCCCCAATAGAAAGGAGAATTCCGGGCGTCAGGCGGCTGGAAATGGCAACAAGAGCCGTTGTCCAGTGTTGACATTGTTTTTCAGCTCTGACAGAACAGACTGAAGCGCTGAGCTCTTCATGGGCAGAGCTAAATCACTTAAGTATTCTAGAGACAATTTCTCCCTTTTCCATTGGCTAATCTACGACTTGGAATGGCGTCAGAACTGTTATCTTTTTTTCCCTCTTGTTCTGAGTATACTCGGGTTGTTATTCTTATTATTACTATTTTCATTGTTCCCTTGCCTGTTCTATGTTAAACTCTTTACGATTTGTTCGACATCAATCTCATTGTATGTATCTCGACCGTAGATCTTGTTTGTTCTATCTATATTATTTTTCTGAAAAACGGCAGATCTTTTAGAGTGTAGAAGAATTCTAACAAATGCATACTTTGACCTTTGGTTTTAAATGCGTTGCGGCACTACTTATGAAGCTGTTTCGCAGTTCTGATTTATTCTAACTCTTTACCACAATACTGGAGAAGCAAAGGTCTAACGGCGAATGTCTCAGTAATGTTGTGCAAAAAAGCGGAGTTCGAATGACAGGAACTAAGGTCGCGACCTGGATTTCACGGAATAAGGGTAAACAATGCAAAGTATTCGGTTTAATTTTGTCAGCCTTTCCCTTTCTATTGTTCTGGCTTTCCTTTTCCTCTTCTTTTGTCCCTTTCCTATCGCCGTTTTCTTGTCTTCTTGTTTACCATCTCTCTTGTCTCTCTCATTTCTTTCCGTAAGTCTATTTCTACCTCCGAGACTAAATGGTCGGCTTAGTCTCAGTTTTACAGTAATTTGGATGCGAACTAACTCTTCAGTGATGACAATCCTTGATATGGCCAGGAGAGCAAATGACCAAACGATTTAGAGAGTGTAATAATCAGGCCACTGGAAGAGATAGGCTAGGATCTGAATGTGGGCCATACAGATAGTCCCAAAAATCCGAATCCATACTATGGAAAAATGTTTGTAAACATTTTATCGCTAAAAATGTCAGGCTTTGAGCATGCAATACTCGTGTACAAGATGTATACGAATACCGTGCGATCTTCTGTTGGTAGCTTCGAAGCCAGTTTTCATGTAAGGAAAACTGCCCATAGATCCAGATTCTGGCACACCTTGTTTGATGTGTTTTAGATATGAAAGCTCTACAACACTGAAGAACATTGTACAGAAGACATATAATTGCAAGATTTCAGTGTTGGAAGAGGATGCACAGGCAATAGTGGTCTGTTTATTTGTTTCGTATTAGTATGAGAAACATGGACCAATATCATAATTATTGTATAGATCCTTCTCTAGTTCAAGGGCAGGATCTACTCTCTAGGTATATCTCACGAATGCCATATTTTTCAAACCTTTGACTTCCCTGTAACAAAGGAGCCCGCTATACTTACATCACTCTGACAATCGAAATCCACTTTGCAATTCCTTTCAAAATAGAACCTCTGCGCATGCAGTATGAAACCGAAACATGCAATATAATGGAACACGTTAGGTTAAACCGCTTTGACAATAATACGATCTGTTTCGGCTTTGACAAGAGCAGGCTAGACCGTGCCAATGCCCACAAAGGCGTGGATCACTTGGAATCACAGGAATGTGCACATGCAGCAACATCGTCGTTCTCCAGTGCTCTTGGTGACCCCCCCCCCCCGTCCCCCGGATGTGCACTTCTGGAATTAGGGTCACTATCCACGCTCACTCCCATTTAGGAAAATTGCATAACAACCGATATCATCGAACCCGATGGCTAATCGGCGGACCTTCGCAAATAAGGCTAAGGCGGCATTCGTGAGACATTATGGGATCTGCTCTTCGGCAAGCGCATTCTTGCCATAACCACTTATAAAACATGTCTTCCCGAATGTCTTGTAATGTCTATCTCATTACTGAAATCGCTGCACGTAAATGATACATATAAAAATAAGATGTCAGCAATTGGAGACTTTTCTCAGAGCTGATATTTTCATCTGGATGAACTTAATGACATAACTGTTTTGATGCATTATTATGATGTTTGTGACCGTACAGACATATCGATTGAAACTATATATATAATTAGATTTTTGTGTCACAGATTCGCCGGCTGTTTTCATAGATTGTCTTGTTAAATAGACGGCTCGTGTGTGTGTATAATAATTGTGTTAGTGCGTCTATGTGTGTGTGTCTCTGTTTCTCTGTCTGTCTGCCTTTCTTCTTGCTCTCTCTGTCTCACTCTCTCTCTCTCTCTGTCTGTCTCTTGATTTCTCTGCCTGTCTCAGTCTATATGTGCCTGTCTCTCTGTCTGTCTCTACCTATCTCAGTCTTTCTCTGGTCTGTCTGTCTGTCTGTCCATCTGTCTCCGTCTCTCTTTCTCCCACTCTCTCTCTCTCACTCAGTCTTTCCACTCTCCCCCCCCCTCCTTCCCGCCTCCTCCCCCCCCTCCCCATCTGTTGTACTGTCCACATTTCCCCCTTTATGTACGTTTACCTCTCATATTTCTTAATCTCTCAGCATACCAAAACATCAGGCCAATTTGTTTGCAAACTAGTTGTCTGTCTGTCTGTCCCGCTGCGTTTTCTGTTTGTGACTAGCCTGTACCCCTCACATTTTTTTCTTTTTCCTTATGGTTTGGTGTCTACTTTCTGTTCTACATGCATGCAGGTACTTGGCTGTCTAGATGTCTATCTGCCCAACCTCGTTTTTCTGTCGGCATATTGGTTGTCTGTCAGCTGTTTATTCTTTCTATCTGTAATTTTAGTCAGGTTGTCTGCCTTGTGTATTCTCTGCTCGCGTGCTTAACATAATAATAAACCCTTTATCTGTCTGTTGGTCACCTTGTCTCCCTCTTTTCCTTCGGTCTGTCTGATGCTTGTCTAATACTTTCTCTCTTTCACTCTCTCTCTCTCCCCCTGACTCTCTCTGTCTCTCTCTCTCTCTCTCTCTCTCTCTCTCTGCGTTTTCATCTTATCGCTTAAATGTCGTCCCCAGTTGTTCTTCACAGATCTCATCGCATTTAAACATTCATGCTTCCTTAATTAAAGTGATCAAAAATTGTCCACGACGAGGGAGAAACCAAACATCTTTCATGTTAAGATCTTTGTGGGTAAATAAGTGTGAAGCAAATATAATGTCAAAATAATTGAAGCGTAAATAATAACAACAACAACAACAACAACAACAACAACAGCATCAACAAATTCAACAAAGTTGATATAACGACACTTCCGTATTACGAAATGACACTTGAGAGACAAAAAAAAAAAACATTTGTGAAATAGACAAAATAACAACAATAACAATAAAAACCTAATGAAGTGAAACAATCAGACACGTCACTGGAAGAACATAACAAAAAAGTGCGTCATCTGGCTGTCCATTCTTGGAAGATGTCCACAAATCTCAAACCGGCGACAATCTCTAGCCCTGTGACGTTCGTAAAGCAGAATCGAGAGGGAGAGTGAGAAAAAATTTGATCAAATCTGCCGAAATCACGTTACGAGTAATAAGATTGTCGACGGGGAGCAGGCAAAGATATACATTTTGCACGGAAGAAATATTTGGCGGCGGGGGGCATGGGGGCGGGGGGTGGGGGGAGGGCTTTTGTTTGGTATCTGTGTATGTTCCTGCTTCCGTTCTGGTAGAACTTGTTGTGGGGGTGGGGAAAGGGGGAGAAAGAAGGGGCGGGGGAGGGGTGGAGAGGTGGTTGAGCCCAGCAAAGGGAATCGATCACCTTTTACATCTCATCATTTGATAATCTGTTAACCCAGACCGACGTGGAGATATAAATGTGAGTGGTGACATCTAGTTCTACCTCAAGCTTCCTGTCTCGATACACAACCTTTTTTCCCCTCTCTCTTTCCTTTTCACCCGCTTGTTCTGTCATGTCTGTAGTCTTTCTCTCTCTCTCTCTCTCTCTCTCTCTGTGTCTTTCTCTTCTTCCTCCTTACTGTTTGCTCCCTTCTTCTTACTCTTATCCCCCCCCCCCCCACACTTATTTTTCTGTCTCTTCTTATTCCTTCCTCTTTGTTCACCCAGAGGCCACGGTTTTCCCCTCTTACTCCTCCTCCCTCTTCTCTCTCACTCTCTAACCCCTGTCAGACCCGCTCACCCCCTTTGTTCGTCTGAGTTATAGTCTCTCGTTTCTTTTATCTTCCTCTCAATTACACTCAAGCACATTCACTCTCGCTGTCTGTTTCTTTCATTTTAATTCATACATCAAAATTTTCTCTAGTTAATGGTCTTGTCCATAGTATCCGCTCCGCTCCGCTACTTTTGCGGAAAATGACGTAAGAAAAGTATAACAGTCCTTACCTCTGTATATTTGTATACGGCACCCCTTCCGCTCCGCCCCTCAGCGCTAGAGGTAAAGAACATTTTTCATAATTATGACATTTTCCGTATAAATAGCGGAGCGGGTGTTGTGGACAATACCACTTATTTGCCTTTTTATGCACCCTTATTGGTTGTGCGAGTTTAGTTTGAAATTCCAAGTAGATTCCCGTCTTTTTTTCATGTTCAAATCGCCCGCCACCTAATGGCATTGTTGACACTATTTATATTTCTTTTTGTTTGTTCTCATGACATTGGCTTATGTAAAACTTTACGTGTGTAAACCGAATGTAGTTATCAGTGCGTACGCCCCCACCCCCCCCCCAATTTTTTTTTGCGCCAAGGCTACGTATTTTAAAGCTTTTTGTGACTCTAGAAGAGGAGAGTTCCTCCCGAAATATTTACAACAACAGCCTTAATTAATTATTCTTTTAGATTGTCTTTATGTTTTCCTCCTGTTTTTTTTTCTTATTGGTTGGAGGTGTAAGAGGCCAGGGTTAGGGATTCGATCAGATTTAGGTTTGAGGACAAGGACGGATTTAGGGAAAAGCGTGGGGTGCATATGTACAAGCAACAATAGCGTATGGAACGTTAAAAAATGAAAAACGAGAAGCAAACTACAGAGTTCAACACCTAGTTTTTTTGTTTTTTTTAATGGTAAAATGTTTACGTAAGTGTGATTTATTGAAAACACAACACAAACAAACAAAAGGGCAAAGAAAAGCTTGTTTGATAATAATTATTGTAATGGTTTCCTCAGCATAGTTCGGATCTGTCTACGTTCCTTTCTAGCAGAGGCTTCAAAATATTGTCAAAATAATGGCAAAAGGAAGCGCATATCCGTACAACATGTTGTGCACACAATTCGAAGACGTACAACACACAATGTGAATGAATCTTCTTCATTCATAGAAGAGCGGTTACATTTTAAACTAATCAGGTAGAGCTACCCCAGCCCACGCCATCGAATTGTGTGCAAAAATGTTATACGGATATGCACTTCCATGGCTAAAAGAAAAACCTGTAAATAGCAAAGCCTCCCATAAGAATTAATATTTAACTAACCCTTTCAGTACGGAAAGAACATTGTTGTTAACGCTTTACTGCCCTGACACTTACAGATTTTGGCCATCCATCACTAGCTTCTAAATACAGGTCAATATCCTGATCTAGATTCATAATATTCACTATTTAAAGTAATTCAAATAAGTGGATCTTCATAACCGAATTTGAGAAAATTTAGCTCTCACAGCGTCAGTAGACACGGAGTTAAAAAAAGACAAAACACATAGGTAAGGGAGTAGTAAAGCGTATTTGGCACGGAAGACAGAATTAATGCATGTAGGATAGGTTGGTGCAATAGGCCAAAGCACTGCCAGCTTCAAGCCAGGTCCATAATGCACTGGTTCAATTCTATTCTGCCTCTGTTTCTATGAAGACAAACCTCGCTCACTAATGAGACTGAAATTAATCTTTTTTGCTAACTGATCCAAAGAAGTTCAAATGTAAGCCACAACTGGCGCAGAACGGACTTGATCCGTTGCACTACTTGCCTGTTAATACAGATCTAATTTTTACCTTCACAGTTTTCTAAAATCTCTCTCCTTCATTAATTTTTGAACCACCCCAGGTCACATCTGTGGCATGCTGGCCACTTCAACACATTCCATTCATATCAGGAAGGATAAAAACGGTGTGAAAATGCCATGATAAAATTGCAGCTGAGAAAAAAGAGATCGTCATAATTATTCAGCTGCCCTGGGAATTATCTTACGTCAATCATCCTGACGCCTGGCACATAAATAAGGTCTTGGTGACACTTGGTGTAAAGAGATAGGAAAAAAGAGACGCTGTGAGATTTGATCTTATCACTTTTTTACATTCTTGATTTTATTGTGGCTGTTGGTGTGGATGTTGTTGTTGTCTCTGTAGATGTTGATGTTGTTGATGTTGATATTTGCTGTGGTTGTTTTCTTGTTGTTGTTGGTGTTTTTATTGTCGATGACGATGTTGTTGTATTTGTTATTGTTGAGGATGTCGTTGTTGTTGTTGTTGTTGTAATGTTGATGTTGTTGTTGTTGTCGAGTTGTTTTTCTTGTTGTACGTAATTATAACGATGCTGTCAATTTCTGCTGTATTTCTCACACTCAAGGCTCACAACTGATGCAAGAAGATAGAGAAAGATGAAGCTGATGCGACTTCAAATCAACACTTTTTATATTGTTGACATTATTGCTGCTGTTGCTGCTGTTGTTCTTGTTGTTGTACGCAACACTGACACTACTGTTGTTCTTCTTGTTGTTACGTAACACTGACACTACTGTTGTTCTTCTTCTTGTTGTACGTAACACTGACACTGCTGTTCTTTTCTGTTCTATTTCTACTCAAGGCTCTGAGTCTGTGCACAAACGTGGTTATTAGGAAAAAGAAATCACAAATTAATGCTATTTGATCTGAACATTTGTTATAGCGTTGATTTTGTTGTTATTGCTATAGTTGTTGCAGTTGATGTTGTTGTGGTATATAACACTCACATTGTTGCCTTCTATTGAATTTCTCCTACTCAGGGTTTATAGTTTGGTTTCTGTATATACACAGAAAAAAGGATGATGTGCGATTTGATATTAACCCAGTTTATCTTGTTTTATTTTGTAAATTTGTATTTTGTATTTCGTATACTTCTTTAATCCCATTTGGGAAATTTGCCCTAGTGTCATTGCAGCCCAGTCACAACTGGAGCAGGCACGACGTCGCCACAGTTCAGTGCCAGTCGGCGGGTTGGGGGGGGGGGGGGTCGGCGAGATGAGGGGGGGAGGGGAGGGGAGGGGGGTGGTAGGGATGAATTTTATTTAATTTTGCCCCGAACAACGGCCTGTTCGGCCTGCTCTTCTCGATTTCCAACCGTCAAGATATCTTTAACGTGCACAACTTGCGCATGGGCCCTCCGAATATTTCGTCCTTATCCGAGAAGACTAGGTGCTCGATCCTACCTCCCATAGGACCAGGGACCTGAAGATATGAGAAAAGTCCCAAAATTCCAAATAGCCCTCACCGATCAGGATTCGAACCCGGTACCTTCGGCATGAGAGCACCTGGCCTCTAAACCACGGTGTCCCGCTGCAGTTGCTGTTGTTGTTGTTGTTGTTGTGATGTAAAACTGGCGGTGTTGTTGTTTCCTTTTGCATCTCCCATCCCCAAGGCCCATGAGATGTAAAGATCTCGAGGTCGTGGACCTCGCCAAAATTAAATGTGGAGGAATTTTTGATTATATCACACATAATTTGCTTTTTTGATGGCTTCGTATGGCAACAAGTTGTTTGTTTGCTTTTGCGAGATGTTGTTGATCTAATTCTGACGATGGCTGGAATGGTAGTGGGGGAAGGAGGGGAGGGAGGGAAGAGGGAGGGTATTTATTAATCACCGGGGAAGCCATTTCACCGTTTTGCAAGCGTTGTCGAGTTTTCACTTGCTTTAAAGTGTTGCACATTATAACACAGTAGCAACCACAAGAATAACGTGTAGAAAACCCTTTTAAATTGAGTGTGGTTTAATTAAGATTATACAATTAAAACGTTGGCCTTATAGACACTTCAGGTGCAGGGCCGGATCAACACCTTTAGAGGCCCTAAGCAATTAAAGGGTTTTTGTGCCCCAATGTACTGTAATATAATGCAAACGCTGAAGTGATCCGATCTCCGTTGAATTTATAGGGCAGCTACAGGTGCAGGACAACTTTTTGCTGCCTTCAGAATTTGAAAAATTCCTATACATGAGCAAATTAATGCCATGATTTTTTTCATTTATTGGGGGGAGGCATGGGGCTTTTTGTGGCCACTGGTTGAGCATTTGAAGTTTTGCACCCTATTTTATGGTCCATGGTAAATCCGGCAATGAAAAATGTCTGTGTTACCACCACCCCCCACCCCCCTTTTTCCTTGATACCCTAAGCACGTGCATATTATTTTTGCTGAATGAGTCAATCCAGCCCTAGTCAGGTGCGTTTGAAGTTGAGTTTGGAGGCAGCATGTCGACAAGATAGCGGTGACATTGTTCTAGGTAGAAGCAAGACCGATAGACAGAATATAACTGAACGATAGGTCAGAGGGTGACCTTACCAGACACGCCCACCAACCACCCGCTACTTCAGTTACATTAAATGATTACAGATTTTGACAGATTGGTACGAAATTGTCCATCGACTCCTTTGTATTTGACTAACTCACCCTCCTCCTTCCACCCCCCCCTTCATTATAACACCAACCCCCCCACCCCCTTCATTATAACACTACCCCTCACCCCCATCCCCCTTCATTATAACACTACCCCTCACCCCCATCCCCCTTCATTATAACACTACCCCTCACCCCCACCCCCCTTCATTATAACACTACCCCTCACCCCCACCCCCCTTCATTATAACACTACCCCTCACCCCCAACCCCCTTCATTATAACACTACCCCTCACCCCCATCCCCCTTCATTATAACACTACCCCTCACCCCCATCCCCCTTCATTATAACACTACCCCCCCCCACCAACCCCAATGTGGAAACAGCCATGTGCACAGGTCGGCATTCCTATGTTGGCAGATATTCATCTGTCACGTTTTCTGTGCAGTAATAGGTGTGTACTTACTATTGTCCAACGTCACACATTGTGTAGGACGGAGATTGTATTAATTAATGCAAATCCTCAATAGTCACTGCATCCATAATATCGTTTCCCGCATTAATTAAATTCTATAATCTTTAGTTAAACTTCTTAAACTCATATAAACCTAAATTTCTGTTTTTGCTTAATCACGTTTTCCTATAATCTTTAATTTTACTCTGATAATTACATTATCACACGCCTTTTTGCGTAAAAAGGGTTTTCCTATATTTTAGCCTCAAAAATTATTCTAGTATGTACTATTTTTCCTTAATTATATCTGTAATAGTATGTGTGCGTCGCACGTCGCAGAGCCCTAGAATCTTCGCGTACTAATTAATAATAACGTTAATAATTTTTTTTTTTAATCGACTAAAGTTAAATTTTTAAATTATATGTCGGGCCAGTGCATACTCAACATAACACGCTCCAGGACGGACGAATTAAAAAGGACCAGGAGAAGAAGAAGAGAAAAATCATTCATCCCAAGAAAGCCAGAAAAGGCAGAGAATTTAATTTGAGATGTCAGTAATTATGATTGCACCGACAGGACGCTAATCCGGCTGGCAATTCAGGAATAAAAACTATTTTGAGTGAAGGAAACCCGAAGTGTATCGTGTGTGTATTAAATTAGGTCAATTCAGGTGTTTCCGTTGGGCGTAAATATCGTATAGCGAACTCGTAAATCTGCAAGCTTCTCAAGACTGGCGTAACAATAATTTTCTAATTTTACAGGGCAGATGGTTGGTGAGCGCTTCTGGTAGGATCGCCATCTGTCAACTCATTCTGCCATACTTCATTATTCGATCACCTTGCTTTTTCCTACAGTAATATAGCCGTTGTCGTGTCGATATGCCTTCTCCAAACTCACTCTTAAGCTCAAACTCGTGGTCTCATTTTACAGGAGACCTTTTCAAAGTTTTTGGTCAGGTTTGGTATTTTTGGATGTGGCAAAAACGTTTACTGCTTATAACTTCAAGACTATTAGAGCTGTTGTTATGTAAGTCACTTTGTGAAAATGTAAATCTCACCAAGAGCAGTGATGAGATAGTTATAACTAAAAATCACAAAAATGCGCGATACGCCAGAATGTGAGATGCACGACGAAAATAATGCCTATAATTTATAAGTTATGTGACCTAGTTTTGAGTTCAGTTTCAGTTTCAGTTAGAAAGAATGCTCTTCGACACGATATGTGGTCTGGTCCATTGCATTGGCTCCGTTCCGCTATTTTTGCGGAAAATGATGTCTGAAAAAGTAAAACACTCTTTGCCTTTGAATACTTGTCCACGGCATCCGTTCCGCTCCGCTCCTCACAGCTATGAAGACAAACCGATTTTTTTCATACGTCATTTTCCGTAAAAACAGCGGAGCGGATGCTGTAGACAAGACCACTAACGGTCCAGTGCTTGGACAAAGGAAGAGGATAGACAGTATACAGCCGATTGTGAGGGCGGAAGGTGACCCTACAAGATGCTCCCACCATCAGCTCTCCTCCAGCTCATCGCTATGGAGGTATACAGCTTTTGACTTTTTCATAAGCCATTTTTCCGGAAAAAAATGCCGAGCTGATACTGCGGAGAAGACCACCAACGGTCATATTGTGCCCAGGAAAAAGGAAGATGATACACAGAATACAACAGAATGATACAGTTAAGACGGTCGGAGACCACACCAGAGCTGCCGACCCACCACCCTCCTCTGATCTAGACCTTGACTGGGAGATAGTTAAACACAAAGGTTTTACTTATGATGTCATGGCATTATAGCTGCTTTGCCCATAGTTTTATATAGACAGAATCCGTCTGTTTATCATAAATTAATGGTGGTGTTTTTAGTGCAAACATTTCAGGCCCAATCGCCCATATTTCGGTCCACTCCCAGCCAGGCCGTATTGAGGCCATGGCGCTGCTCTGCCCACCCCATCCCCTCCAACCCTTCCTTTCTGCCTCGACCAAATCCTGCGTACACATTTCTCCTCCTGCCCCCCCCCCCCCCATCCGGAGGTTCAAGGCCTTTGTGTTAGAAGGATCATTGTTCTTAACATTTACACCTCACTTTTTTTCTTTCTTTTCTGTCTTCTCTTTTGTTTCTTTTTGGTGTTTTTTTTTCTTATTTCATGTCGTCTTCTGCCAAGTCTTTCGCTCGTTTCCTCTTCTTCTTCTGCTTCTCCTGCATCTTTTCTTCACCCTCTCCCCCCCCCCCCGCCCCCCTCTTCCCTCGGCGCGCATGTGCGCTCTTATTTCAGAATATGGATAATTGCAAGCTTAATTTGTGATTCCCTTTTCGCAACCAAAGAAACCTGACTCCTCCTTCAATCTACATCGTTTAAGAGCTTCTTCATGTACTGCCAATTCCCGGCCAATGCTTTTGGGGGGAAACCTTTACTAACGTCATTAGTTAAAATTAGCGTCAGCTCCGAACCATGGTGTAAGTCTATAGTGAGCCGATCAGTACCGCTGTTTTACTGAAACTCCTTTGGAGTCCTTGTCAATCTGAATTCTCAAATACCAGCTCAGAAACGTCAGTTTCTTTAATTATCCACAGACTATTCAATTCTTAGAAATTATTGGATTGTTTTTTCTCCACCTCATCCATCTGAAATTCATATCGCTGGTCAAGGCCTAGAAAACCAATAAAGGAAACTCTAAGTTCTTAGTTGTTTTTTTTATTTGTTAGACTGAATGTCTTTTTGAGCTCATGATTTTAAACATGCGACGAGAACTTACCTGGTCAAAGCTAATGAATAAAGATAATAAATTTTAATGAATACATACACTAGTAAATAGGTGGAAGAACGTCCATAGTCGAATTTTAAAGATTTTTTGGTTATTTAAACAAAAGTTATTACAATGCCTGTCTGGCCCCAAAGCTCAGTTTTTTCTACTTAAGTCAAGTCTCCCTCTGATGAAACCGGTTGCTTGTCTGCACCTTCATTTACAACGTACTTGGGGATTTTCAAATTTAAAAAAAAAATTTTTTTTTCCCTTTCATGGATTATAATTGTACTATGGTCATTTTCCCATCTAGGTCTTCGTATAGCTTATACATTTACAAGTAGATAACATACAAAACAGCAATCACAGAAAGCGACACACAGACATTTTGATAACGTTTAAGTTGGCTGCGTATGCGAGGCTACAATGATTCTTATTATAAAGGAAGTAAGGCCTCCAATGTAATCATGAAACCCTTTTTAACAGCTGAGACTTAAACTCTACAAAATATCATATTAAGCATAGAATGCTGTAAAGGGTATTCGGAGGCATAATTATGTTAAACGGTCTTAAAAGTCACTGTATGTTTAATACTTTCGATGCTTTTGAGCCACGACTGAGTTGAATAGCAGAAAGTGTTCCGACAGTTTGAACCGGAAAAAAAGACGCATTTTCTTCGAGTAGACTTTAAAAGTATGACAGGAAATTTCGTTCTGCCAATCAGTTTACACATTGGTGAGCAAAATTCAACTTTAAAAATCACCCCCACCCCACCCCCACCCCCATTCTGTACATTCCCCGAGTCAGTGGGCCAACTAGTGTCAATATTAATGTGAAGACTGTTTCGTTGATCAAAGCCATACAGAATGCCTACTCGCGTACTACGTATGATATAGAACTGATACCTGCCGATGTCGCCATTGGACATTGAAGTAATTTATATAATTAGGGATACGTGAGTGACTTCAGAAAATAATGAGGACGCATATTATGATTAATTTCGTACTTCCCGAATCAGAATCTTTGTTTTCTCAGACTAAAATGTTTGCCTACCTCCAGCAATAACAAAGAAGTACGGCGCCAGGGACATTGGCATCAACAGTGGAGATACCTGAGATCAAATCTCTCTCTCTTTTTCTCTCTCTCTCTCTCTCTCTCTCTCTCTCTCTCTCTCTCTCTCTCTCTCGCCTCCTCTCTCGCTCTCTGTCTCTCTCCCTTTCTCTCACTCTTGCTATTTTCTTTCTCCCCCCCCCCCTCGCTATCTCTCCCTCTCTCTTCCCCACTGTCTCTCTGTTGTTCTCTTCCCTACAACCCCCCCCCCCACACACACACACTCCTTCTCTCCCTCCCTTCTCACTTCCTGTCGTTTCCAACACTATAACTTGGTAATCACTTTTTTCTAATGTTGAATCACTGATTAATGCGGATTAATTTTATTCATGACTTTGAATATTATTTTAAACCAGAAGAGTAACAATTGTGTTCACGCCCAACGTGTTATAAGGGAGAAAATAAAATTTGCTCCTACAGTCACAGGATTAGATCTAACATTGTTACCACAGATGGAAAAGAGGTGAGCTTGTAGTTATGCTGTATACCTCGTCTTGCCTACTGACAACCTACTTATAGACTGTTTGCACTATTGCAAATTGTGCTTAATATGCTGTCGTTTGATTTCTAAAATTTCCCCACATTGTTACTGTCAGTGAGCTAAAATGTAACTGTGGACCTAACTGACATTAATGGTTTTTTAATTACATACATCAATCAGTCTTAACAAGGAAATGCGATTAAAAAACGCCAGCACCCCCGACGACCATCGATCAGGTTAAAAGGTACTTCTGAAACATCAACGAGGAAATTCTTCCTGTCAAGTTATTTGTGTAGTCAAAGCGGTATACTTCAAACTGTGAAAATTACATTTCGCTTTGATCAACAAAGTGGCATGGGTTCGAAACTGCTGACGTTGAGTTTTCACATAGAACGTTGGAGGCTTAAAGTGAAACTAGGCCACCTGGCCATCGATCGATCGCGGCAGTCATACTTTTGAAATCAAAGGTAAAAAATGTGAAATGTGAGTGGATCTGGAGAAATCGGGCTTAAGTTGAAATGTGTATATCTCTTAGAGAAATCAAAATAAAATATTTTAAAGACCATTTCAAGCAAGAGATCTTAACTGAACGTGGAAAACTGGCTGATCTTCCATTTTATAAGCAAATCTAATTGCCATCGAAAATAGTTCATACGTTGGAGGGGTTTTCTGGGGCATTTGGTCTTTCACCTTCAGTCCGATTTTGCCAGATCCACTCCCAAATTATATGGTCTTGGAGCTAAGCTCCGCGAGTGTAATTATGTCAGCCAGTATAGGACTGCTCATGCTGTGTAATTTTAATTTTTTTTTGGTCGTCGGGGTTAGATTACACGGCAGCAAGATAATATTCTAATTTGGCGTAGATTCCTTCTCTTTTTCCTCTGTGTTTGATCGTTCAATATAAACGCGTATACGTGACTGTGTGTTTGTGCGCCTGTGCCAGTCTCTACCGATGAAATTTAACTCAGTTTAAAGCGCTAATTTACTGCGTGTGCACGCATGCGCGAATAAGCGTGCTTGAATTTCCAAGAGACCAATTAATAGTCGTAAAAAAAAACAAAACATAAAAATAAATGGCCTCGCAGTCTCTCATTCCTTTTACCTCTCGGATTCGAGACTCCAAATGTCTATATTTAAAGCCCCCCCCCCCCCCAAGAGTTCAGTATAATTATAATCATTCCGTTCCCCTCCCCTCCACACACACACACGCTCAGATACAAACACAGTCTCTAGATATTCTGAAAGTTCAGTTACTCCCACACTGTGTTTACTAGGAGGATATTCAACTTTTTGTACTGAGCTTCGAAATAACCCAGAAACATGTGTGATGCTAGAAGATATTTGAGTGCGAAGAGAGAGGCTGAAAGACTTCAAATACTATTTTTGCTATGTCCAGTGTGTAGATTCCATCATATCTACCTTATGATAGTCAAATAAACAACACCGGCTCCATGATCTCAGTTTACCCATAATGAGCCTTGTATTGGTTGATCAAGGATGTCAATTTTAGTAAGAGGAAGGGAATGGAAGAGAGCGAGAAATACGTTTTAATAAAGTTATTAGTTTTTTCTTTATATGGAATTAGTGGGTATTTCGATGTTACCTTCTGCGATTAATCTGGGACGTCACATTGTCTAGGTCGTTTTGATAAAGGCTGGTGGTGTACTGAGTTATGCATGTTTTGTCTCCGTTTTAGTGTGAGATGTAGGCTGTGGAATTCAATGGGACCTCGCTCTCTGGCGGGACTGAGGCAGGTGTGTCATCTTAGTTCGGGTGTGTCAAAATTTGTCTTGAGTCAGTTGATGAAATGAGAGACCTAGCGCAATGAGTCAGAAGACACGCAAAATAACTTGGACTGAGCTGAAGCACCCGAAGGAATGCCAAGATTCAATGCAAAATCGCAGTGTTTCTCCCCGGACTGTTTTGTTTGTTAGACAAGTTGAGCATAATTATTAGACTACATCCCCAGTAAATTTTTGTTGATTATTTTATACTTTGATATTTTATTCCTGCCACTTTCCAAAAGGAGAAAAAGATGGTAACAGAAATGTAATGCACAACTTGTATTGACTGTGGCTCTAACTCAGGGAAGAAGAACCCACTTGGCCCGGTTCAGAGGCGCACGTTCCCTGGCCTTGTTGCTGCACTGACTTCACAAACCATTAAAGATGATATTGAACACACGTGCATGAAGGCCGGTTTTCAAGAAAGTGTTCTCAGGTCAATAATGTTATAATAGTTACTGATGTTGCTAAGTTTGTTCTGTCTTTTTGAGATATCTCACTGTGTCCCGAATGATCCCACTGTCAAAGGCATGAATTCGCAGGTTACACTAGTGAAGATTACATTAAGAGTCAACTATGCCCGAAGCTGTGAACTGTTAATTAATGAATTGAGACTTCCCAGGCCAATTTATTATATGAAATTTCCTTGTTGTTTAGATAATTCAAAAAACATTGAATTTCATTACTTAATCAAAGAAAATAGTTTCAGGCATTTTTCATTCTTGTCTTTTTTAATTCCATAATGTGTGTCTGCTTTTTGAGTCAGTTTGCTCTTGCACTGAATACGAGGCAGTGTGTTATGAGCATAGGACACGACACGGGAGATAAGCAATTCCCAAAGGCAATATTGTTACGTGCTACAAAGGAGCAATACTGTTCACTACCAGCATGGGACATTCATTCATTTGCATACATAAAACTATGAATGCAAAAACAGTATACGTAATTTATGTTGTGTCAAATTCGCCGGCTGGTTGCAGTGACCCACACCCAGCCTAAGGGGCAAGCCAGACCAAGGCTGGCGTAGGTCCCACACTGGTGGCTCAAAACCTAAGTATTAATGCATCACACGATAACCCTACTACATGTAAGTGTCCACATCGCCGTGGTGTGGGTTGCAAGCCATGTTTCAGTGTGATGCATTAATACTCAGGTGGTGAGCCACCAGTGTAGGGTCTACGCCAGCTTCGGTCTGGCTTACCCCTAAAGGAAATAATGAAAAGATGGGTGTTTGTAAAAATGCAAATATTTCTTTCTGCTTCTATCTATAATAGAAATATTTATTTACCAGCCACGATGTTTCATTCATGGATGCACTTAGTAATGTGTTTAACTGTGTAGCAGAATGTTCGATAGATACTCACAATTAGCTTACTGGAGTTTGAGCCGCCTCTTTGGGAACAGTCCAAGGGAACAAAGTAAGGCACTAACTTACCACATCATAACAGTCATGTCAGAGATGCCCCTTCCCCTGAGATGTACGCCATATTTCACTAACGTTCCTTACCATGCTACTTAAAGTGTGCATATTGCTGAGTTTACTGAGTTATGACATAGATCTATATAATGATGCGTAAGATGTATATACTGTGTATGTGCTCTGAAACGCTATGTGAAAGAGAATTTCCCTCATGGGATAATATAGTGATTTTTGCATTATCTTATCTTAGATTCTTCTGGAAACAATGTCAAGTCACCAATCAGGGATGATCAAGCCCTGGCAAAGTACCCCAAAAACCGCGAATGGCACAAAGTGGCCCTTACCGTGTCGACCCAGCGTTAACCCAAAGGGATTGGTGATTCCAACAGAAAAAAATTATTATATTACACAGAAAGAGAAAAGAAACAAAGGAATAATAAATATTAGGCCTATATTAACATAACTTGATTGATTGTCGTCGTAGGCCTAAAAATATTAGTAGATTGATGTATTGCTTAGGCATGTAACAGTACTCAGTTCATTTCACCACAGTCACTATGCATAATACAAATATCATTCGTGAGGTATAGCCTAGGGACACGGTGCTCTAGAGTCAAGGTGCTCGCCTCTCATGTCAAGGTACGGGTTCGACCCTCGGTAGGGTGCATGCATGTTGGATTTATTTTTCCCTGCCCCTGATCCTATGATAGGTAGGATCGAGCAACACCTAGTCTTCTCGGATAAGTACGAAAAACTTGGAGGGCCCGTTTGCCCGTTGCGCACGTTAAAGATACCTTGGCAGTTAAAAGTCGAAAAAAGCAGGCCAAACAAGGCCGCTGCCTGGGACAAAATTATAAAAAAAGATTAATCTCTACCTGCCACAAAAATACACAGAAACCAGAAGAAGAAAAATAATTAAAAAATAAGAAATGTGAGGCGTAAATGCTGATGCTAGCGAACATCCTAAAATAGAGACCTAAACACATACTTTAGGCGCATACAGGCCCCTATGTTGTGTTGCTTAAACTCTCGGCAACTAAATGGAGATGCACATGCATCCGAAACATGGTCTTATTACAAAGCCAACGGGAACACAACAGCACCACGACAGAAAGCCGCAAGTGTGAGCCTGGCTGGCCTTTAAAAACTGAACATGATGAAGGCCTGGTTGATGTTATAAGCACGTACGCACCCCAAGCGTTTTTGGGCTAGGGGCGCGTACGTGTAGGTACTATCCTTAACGCCCTCCTTATCCTCAACCCTAAATCTTATCGAATACCTGTCCTTTACCCTTTCAATCGAAAAAGTAGGAAAACAAAAAGAAAATCTGAACGAACAATTAATCATAATTAATTAAGGCCGTTGTTAGTGAGCAGTTCGGGACGAGCTCCCTAGCTCTGGAGTCATAAAGGACTTTAAAATGCGTACCCCTAGCGCAAAAAACTTGGGGGACGTACGTACTTGTAACAACATCCTAAAAGCATTCCCTCGGCGGTGATGCAGGCGCCTACGGTTATTATACAAATGGCTAAGTGATAGACAGCAGAAAATTGGCGTAACGGAGACAGACAATAACCCATGCAGCCATTCAGATAAAAAATGTGAGCATTGCATAAATTCGCCATATCGAATATCGTCCTGGAGATGCACTCGCTGATAAAGCCCCGTGTCGGAATATAAACATGGGATATTTAGAAACAGGATATATCTGCAGACAATGTTTTCTCCAGGGAAGCTTCTACAAGTACTGTTCATTCGTCCACTCTTATCTGCTCATCTGTCTATCTATCTATCTATCTATCTATCTATCTATCTATCTATCTATCTATCTATCTCTTTGTCGGTCTGTCTATCTGTCTATGGATCGGTCTGTCTGTCTGTCATTTTGTTTTTCTGTGTGCTCGTATTGACTGTCTGCCCATTGTCACGAGCAGAGTTAGGGTCTTGGGGATGTTACGACTGCACGAGAGGCAGCTAACTCACACTCGGACACAACCACACAAGAAAAGTATTAAATAACTAGAGCGTATATATGTCAGGCCGGTCAGGCCATAGTTTACATAAATATTAATAACAAAACAAAAGACAATAGAGGTATATATTCAAACCAAAAAAACTCTAATTAATAACTTAACCAAATGATATTCATGTAACTATGGAGGTACTGCAATCAATAGCAAATAGGTATATTATACGAAACTAGATATCAATTTAAAGTGACAGTTGAGTCGCCACTGGCCAGTCGCCAGGCAAACTCTCCATAAATCATAGGCTTAAATGTTAGGAGAGCCCAGTACGTTCAAAGCCTACAGAAGCACTCTTCGGCTTGTAGGTAATTTAAGCAGTTGCCAAAAGACTATATTTTATGCACAATCACTATTCAATTCATCAACAATGTGCTATATTATTCTAATCATACTATGGCAATAAATCTATGATACAGGACACTCGTGGTCGAGTGCCAGCTGGGGTTTCCTTAGTCTTCCTATGAGGCTGTAGTTCTCTCTCTATCTCCGATCTCTATTATGCTTGAACAAATAAAATATATTACCATTGCTCACGCCTACTGGTAGGCGCGAACATCAATATAGCGCAGCGGGGCTTTCAAAGGTCAGCCCACTCAGACCTTTCTTTCTAGAGCTCAGTCAGTCCGTTAGCAAGGACTTCTTGTCTTCAAAGCACACAGTTCAGGTACTGGTCAACCGGAGATACTTCACGACACGATGCTTCTGCTCGCCTGTATTCACCAAACCTGAACGTTACACGATGTTATATACTATCTAACTACCCAGCGTGCTAGTCCGCTGGCCCAATTAGTTCAGCTATCTCATAGGTCGAAACCTCCCACCATTTTAATTGTAGTAATACTACCAGCCAGTTAACGTGCAAAAACTTGTCTAGTCATACTTAACAATGTCAACTGTCCCCACCTTGTTTCACCCCTACTCCATTACTTATTAATCACGAACATTAAAACCGACAAGCGTGAATCTAACCGTTTAACTTTACATTTATTTACTCACCAACTATAATTCGCGAGGGCCGTTCAAGGCCACCAGCCAATTTCTCATGGCCCTGGTAAACAACAACAACTCACTCTCTGCGTGAGTTTTAACAACATCCGAATCATGACACATCCCCCACCCCAGTTAAAATTTGCAATTTTAACGATATAAATGATTATCGTAAGGGGAAGGCATGAGTCGAGAAATTGCTCGAAAGGTTAACTTAACTAAGAATACTAGGTAATAACTAAGACTAGTACTAAAGTTGAAAAAAAAAACCTACAGGACGGTTATCCCTGATGGACAAAACTTCATGAAAATCTTAAGGCTCCGTCCAAAAGTATATATCTCTCTGAGGATTAAATCTTACCTCTAAATACGTAGACATTAACAATCATAACTCTAAAATTTTAGAGTACAACACTGGTCCTGTGCGAATGTCATCAGGAATGCATACATACAATGAATAATACTCAAGAAAAGATAACTATAGTAGCATCGATGGCATTAATGGATCTGGACTCCTGGTCTGCCATGACTTCTCGTCCTCGACCCTGGGCAACAACGTCTGGTGTGGCCAAAATACGGGTCGACGTCAGTAAAATAGCTGTTGGAACAAAGGAAAGCACAGGGGTAGGTGAAAAGTGTTCACAATGGGTGAACAATATGTGATACCATCCCTCGGTCTCTGAATGAGGTGCTAATCAGTATCCAACGCCAATACATATGACAGACTAAAATACAACAAGATTAAGGTAACCGTGATAATAGGTCGGCATGGACATTATCTCCACCAGGAATGGCCTTTATAATGAAGCGGTATTCCTGAAGGGCCAGACTCCATCTGGTCAAACGAGCGTTCTTGGCTCGGTTCGATTTTAAAAATAACAACGGTTTATGGTCTGTCTCGATGACGAATTCTGTCATAAGTAGGTAGCGGGAAAACGCGTCTACGGCGTGTACAATCGCCAGGCATTCTCGCTCTATAATAGCGTATCTCTGCTCTCTCGGAAGTAATTTCCGGCTAGCGTACATACAAGGGCGCAATAAGCCATCTCTTTCCTGAAGCAAAACAGCTCCAATTCCTTGGTCCGACGCGTCAGTTCGGACGGTGAAGGTGCGCCTAATATTCGGTAGGATAAGCAGCGGCGAACTGGAGAACAGTTGCTGCACTGTCGCGAGCGCGGTGGCGCACTGCGTATTCCAGGTAATTTTGTTGGGTCTGTCTTTTCTTGTAAGATCGGATAACGGGGCCGTAAGGGCCGAAAAATTAGGAACGAATTTCCGATAATAGCTTAAGAAGCCTAACAGGCTACGAACCTGCTTCTTAGTATGAGGAGCCTGGAATTTTAAAATCTTACTTATCTTACTGTCGTCCGGTGTTTGGACGCCTTTGGCGATAGTATGTCTCAGAAAGTTAATCTGCGTATAACCCAGGAAGACTTTGCTAGGCATCTCGAAGTTTACTAAGCACTTGACGAAGTGCTTCTAAGTGGCCTTTCCAATCCGTATGGAAAGCGCAAATGTCGTCAAAGTAGCTTAGGACGCATGGTGTCTGCTGCAATAGGATGTTCATCATCCTCGCAAATGTCGCTGGTGCCGTTACGAGACCGAATGGCATGAATCTCCATTGCATGAGACCCATAGGGGTCTGAAACGCTGTGTACTGTTTACTGGCCTCTTCCATTGGGATTTGCCAGTAGCCTTTAGCCAAATCTATTTTCGAAAACACGGACGACTCGGCCAATCGCGCAAATAGATCTTCCTGATTCGGGATAGGTTCAGCATCGTAAATGGTTAGAGCGTTAAGCTTCCTGTAATCGATACAAAATCTAACGGAACCGTCTGTTTTCTTTACTAGTACAATCGGCGAGCAGTAAGGGCTCGTCGAGCGCTCAATGACTCCTAAGCTGAGCATCTTTTCCACCTCGGACTGTATGGTGTCGTGCGCTTGCAGCGGGCGCGGGTAGGGTTTGACAAACACGGGTACGTCCGAGTGCAACCGGATGACGTGTTGAACTAAGGATGTTTTACCCGGCAAATCAGTGAATACTGGCGAAAACTCCCGAACAAGATTCATGATGTCCTGTGTCTTACTTTGATCCAGCTCTGGATTGATATTAACGGAAGTCGCGTATATGGCTTGCAAGGATAGGAGCGATCTAGTCATAGATAATGGCTCCCGGTCGTTGTCATCGATAGTGACCATCGCTGCGTTTGCTTGTGCCACAACATGGCATGAATGATCGTGATGAGTTTGATCATCGGTAAGATACTTTTTCAACATATTAATATGGTACACCTTATCGTTACCACGTATGGTAATGAGATAATTAACTCTGGAGAGTCGCTTTTTAACTAGAAAGGGGCCTTTCCAAGTGAGGAGTAGCTTGTTATTCATTTCTGGTAGCAGCACCAATGCCCGATCTCCGACTGACAGGGTTCTTAACCGACTAATCCCGATATCCTATAAATGACCTGGCCCGTACGCATGCAAATTGTCGAGCCAGGTCGCATGCATTAACTATTCTATGTCGGAGATCGACTATGTACTGATACGCGGATCGCGTATCAGGAACGTCGGTATCAGAACCGGCGTATAAATCGGGTAAAATGGCCATCGGGCCACGTGGTTTTCGACCGTATAAAAGTTCAAACGGGGAAAAACCCGTTGTCGCATTTGTGAGTTCCCTATATGCGAACAAGATGGCCGGAAGTCGACGGTCCCAGTCACCAGGTCTATCGGCGGAAACGCGTGCCAGCATAGTTTTCATGGTGGCATTCCAGCGCTCGCAACAGCCATTGGACTGTGGATGGTATGGCGACGTAAGTTTCTGCCTAATGCCCGTGAGTTCCAATACTTTCCTGAAAAGGTCAGAGGTGAATTGCGGACCTCTATCAGATAATAATTCGGACGGGAATCCGACACGTGTGAATATGGTCACCAATGCCTCGGCGACGTGATCGGCCGATATTTCCTTTAAAGGGACAGCCTCAGGCCAACGGGTGGCATAATCGATTACTGATAGAATAAACCGATGGCCTCTATCCGACTTCGGTAATGGCCGACGGCAACTCGCTGAAATGGAGTGGAAACCGGCGGCATCTCTTGTATAGGTGCCCGCGAAGTTTTTCCTTTGGGGGTTCTTTTCTGGCATGTATCGCAACGCGACACATAGCTATTTATGTCCCCGTAAACCCCGGGCCAAAAAAACTGAGACAGGACTCTCGATTTTGTTCTCGCTTTGCCTTGGTGGCCCGCCAATGGCGTGTCGTGCGCGAGGCGGGTGATGTCTCGGCGAAATGATCTCGGTATGACCAATTGCAAAATAGTTTCGCGCTTTCCCCGAAAAACGCGATATAGGAGGTCGTCTTTAAGGCAGAACCTGGATGTATCCGGGTTGTCCGGATCAATCTTAGCAAAGAGGGGCTTTAGTGATGGATCCGTGCGCTGTTCGTTACGAAAAATCTCGGGGGTTACATCCAAATCGACGACAGGCGATCGTAATGTGTCGTCACTCTGGCGACACGATTGTTGTCTTGTCGTGACACACGCAATGTCGTTATCATCCCAAATCCCGAGTTCGCAATCGGAGACGTCCTTTAAGTGGGGAATATTCCCAATGATTAGGTCGGCGACCGGATTTGGTAGCACGCAGGCCGTGACAACACCAGTTATAAACGGTGTGTCAACATATATTTCCGCCAAACGAAAATGTTCAACTGAACCACCAAAAGTAATGCATGTCGCATCGCGATCCAGGAGTTGTGCAGGACGGACCAGCGATTCACGTACACCGACGGTCGTACAGCCTGAATCTCGCAATACGGATGCTCGTATGGCGTTTACTCGTCCCTCATACAATGTCAGCGCGCCTCGCTCGTGGAGGGCGGACATAACTGGAATAACTTTATCTACGGTTTCGGCATTCCTAGTTCTGTAACCGCGGTTTTCGGTGAATGCTACAGAGCATGCATTGGCCGCATCTAATCTAACTCTGCATTGTCGCGCAATGTGGCCTCCGGCGCCACATCTATAACAGTAGACTGGATTATCATCCCTTCGAGGTGTACCTCGATAAGAAGGAAATGTGGGCGCTTGATAGTAGTTGTTACGCGGTCCTCCGGTAGGGAAAGGACGTGTATATCGGGGTTCCCAGTCCCGAGAAAATTTATGGGGATTCGGTTGCCTCCTGCTAACCGGCGGCTCGGACCGTGGACGAACCTGCGGCGACTGTCGAAAGGGCTGTCTTGATTGTCTCGACGGTACCGGTGTCTTAGTAGCAGCGCCGGCGTAACACGGTTCGCTTACTTTAGCTTTAGCTAACGATCGATTAGGGTGAGCCGCAGCATACCGTTCCGCTATCGATGTTATCTCGACGGTAGTTTTGGGGGCTTGTTCCTTAAAATGCGCCACCAGGTCCGTGTGGCAGGACATATATATTTGGTCTTTAATTATCAAATCATATAGTTTCTTGTAGTTTCCCTCTTCCACACCGGCCAACTCAGTCCAACGGCTGAGTAGGTGGCGGAGGCGGTCCACGTAAGTAGAGAAATTCTCAGATGCCTCCGGCTTGCAATCGCGGAAACGCTTATGAAATCCATCTTCCGTATGTTGGAAACGCTTTAATAGCGCGGTCTTTAGAATGTCATAGTCCCTAGCGTCATCAATAGTGAGGCTATGGAAAACTTCCAACGCTCTCCCTGTCAAAAGATTGGCGAGGCATGACGTGTACTCACTACGCTGCCATCCCGCGCAAACGGCATGGAGTTCGAAGCGGTGTAGGTAGGAATCAATACGATCAACCTTATCATTAAAGGTTGGCAATTTAGGCTTCGTTTTATTATTGGAAGTAACTTCCGGAGCCCCGGTAGGTTGGGCTTGCTTCGCTTCTAACTGTTTCAAAGCGAGCTCGTACTCTCTTTGAGCCTGTTTTTCCGCGCGTTCCGCGGCTCTATCGTCTCGTTCCGCAGCTTTTTCTTGGCGTAATATCTCCGCGGCCTTTTCTTGGCGTAATATCTCCGCGGCCTTTTCTTGGCGTAATATCTCCGCGGCCTTTTCTTCTCGTAATATCTCCGCGGCCTTTTCTTCTCGTAATCTCTCCGCGGCCTTTTCTTCTCGTTCTTCTTTCAGTTTCTGGTCTACCCAAGAAGCACGCTGAGCTTCCGGTATGCCAAATGATTGGGCTAGTTCCAAATATTTCTGTAGTTCGGCCATGATATCGGTCGATAATGCGATATAATAATGTCCTAATCGAGGACAACTTCTGAAAAATCTCTAACTTTATTCTCCCTTGAAGCAATTTATGAATTGCACTCTGCGGGTGTTCGTTCCTGCAGTATGAACGAAATTAACGAAATCAACATTACGGGGTCCTCATCAGATGATAGTAGTGTCCTCTAGATGTCAGAGGGTGACGGGTCCTCTTCAGATGTCAGTGGGGTCCCCTCCAGATGTCACGAGCAGAGTTAGGGTCTTGGGGATGTTACGACTGCACGAGAGGCAGCTAACTCACACTCGGACACAACCACACAAGAAAAGTATTAAATAACTAGAGCGTATATATGTCAGGCCGGTCAGGCCATAGTTTACATAAATATTAATAACAAAACAAAAGACAATAGAGGTATATATTCAAACCAAAAAAACTCTAATTAATAACTTAACCAAATGATATTCATGTAACTATGGAGGTACTGCAATCAATAGCAAATAGGTATATTATACGAAACTAGATATCAATTTAAAGTGACAGTTGAGTCGCCACTGGCCAGTCGCCAGGCAAACTCTCCATAAATCATATGGGCTTAAATGTTAGGAGAGCCCAGTACGTTCAAAGCCTACAGAAGCACTCTTCGGCTTGTAGGTAATTTAAGCAGTTGCCAAAAGACTATATTTTATGCACAATCACTATTCAATTCATCAACAATGTGCTATATTATTCTAATCATACTATGGCAATAGATCTATGATACAGGACACTCGTGGTCGAGTGCCAGCTGGGGTTTCCTTAGTCTTCCTATGAGGCTGTAGTTCTCTCTCTATCTCCGATCTCTATTATGCTTGAACAAATAAAATATATTACCATTGCTCACGCCTACTGGTAGGCGCGAACATCAATATAGCGCAGCGTGGGCTTTCAAAGGTCAGCCCACTCAGACCTTTCTTTCTAGAGCTCAGTCAGTCCGTTAGCAAGGACTTCTTGTCTTCAAAGCACACAGTTCAGGTACTGGCCAACCGGAGATACTTCACGACACGATGCTTCTGCTCGCCTGTATTCACCAAATCTGAACGTTACACGATGTTATATACTATCTAACTACCCAGCGTGCTAGTCCGCTGGCCCAATTAGTTCAGCTATCTCATAGGTCGAAACCTCCCACCATTTTAATTGTAGTAATACGTCTGCACTATTCTACCAGCCAGTTAACGTGCAAAAACTTGTCTAGTCATACTTAACAATGTCAACTGTCCCCACCTTGTTTCACCCCTACTCCATTACTTATTAATCACGAACATTAAAACCGACAAGCGTGAATCTAACCGTTTAACTTACATTTATTTACTCACCAACTATAATTCGTGAGGGCCGTTCAAGGCCACCAGCCAATTTCTCATGGCCCTGGTAAACAACAACAACTCACTCTCTGCGTGAGTTTTAACAACATCCGAATCATGACACCCATTGCAAACTGACGCACAGCCTTTACGCACATTCTGCACGCCCCGCTCCGCCCCCCCCCTCCCCTCCCCTCCCCCACCTCCCCCAAACCACGACTAACAGAAAAGTAGTGTTTGGCAGTGTCCACAGGTGATCTAAAACGGATGGTTCTGGTCTCTCGCCAGCAGGTGGTGATTTGTGAGAACAGCTGGAACATGGGTCTGAAAGCCTTCTTGTGTTCTGTCACCGCAGCCTCCGTGATTCATCTCAAGCCCGTTTGAACATTCCCATATCGGCTTATTGTCAGACAGTATTTCATATTGGCGGCTTATTAGTCTAAAGGTTCAGTGCAGCTGTGCGAACTTAATATCTTATATACTTTAAACCTCAAATATCATAAGTAGAGCCATACTATCCCATGATCTTTGTAATGATTTGCAAATGGGCATAATAAGGATCACACCGACACACAGAAACAGCTGGGATCCTTTTCAATTCTACATAATTTTAAATACATGAGAAGGCTCAAAACCAAGACTATTACCTCGAAACACTAAAACAGCTGTGGCTTTCAGTGTTGTTTTTTTTTTAACAGTGGTTCGTTGTTGGGCAGTTCTGGTCAGGACTCCTCCTGTCCTATCACTCGGTATTGTCATACTGCGGTTTTTCCCAATGTAAACTTGGATGGTCAGTGCTTTTTTTTTTCGGTCTACGACTCAATCACCATTTGATAATATATATTTTTAACTAGCCGACCCGCGCAAGATATATCTTGCAAATGTTGCATGTACTAAGCGCAACCGTACATCTAGATCTATGCTACATTAAAACGGCATTTGGATTCCATGCTATGACTAATAGAACTTACAGTTACACCACAATTTCACACATAATATTATTTAATTTAATTACCCGTTCTACGAACTGTTTCGTTTCTTGGTGTGGAACCAAACTTCCGTGTTCAGTCGGCGCGTCAAAATGGTATCATTCTTCCGGCTCACTCAAAATGGTGAATTAAAATAGAATGACCGAAAAAATCTATTTTGATAAATTCGGGGACAGGAGTTTTGGTATGTTTTATGTGACGAAAACCTGGGTATGTAGATGTTGTGGGCATCTGTAAAATTTGAAGCGTTTGGGCTAAGTATTAATGAAGGAGTAGGCTAACATAACATAGCCTCCAAAGTTCACTTTTATAATAATAGATTAACTGAGAA
Organism: Onchidella celtica; assembly: GCA_963931925.1. NCBI lineage: Eukaryota > Metazoa > Mollusca > Gastropoda > Systellommatophora > Onchidiidae > Onchidella > Onchidella celtica. The sequence continues at coordinate 72,886,184 of OZ007568.1, forward strand.
CACCAAGAATGTCATCCGTGGTTTCACACCAAAGACAGAATCATTCGGATCTTTTAAATTTCAGATGCAGCTGGAATCGCGTGGAAGGATTACAGAATCCGTTATCTCCAGAAAAATTACCACACCTAGCCAGCAGCCTTACTGCAATGCGACGCACGTAACTGACATCAAATTTGCACATAAGAATGACATCGTTCTTGCGTAGATCCGCTGGTTACGACATCGCGCCGACGTCAGTTTGACATAGGAAACGGCTCCTCCTGTAGTCCTAACAATCCTGCGGAAATCTATTTCGGATTGAAGTAAGACTGTGGGCTGGACAAGGAGGAGTTCCATTTTAGATGGTTTATTGTACATGTTTGAGCGTTAATCGCTGTGCCGCACGTCAACTATAAATACATCCCATCTAGTGCGTCAACTGGCTTGGACACCCCTACAGTAGAGTCCTTGAGTCGCCATCAGATAACCGAATTTGGTAATCCTCGCAATCGTTTTTGATTTTGAGGGTCCAATTATTCCAAGTTGTTACACTTTGGAAGGGAGTCGCGTGTTTTTGTGTTGATGTTGTTATTCTCTGGCTTGGGACTGACGTGGAAGTGTCCGGTGTCCTCTCTGTTGATTATTCAAATCCTGAAGGCGAGACACAATCGACCCGTTCTTAAGCCGGACAGAAGAAACGTGACCGGCGAGAACTTAAGGAATGATTTGGATTTTGTGGGGTGCGTGCTTGAATGGGAGGAAACAGTTTTGCATCCGTCACTGAGTGTGAATGTCCGAAACTGATTGTCTTCAGGTCTCCATTTTTTTTTTGTTCTCTTGTTTACAATCGTCTTTATGTAAATGTATTCCCGAGTTCTGTCTGAGATTGTCTTCTGTTTTGTTTTTTGTGACTTTAGTTCTTGTTTGTTCCAACTCCACTTTTTGCACAACTGAGAAATTTGACATTAAACGCTTGCGGCTTCAGTATTGTATTACGGAGTTGGAATAAATGGGAACTGTGAAACAGCTAGATAAGTGCCATAAGACATTTCAAACAAGTGTCAAAGTATGCATTTGTTGCACCTCTTTCACATACTGAAAGATCTCCAGTTTTTTTTCTTCCGAAAATGGAGATAGAACAAACAAGAACTGCATTAGCATTGTTGTCTGTGAGTGTGTTTGTTCTCTTCTGATTACATTTTATTCTGTTATAATATATAAAGTGTCCCTAAATGCTGGATCCATTGGCAAATATGTACTGAGAAGTTTTATTACCGTAAATGCTCAAATTGACAGCTATGGGTTTCATGACATTTGATCAAGCGCTGAATGCAAGGACAATTTTGGACGACCACCAGGACGTCGACCACAATACTGTTCCTGCATCACTAAAACATTTAAACACTTTCCCAACACCGGCATAGGTTACTGGTCGCTTATTAGGATGTTTCTATTGTATTCGGCAAGCACTCCTCTATTCCAAGCGGCATGTCCTACATACATGAGGACGAGTTCATTGGTATTAAAACGACGCACCATACTTCAACGTTACTTTAGGGACATTCCACGTAATATGTTGCCTAAAAGCCATTTTTAAACGATGCCTGAGAAAAAATGAATGGTTGTGTTGTAAATGGTCGTAATTGAATTAAAATTTTTGGTTAGCTTTATCTTCCTTGCGTGACCATGTGACCCAGCGACCATCTTGGAAAAAGGTACGTGTTTACAACCTCCCATCAGTTACCATGGTTATGTCCCATCAGTTACTCAAACTAATTGCCTCAGTGTGCTTAAAAGTCAAACTTGATTACTTATGTTTTTCTGTACGCTCAAATGCATTTTTTGAATGTAGTAAAACATTGTTCACTAATCCTATTGGTTTGGTTTCACAAATTTAGCAGTTTCATTTTGCAATGTAAAAAACATGGCACTTTTTCTATTCCGGCAGTTACCAACTAAAGTGAAGGCAATAATATTGAATGGACTCAACTCAATTGTTATTACTTAAAACACACTTGTATCATTTCTGTACCATTTTTCTGGACGATTGATCAATCCTTTTGAAATAAATGGTTGGTTAGGCCTATTTATTTAGTGGCCATTTCTTTCTTTAAAAAGTATTGTCTGAACCTCCCGTCAGTTACCGTGGAATGTCCCTTTAAACACTGTGACACATTTGTTGCGATAGACTGGTTAGTTTTAGTGATTCGTGAGTGAAGAGTTATGGAACTGGGAAGTCATAGATGTTCATCAAAAAAGACTAACGAAAACTACCTGTCTTTCCGTCTCATAGCGGTAAATAATGTCCAGAAAAAAGGCTGATTTTTACAAACGCCCAAGACAAGAAAGAATGGAAATAAACCAACAAAAACTGTGATTAACGAAAGCCTACGTGTTAGACAAGCGGAATGAGATAGAACAAAAATTAAGGAAATAGAGGTCAAAGAGATTTATGCAGATAATGAATATAAATTAGCTTTACGGGGCCCAGCGAAAACAGCTTCCAGGGAGAACAATGACACACGTCCCAAACAAAAGAGAAAGTTGGGGGAAATGTAATATGGAAATAAGGAAAATGGGCAATGGAGAGACACGGCGAATGGACATCTGTTGCACAAGGCTATAGCAGGAAATACGGACATTCAAAAACGTATGAAGACACCACTTACTCAATACCCTATCATAAATGTCTCTCCCAGGATCTTTGCGTGAACCACGACTAAATTACTGAAATAGTACGTGATGGGATGTTAAAGGAAATTAAAGTGATAAGCACATAGAGATTAACTTGGTAAGGTTTTTTGCTTCGTAAATTCCTTTCTGGCAATTTTTATGAAGAAATGTTTTGTTGTTGTTGTTTTCTGAGGAGGAAATTTAATGAAAAAAAATATTAAAACGTTTCAGTGGCATGTATGCAAAAACCAATTGCGATAGATATGCTGATGCTTTACAAAAACAGAAATAAATAAATAAATAAATATAAAATATTTTTTTTAAAATGGCAGAAAAAGGAACTGTTTCCATTTGGCCTTTAATGGCTATAGTTTCTTTTTTATGTGACTTTTATGTGCGGGCCCAATAAGACAAAAATAAAAAGAATTTTTAATTTGTTCTCAATGGGATATCATTAGTGTATTTGGCTGTGTTTTCATCGCAGTTTAATGTATTTCACTTTTTTGTATCCCCTGATTTATGAGCGCAGTGATAGAGTGAAAAAGGTGTTTCAGAGCAAATTTATGTTACACGACATCGGGACAGGAACACGCTTGAAAAAAAACACCCAGCATATTTGTGGGCGTCCCTCTCTGTCGATCATGCAAACTTTGTTTCGGAGATACAAAGTCTAATCTAGTTATTGTGACTACATCTACAGAACTGGGAACATCCCGCAGGAAAATCGGCCACATTCAAAGCACTAGTAAACAGTTAAAAAGACATTAACTCTGAATTTCTGATTCTCAAAGGAAAAATTCCAAGCATAGATAAACACATTACAAAACATCAGATGTAAATTTCTGATTTCGTTTCACTTCAACGCCCACTTTTCTGTACTCGCTAAAGTTTGATGGGCTGCTATGTCTGAAACATCGAATTTGGTAGGGGGCGTTTAGGTTCAGATGACTTTTCTCCCGGGTTACAGTCCTTTTGTATGCACTTTTTTGTGTCGAATAACCCCGGTGTAACAGGCCAAAATATACCCCCCGCCCAGACTATACCCGGGGTTAAACTGGCCTAGCCCAGAATATACCCCGAGGTATATTCTGGGCTAGGCCAGTTTATACCCCGGGGTTACTTTGGGCTAGGCCAGACTATACCCCCCCAGTCCAGATTATACCCCCTACTTTTTTTTTTAAACAAGTCAAGACCACAGTTTATTTCAGCCTGTTTTTCATCACTGTCACCAGATATCATATTAATACAAACATGAACACATTCTTGACCCCAACAAGTCATAATGCAATTTAGAGAAAATAATAATAACAGTTTATTTCAGCCTTAGTTTACTTTGGTGTACAGACATACATTCTCGACTCCTGTAAATCATGATACATTTTAGAAGGAACAAACAGGCATTAAAATGCACTAACATACAAAAGAGTTGAGTATCCATTCAAACTGACATGATTAGACTTCAACATTAATTTCACTCGTGTGTGTTGATGATGATATTATTATTATTATTATTTTGATAGTTGGTTGGCCATGAGTAAAACATGCATTGTATTTTTTGTTACAATGATGTAGAGAGAAAAGGCCAGAAAAGAACACACAGAAAAAAAAAAAACATAATGATAATCCAATTGACAGATAATGCAATTCCATCATCCAGCAGACATAAAACTAAATAGGCACTAAATGTTTGCGACTGATGAACTCCACCTTTCCAGATCCACTTGAAACGTTACAGAATGCTAACCAGTAATAATGATAACAATGAGAACACGAAATCATGTTATTTACTCTTGAAAATATAGAGAAATATCAATATCAGAATCATCATCATCATCTTGGAAATTGCAAAGATATGAGAGGGAGTGTAAAAATGGCAGCGTAAGCCTACAAATCATTCTAGAATTTATAAGCAGGAATGTATGTGTATCAACTATATATAAAAAACGTGTTAAATCTTTTCAAATATTCAAGTAAAACTTGACAGAAAGCCTTAGTGAAATAGCCTTGACAGTTGTGTAGGCCGACAGATTAAGTCCACCGAAACAAAAGTAGTGCGTTGTAAAAGTTAATTAGATCTAAAGCATGTTGAGGCAAAATTCAATGGATCATGTTACATTAACAGTATTTCTTGTTAGTGAGTATCATTCTTTGATAGGTTATTTGTAGAAAGATATACATTTCATGTACATTACGGTTTAAGACACTGGATTAGTTTGCAAGGCTTTTGAAAGATTGAACCTATGTGTTATAGTGAATAAGGGCATGTCACTCGCGAGTGAAATAATAATAATTAAAAAAAAAAGACCTTGTCCGTCTTTACCTTCCTAAGCTTAACACGTCCCTTGCCAAAGGATTTAACAACTGTATTTGTACACAAAAAAATATTGAAAATGACTTCATTTTTACAAGTCCGTTAATTATTTCATCCATTGGGACTAAGTGTATGTCAGCGCCAAACAAACAGTACCGTGCAAATGTTACTCAATGGCAACCAACTACAAAAACAACTACAACATGCCAACGAACGTGAGTGAAACTAATCCAGTGCCTTAAACCATGAGCTACATAAAATGTATACATTTCTACAAATACGCTATCAAAGAATTTACTAACAAGACATGTTCATGCAACATGATCCATCGAATTTTGCCACAACATACTGTAATTACTTTCTGCAATGCACTGTTGTCTCAGTGGATTTAATCTGTCATTTTACATGATAATCAAAGCTACTTCGCTAAAGCTTTCAGTCCAGTTCTACTTGAATAGTTGAAAAGATTTAACACATTTTCTTTTACATGTACTTGGTACATACACACATATATTATTGCTGCCTATAGATTTGAGAATGATGTGTAGGTCATTCTTATATTCCCTCTTATTTTTGTATTATTCCAAGATGATGGTGATTCTGATATTGATTATATTCTCTTTATTTTCAAGAGTAAATAAGATGATTTGGTGTTCTTATTGTTATTATGGTATATTACTGGTTAGCATTCTGTAACGTTTCAAGTGGATCTGGACAGGTTAAATTCATTATGTGAAACAATTTTAGTATGTATTTAGTTTTGTGTGAAGTATTTAATGTCTGCTGGATGATGGAATTGCACCATCTGCCAGTTCAGTTGTTAAAATGTTGTTGTTTTTTTCTCTATGTATTCTTTCCTGGCCTTTCTCTCTGCATCAGTGTAACTTTGTATGTAGATCTAATTGTTCCGACATATCAAGCACATTTCTGATTTTCAAAAATTAAAATAAGATTCAGATAACTTTACACTTATGAGTCTTATAATTAGTTCATACCTTGCCACTAAGTATATGTTAGTGGTGCCAAACAAAAAGATTACAATACATGTTTAACTCATGGACAACTAATTATAAAGAAACCAAAACAATAATAATACCAACGGACACAAGTAAAATTAGTGTTAAAGTTTAATCATATCAGTTTCAATGGATTTTCAATCCTTTTGTATATCAATGCTTTTTAAGCATGTTTATTCCCTTTTAAATGTATCATAATTTACAAGAGTCAAAAATGTATGCTTCAATATGATATCTGATGACAGTGATAATGGACAATTCAAACTAAAGTTGAAATAAACTGCGGTCTTGACTTGTTTTAAAAAAAAAGTAGGGGGTATAATCTGGACTGGGGGGGTATAGTCTGGCCTAGCCCAAAGTAAACCCCGGGGTATAAACTGGCGGGGGTATAATCTGGCCTGCTACACCGGGCTCTCAGGACAGCAGCAGAATATTCAAGCAAAAGTTTTGAAATTCAGTGTGAATAGCTTTTTTATGGCGCAGTTTTCTCTTCATGAAATCACTTGTTACGTGTGTTCAGGACCTCTGTCGATACGTGTTTGTTTGTGAGAATCACAGTGACCCCACAGTCGTAATATTTCATTTAGCTAAGAACATTGTATCTATCTATCTATCTATCTATCTATCTATCTATCTATCTATCTATCTATCTATCTATCTATCTATCTATCTATCTATCTATCTATCTATCTCTCTCTATGAAGCAAAATGCATCTCCTCGTTCTGCTCTTTCTCAAGGTTAACTCTGCAGCATTTGAGAAAAATGAAATGAATAAGCTTACATTGGAAAGGGGGAGCTGTGTCGTATTTGTTGTTTCTTTAAAGTTATGCATCGATAGAATGGGGAATATGGGGGACCCGGAAATGAAGTTCTAGGAGGGTTACGGTACACAGTTGAGGAAATGTGGAATAGACGGACAGAGGTGGCGAGCAATGACTCTATAGAGAGGCAGAAAATGAGAAGACGCACTGGCCGTAAAGCCTGTGGAGTTTCCAAGAACCCCACGGGGACGCCCGTAGCGTAATCATCAAGTTATATCATCGCGTGAAAGACTCTCGAAAGCTTGTCTCCGCGAGGTAACCAGCGCTTCCTCTCCAGACATGCTTGCTGAGATTGACATCAGAAGCTTGCAGTTACCATGGCCCACCAGGAACTGCCCAATGGGAAGACACGCGTCCATAACAATGGGGTTATTATCGATAACCAACATGCAGTTTTCAATATGACTTCGTATTTTTTAAACGCACGGCCCAATTGAACTTTTCCAGCATAAATTTCAATGACGAGCCTGGGATGAAAATAAGATGAAGGGGGGGGGGGTGTGGGGGGGGGGGGAATTTGAAAAAGTCCGCTAAAAATGGAACGAATTTAGGAAGCAATTGATGCGTATACGTTTGCCGGAGAACAATGGGGTTCAAACGAGTAATGCCTGGCAGAAAAACTTCATGGGCAATGTTGAGAATGAGAATCAACATGTTATTGTTATTGAGAAGTGGGTGGGAAAATGGGACGAGAAGTGCGGAAGGCGAAGTTGACGGGTTCGGTCCCTCAGGATGATAAGGTCCTAACTCACTTCCGTCAGTTTTTGATAAACTGGTGATTGAAGTTTCATGTGCTCATAACTTTGAGAGATACGATTTTTTCTTTCTCTTTAGTAATCTTCACAAGTTACACCCTGACTCTACTCCGTACTATGATGCCCATTGGGGGAAGGCCTGTAGAAGTAGTGTGTAGTGTGTCACTCAGTTCACAGAAAAAGTCTAACTAGAACCTTGTCATTCTAGAGGGGCGAGAACTGCCTTTGCCTGATTGTGTTGATACTCAGGATGTTTGACATTAGCAACTAATCAAAGGCGGATTTAGCGGGCACTGATGTAATCTTCAGTAGACAATGGGGGAGTCATAATGTGGGTGGGTTTGTGTGGGTGTGGGAGTGAGCAGAACTAGGCTGCTGGCAGGTTTGGTAAACATGATTATCCCAGTGACTTGGGAGGAATCGTCACGGTATGTTTGTCTGTGTGTGTGTGTGTGTGAGAGAGAGAGAGAGAGAGAAAGAGAGAGAGGGGGAAAGAGAGAGAGAGAGGAGGGGAGAGAGAGAGAGGAGGGGAGGGAGAGGGAGGAGGGAGAGTGAGAGAGGAGGGGAGGGAGAGGGAGGAGGGAGAGTGAGAGAGGAGGGGAGGGAGAGGGAGGAGGGAGAGTGAGAGAGGAGCGGAGAGAGGAGAGGATGGGAGAGAGAGAAATGAATAAATGAGAGACAGTCAATGAGAAAGGGAGAGAGAGAAAGAAAGGAGGAGGAGGAAAGAGGAGTTCAGCTGTAGTATTTAACGCTGTGCTACTGAAATTGATCCTTACCTAGAACTTTCCAGTTCAGCTGACCTCTGTGAGTGATAGCTGTTGAAATGGGGTTAGTTCCCAAAACATCTTGTTTATATGACCCAAAAACCGTTTCGGGAGGTCTTGTGCATTTATTACTTCATAATATACGTCATAAAGGCCAGTGAAGTGTGCTCAATGACCTACGGGGAAAAAATGCTGAAATTTATTTACGCTCACAAAATAACTTTGATGATATTCATAAATAACATAAGACAAGAATCATTTTATTATCCCATAAAAGGAAATTCATTCTCACAGACCGTTTAAGTACGTAATATATATTCATATCTTATGTATAGATACATGAGCATGGTGTAACTCAATAACAGGTATGGTATAGCCCCTTCGTAACGTAATACCACAGATCCAGGTGGGGTGCATTGTTGAGACGAATTACAGATGATGGGAGCGACCTTCTGTAGCTTTAAGGACCTATATAAATACCGCCTGTGCGGACAATATAGGAGATTAGATATTAACGGCATTACAGAATCGTCAGAATTTCGGTAAAGTATACAGGCCAGATTCATATTCGTTAACATAGAAAATATACTATCAAAATGAGTTTACCCACAAACCAAACAGGTCGCCTATTAAATGCACTGTGGACAGTTAGTGTAAGAAAGAACGGCATCGCAGGTTAAGCAAGATTCTATAAGCACAACGAGGTATAAAGCGGTACAATGACGTACACAGACAATGCAATCTCTATAGTGTAATTCTGAGCCTCCCATTTCTCATGAATAGATATCCATCTATTTCTTTGTACTCTCTAGTAAACATACATAGAGACAGCACACATTCCATAAAGATAGCCCGAAAGCAGCACCATCCCACACAGCAATGACAACCATCATAAAAGGGACACCAATGGCGTAATATAAAGAAGAAAACAATATTTGGACAATAATTCAGAATTATCTGAAGTTTCCGTCTTTGTCTCGTGGATAGCAAATGTCTTCAAATGTAATACAGTTTTTCTTATTACATGTAGAGTAAAGATTCTCCCCTCCCCCCCCCCCCCACCCATACACACACACAAAGAATATTAAATAATATACTTGCTCAGTGCGTCTACGTAAATGACATTTGGGCTCCATAGCTGTGCCACAGCGCATCTGTTGAAGATATGGACTCTGTTACGATGTTGCTATCCTAAATGTTACGGATTTGGGGGGAATCCGTCTACTTAAGGTTTCGACTGCATTTAAATCGAGAGGTATATAATATCTAAACTTTCGTACCATGCCACACACTAAGAACAATCTGAATAAGTTTCATAAACAGACCTGCAGGGCCACAAATTTAATTACATTAATTACCCTAACAATTTTGTCTAGATCTATTATATAGTAAAGACAACATCAGCAGCATCAAATCCAAATTCAATAATACTTCACTAGAATTCTACTCTAGATTCCTATAATATTATTATACTTCTGACTCACTAACAATCTAAGTACTAATTATATATATCTCAGATCTGGTCTGCCTACTATATATCAATCAATACACTAATATGGTCTCTGGCGACAATGTCATCTCAGCCATTTGTGCCTAACGCTTATAATAATCGAGCCCGTCAATACAAACTGGCGTAGTTAAGTCTAGAGGTCTACTCTAGGATGGGCTGGTAATGCCCAGCCTCATCCAGACAAATCAATCACAATTCACAGATGTGTATGCCATACATTCATACTAGTTGCAAGTCTATATATATCTTTATCTTGCATTCTTGGGTAGCACTCCTAGTATATGCGGCAATCCTGTCCTACTGGATAACTTATGTTCAGCTCCTCGTTCATGGTTGAGTCATCAATAGACAAACACTTACGATTATTCCCTGGTGTTAGAGACCAGGGAACGATGGACAATAGCGGTGGGCATATCTCATTCAGGCATATGGATTCATCTCAAATGTCTATAGTGGACTAGACATGAGTCGTACAAAACCTTATGATTCTTCAGGCAGAATTGTGCCGACGCCTGCACAGATTGGAGTTTTCTGTATGGAGTGCAGGATATATGTCTGGGCAGACTTTTATACTGTCTAGCCACCTGCAACTACCGTCCAAATCCCTAGATTTCATTGGTGCGGTCAGCTCCGAGCTGAGCTCGCAGTATAATTTATTCTATTGTATAAGTCGGTTACGGCCTTGCACTAATACAGACAAGGTCAATTTAAAATGTCAAAACAACTACTGAAATCTTTAAACCCTCGTGCTTTCTACATTTTCTGCACGAATTTCTGAACGCGACTAAGCGTCTTAAACTATCTATCCTTATTCGCCCCTTCTCTTCCCTTCTAAGTGTTCATCAAAATCACGGGGTCGAGAACGGCTCTGTCACTCCTAGCTATACATTTATTCTATCTCGCCCCACTTTCTTTCCATCTCTAAAACAAAAGTGTTTCAAACAAACTGTTCACGAGAACAGCTCAAGGACAAATTACGCTGGTTAGAATTAACAAGTCGTGAAAATTTACTCACTGAACTCGTGACCTAGCACGGCATTTAGAAGACATTGTGTTCGTGACAGACTCCATTGTGAGGAACACACAGATCTCACTAGTAACAATAGATGTCGATTCAAGCTAGGTAACTATCGAGTTTCAAGAATGTCTATATTTAGAAAATGACCCCCCCCCCCCCGGCCGAGCAAAAAAGGGGAGGGGAACACATACAACGCTGAATACAATGAATAATCCCTCCTTAAACAAAAAAAAAAAGGCGATGGGATGCAGTAACAACAATACCGGTAATCAATAAAAGACCGCAGCGATAGCAAGTACATGAAGGTTAATTGGGAACTTTGAGGATGCTGGTGAATAAACGTATGTGGGCACGGGCCAACTGCAATGTGGCGTCAATGGAGAACGGCTTCACTGTTAAGTTTCATCAAAAACAAGGGTGGTAATTATAAAGATCGGGGGAGATAACAGTAGAAACTCGACTGGCTGAACCATATTACATGTATGTGGAAGAACGAAAAGTCTGTCAGTGGCTTCTACCGGGACTGTGGAACAATTATGTAACTACCCAGTCCAGCCAGGGATGCTAACCTCATTTAATCAACGGGACTAGCCCACAAAGTTCATGGTTATGTAACTTGCGTCCCTGTGTCCTAAATATGTATGAGCAGTGGCGATTTTTAGAACGGCCAGCTTATACATAATTCCAGGAAATCGATGGTGGTTAACTCTGAAGACAACATGCGACCATTTGGTTGAGAGTTTGTTTGCTGGTTCTTATACCTTGTGGGAATATTATTTGAAAATAAGACTTTGATGTATTTTTTCTGATGCCTTTTCTCAATTTGTTTCTGAGTTGCAGTGGTTATTGAATTATTAATAGAGATTGTTATACTGCGTCCTCGCTGAGTATTGTTGTTCACTTGGCCGGCCACCAGCAAAAGAGTCGTTTCCATCTCATTGCCTTTGTATCACTGCCTTATTCCAACTCCATATCAGTGTGTTTGGAGACAGTCGGTCGCTTGTAAAGTTTTGTAGTTAAACTGTACAAAATGTTAGAACAGCTTTTGAAAATTTTAAAATCTTCCCTGAGAGGTTTTCGTAGAAAATATAAGATTCACTCTGTTATGTCACATTTTTATGGATTTATCTCAAAGTTTGGGAAAAAGTAGAGATGGAATAAAACTGGCAAATCTATTTATAAGAAGGTGAACACTGAAAACTAAATTAAAGCAATATAAAGCAAAAACCGTGAAAGGCACACAGTGCATCGTTAAACCCAAAATCAAACTCAAACATCTGTTTTTATAAGAGAGTGTCAGTTAAGCGCTGAATTTTATTCATCTTTCTGCTATAGGCAGTCATTTCTGACATATTGGAGTAGGCATCAGATTAAATTATTTTTTCATGTGTAAGTTTTATTTTTATTTTTTGTCATTACCTTCGCTAAGTCAGCATTCCTGCAATGGCTGGTCAGACTTCAAACAGACTGTTTCAAGTGTGTGCCGCTAAGGAAGGTTCCAGCAAATTTCAGCTTGGCTAGAAGTTACATCATCCATTTTTCATTATAGAATCTCGGATATTGTTCGTTTTTATTGCACACATAAAGTCAGACACTAAAGTTAATAATGAAATTCTATGCAATTCAGCAACCGGCGGCCACATTATATGTTTTTTTTGCTTTTCAAAAGTACTTCGTGGCCAGAGATTTTGATGACGGTAATGAAAAAAAATACTCTTCAAAGAGTTTGGGTTTCCAGTCGTGGTTGATGTAGTCTTTTATAGACGTAATGGTTTCATTATAATTGTGATAAAAGTCTGTCTTTCATAGTTGGTGTTTTTTATTGCATCATCTTCTCAAATAAACGGGAACGCATATTACCTTTAAGTAACTTTTAAAAACTTTGTACTGAGGACGATAGAAACGGAGCAGAAGTCTTTCATTTTTCTTTCTGGCACCAAGATACTGGTTGCACCAAGGAACCAGTATCTTTTCCATGTGTCTCCCAGATAGACTGAAGACAAAGTCGGCCTCCACCCACGGTCTGAAGACGCTTGCCAGCTGTTTCCCAGTGCCTTTCCTGGCTTATCCAAGAACATGGAAGTTCAGCAAGAAGGGATTGAATTAACGTATCATATCAAATACTTTGAATACAGCTATGAAAGGCGACGCAAATCCCTTATGATGAGCTCTTATGAATTAACCAGTCTCTCCAATTAATTTTGTGGACTTCAATAATGGTGGCAGTGAAATGTTATGAACACTAAGTGTGTCATAATATCCTATGTCTTGTTAATATGACTTCAAGTTGTTTTTTTGTTTTTTTACATATCAGCCATATCTTTCAGGAACGAAAGATTTACTTGAATGAAACAGCCTCATAGTTCAGACAGCAGGTACTGGAAATGACACTTTATTCTTTCCCTATAGACTGGGCGACTGCCATTCACTTTTACGTACTTTGAAGTATCTAGAACCACAAGTCCTTGAAACTGACAGTCATTAAACGTTTCCGGTATGCCAAGATGGCCAATGTAAGTGAAGAATCACCCATGGAAAACAGCATGGATAAATTTCAGCTGGTTAAGGAAAGTTATTATGAAATTCATTTAAAAAAGAATAATTGATACACAATAAAACTGCTTGACATAATCATGTGAAATGGAATGAGATTATCGTCAAAATCGTGGCAAAATCTCTTGATATTGTACACAAAATATGACTCGTTATGTGCTGCGCAAAGCTCGATCATGCGTATGTACTTTAGAAACAACTAAATTAGTTTTCGAAATAGATGGGCCCATAAGAGAAACATTTCCTAATGAAAATGAATCTATCCACATCACCCCTTTTGAGCATACATGGACGTTTTCCCCTCTGGGCTCACATACACATTCTGAGCATTCTTATGCGAGCTTGGCACATCAATATTTGAAGGTCCCACACCACCCTGTATGTCAGATGTTAGTGCTAAAGAGCCCATCTCTCATCAATAATTCTGTCTTTGCTGCAAAATGCCAGGTTATAATGTTAGTGAAAACTGAGCAGCATTATCCAAAACTCTTTAACGTATTCTTTCCATTTTCCGGGCAGTCTTCTCTCCTTCCCTTTCCTTTTCTTTGGTGTTCTGTTCTTGCCATCTGACTCCAGCTTTCCCCCGTGTATTGCGCAGGCATAGGTTGGCCGGGTAAAAAAATCACTTATAAAACCCCATTGGAATTCGTCAAATGGATGCAAAAATAAGATAAAATAAGAATCACTTTCTTATCCCATGAGGGAAATTCTCTTTCACAGAGCGTTGAAGAGCACATAAATGGTATACACATCTTGCGCATGACTACATCAACATATAATATCGTAACTCGATAAAGACAATAATAAGCATACGCGGAGTGACATGGTAAGAAAACTACAGTATAATATGGCACACATTCAGCTAAAATGTCTTATTGAAGCGTTGTGCAGGGTGCAGAAAACGACCGTCTGTGTCTTTCTCTGTTTGCTTTCATGTGTATTCTTCTGTTGCTCTTGGGTGATCTAGAAATTTGACAAAACAGGGGATGTTGAGGGTAATAAAGAAAATACACTTGAAAGAGTTTGGGTTTACAGTCGTGGTTGATGTGATCATTAACGTACGTAATGGTTCATTCTAAATGTAATAATTGCTTTAAGGAAGTCTTGATCACTCATAGTTTGTGTTTTTAGTGTAATGTCCTCAAGTGGATGCGAATTTCTCCACCCAAGCATTGGAGGATAGATGGTTATAATTGAAAAATGCCGTGTCTATATACCAAGAAAAATTGCATCCATAGAGGAGAAATTATACAACTTCCTGGCATGTCTTTTCTTTCTATTCGTATTATGGCAAATGTATAATATTCAAAATTTCAAACGTTTCTTATTGATAAACATCTTCATGTCCATGTAACCCATTATATATCCAAGCAACAAGAAGTGTGAAAGGTTATATATTTACGATTTTATCTTCTGCTTACGATCATAGCTGACTGCAAGTCATGTTTTGCGTTCGCTAAACAAATTACGAGTACCGCTACAACACACAACGTTTGGGGGACATTTTTTAAAATTGTGGAAATAGCTTGGGGCGGATGTTTACAGAGCTGGATATTTTAGCTAATGAGGCTGATTGGTCACGTCGTATTCAAAGACTTTGCAAATTACTTTTATGGAGCTAGATCTAGTTTACTATCAAAATGGGAAAGGTTCCATCTATTTTTCATTATAGAATCTCCAACACTGTTCGTATTTATATACTAAAGTTGTCAGCGAATCACTATGCATTTAATTTTTCTGATTAAAGAAAAAAAAAAAAAAACCACCACTTCATCTCCAAAAGTTTTGATAAAGGTAATGAAAAAATGCACTTCAAAGAGTTTGGGTTTACAGTAGTGGTTGATGTGATCATTAACACACACACAATGGTTCATTTTAAATGTAATAAATGCCTTAAGGAATTCTTGATCATTCATAGTTTTTATTTTAGTGCATTGTCCTTAAATAAATGTGAAATAAAATACGAGATACAGTAGCAACGTTTGAATATCCTTTAAATATTTTTTTTTTTACCAAGGACAGTTATGAAAGCCAGGCATGTTCGTACAGATGTAGACATTTTTTGGTCTCCGTTTGGCCTTTTGTTCTCGAGGGGGAAGATGGGCAATTAATGGTTGAACAAAGAGAAGTTGGAGAGGTGCCCGTCATGGAATTTCCAATGGATGCACACCGTGATCACAGACAGGTCAAGCCACGCCCCACCACATTTAAAAGATCATAAAATTATTTACCTCGTGAATTTGTCACCAGTTTGGGCATGCTTAAGTATATACATGTTGTGCGTATCTAGTTTCTTGACGGCTAAAGCTGACTATGTCTATTTCCGCCCATTTTCCAATAGCCAAATCTGGCTTTTCCAACGGTCTATAAAGATGTATGATTATACTGTCATCTTTCAAATAACCTCGGAAATCAAATTCCAGATAATTTTAACATCCATTGGTTTATAATTATTGATATCATGGAAAGAAGAATTGATTGAATTTCTCAAATTGGCAATCTTAGACATAGTCAATTTTTTTATGTCAGCCGATGAGAGGTCATGCTAGACTTTAACCTTAATCAGGCCTGTTTTAGCTGAGTATTCTTTGCCCTGACCTTATCGGGCCTCTAATAGGTTTATCTGTTCTATTTCCCTGTCTTCTTATTTATTATTTAGTGGATTCCTTTCCCTTGGGAGTTGTGTGCCTTTTCACAAGGTCAGTGACTTATGGGAGGATGAGATTAGAGAACATCTGACTGGTTTGTCGTTTACGATGTGGGACATGACAAGGGCTCCGTTTTTTAGTTTACACAGGGCATTTCCGGTCACGTTAAACAGAAAAAAGCTCATTCCTGGCTAGCTTACGTGGACGTTGCTATGATAACAATATGTGAGTGGATCTGGCTAAATTGGGCTTAAGGTGAAATTTTGATATCTCTTTAAATTATCAAGATAAAATATTTCTAACAACAAATCTTAATTTCCCTAGAACATTTTTCCCTCTTTGGAGGGGTTTCTCAGGAATTCGGTATTTCACCTTCAGCCCGATTTCCCCAGATTTTCACTTACATAATATAATGAAGAAAGACACAGATAAATCTTACTAGAAGCAAAGAAAGAATAGAAGTTTTGTCCAGCGCAGGCACAAAAACAATGAATACCAGAAAATGCCACAGCTGAGGACACAGTAAACACATTCAATTTCGTCAATGTAAATTGTATTACAGACGAAAAAGAAAGCAGATTTCAATGAATAGGAACAGCAATGATAACAATGTAATATGAATATAATCCTATGAATCGTTCTTGTGATATCGTATGAGAATAGCGCTTCTCATTTCTAAAGTTTATCACACAGCTTGTTTTGATTCATGACAAACAGGAAAAAGCTCAGTTCTGGCTAGCTTATGTGGACACTGCCATGATAATCATAATACAGATAAGGAAGACAAAAGATAAATCTTACTGAAAGCAAAGGAAGGATAGAAATTTGCCCCAACGCAAGTACAAAAACAATGGATGTGAAAACATGCAACAGCTGAGGACAAAGTGAACAAATTCAAATGCATCAGTAATGATAATAATAATTATATAATCGAGTCATGTGAATCGTTCCAGAGACATCACATAGGGTCATTGTCTCTCCTTTCCGAAGGTTATCATTTAATAACCTTTCTCCCGTCTGTCCCGTGCATCCCTCACACAAGTTTTCCCCTAATTTTTCTGCATGAGTATGAAGATTTGATTCTTTCAGACTCCAAGCTGCAATGAATTAGCACCAAGTCAGTGCATTTTAAATGATGGGTGAGCATGATATCACTTATGAAGGCAAACAAAAAGACGGATGAACTGAAGGAGTGAAAGAAGGAACGAGTGAACGGCAAGAACAACCGGAGAAAGAAAGAAAGAGAAATAAAGAAAGAAAGATCCAGAAAAATAGAATCTAAATCCCAACTCCTCAGAAAAATAGATGATATATCTGTTTGCCAAACTTTATGTCTATTTCAAATGGCATTAATGAAGTCTGGGCATCGGTCTTCCAAATCTCTCCCGGTTTACATTTCCTGAGGTTGAAATATAAGTTTGTTTTTCTGCATGTCCATTCAGATCTATCTCTGGTGGGAATGCCCTGAAAATAAACATGGGCAAGAATGTGGAGAAAAATGATAAGGGGGCATATAACGATAAGCCGTGGGATAACTAAACCGTCGGCCATCCCCAAACATTGATTTGGAACCCAGCCGTTCTTTTGGCAGTAAACCCTTGAGTCCATGGGATTTATCGTTGCTAAGGGACATATTTATGTTTAACAATATAAGACATGATTTTGTGCAACGTCTACTTAAATAACTAGCCCGGGCAGCAACATGCAAATTTCATAGTTGGTGAAATCCCAGCATCTGAATCAGCTGGCTGCGGTCGATTGTTGAAGCAGCCGCGAGAACAGCCATTCAGGCCAGTAGGACTGTGTGTCAAAATCTGTTTGCTTTCTTTTTTTGGGTGTGAGATAATACGGCTAGTGAAATGTAACGGGACCTGGCAGGCTCATGACACTGAAACGTCTGGTCTTGCCAGTTAATTCAAAGAGAAGCTCAAGTTTGAGTCAAAACAGATATTCTTCCTTGACCAGTTCTGAAAAGAAACAGAAGAATTTCACGTTTTAAGATAATGCTTTAATAATAAAGAAGTTGGAAATCCAACGCTTTGCCAATTGTCCTCTTACTTGTAATGATTAAAATCATTTGCATTCATTGTATGAAGGCTACACTTTAGTGGAAAAACTAAGCAAGAGCAACATTTCAAAGCCAGCTTTTACCCGTTACATAAAAACTCACCGCTACATTCTACTGCCACTAAAGCCTTTACAATCGTAATGATCCAGCTAATTGCTTTCCCTTGTAAAATCTCTACCAAAGCACTTTACGGCCCTTTTATTCACTGCAATTCTTAATCTTCCCCCGAAGAGTTCTCTGTTTGTACAGGCCACGGAATCAAAACCCCAGTTACCGCTGGGACCATCAGGCATCTCAGAATAAATTGAGATACCAAATACCCATCTGAACCCATTTTTTTTTCTGCTTTGTATTTGTCAATCAGATAGGACCTGCTCATCTTCCCTTGCCTAAGGGGCAGCGTTCGTGCGTGGATAAGATTAGACATGGTCGATAACTCCCAGCTATCAATGAAAGAAATCATTTACCTTTCCCTACTTTCACAGTCGTGACGGAAAAAAAAAATCATTAATTTTTAGTCCATGTTGTGTGTTCACTACGATCACATTTGGGGGGGGGGGGGGGGATTTGCCATCCCATGAAGGAAAGAAGGTTGATACAAGTATGTACGTCCTCAAAGTTGCTCTTGGAGTACGTATTTCAAAGCCTTTTGTGAGCTAGAGAAGTCCTCCATAAATGCTCAAAAAAAAAGCCTTAATTAATTATGATTAATATTATTCTTTCAGATTTTGTTCTTGTTTCTCTTCTGTTTTGTTTTTTTAACTGAAAGGGTAGGTGGAGGGTTAGGGATTCTGTAAGATTTGGGCTTGATGATAAGGATGGGGTTAGGGATAGTACGTGTACGTACGTAGTCCTAGCGCAAAACGCTTGGGGTGCGTGCGTACTTATAACAACAGCGTGAAGGAAACGGATCCTTAGAGTGAGAGGTTCCGCACATGAGTGTTGGGGGGGGGGGTGGTGGGGCATTCTATCAAGTCCGAAACGTCACAGCCAGTTGCTGCCAGCAAAATGGACACCAAAAAAAAAAACAGTGGCAGAAGGTGACTGAGCCTAGGGTCTTCCGGGATTTACTCAGAAAATACAGAAAATTATGATGTGCACTACTTGTCTGACAGCAGCTGACCGTAACGTTTCCCAAGGCATATGAAAGGCAGACTTTTTTTTTGTTTTTTAATGCAGTACATTGAAACTGAAATACCAAGGTATAATCACTATCACTGAGTCTAATGGCCTATAAAATTATACCTTAATCAAATTGTGCCAGAAATCAGTGCAAGATTTGGATTCGGAGCAAGATGGACAAAAAAAAAAAAAAGCTACAACAATGTACATTCCAATAAAAGTTCTAACCCACATAATGTTGTGAGACCATTGGACAAGCGCTTTAACAGTATGAACGTTTATTTTGGCGCAGGTTTATAATGAAGAATATGATGATCAAGCTACTTCGGCTTTACTAACAATAGATTGTCGTTTATAATAATATGCATTTTTTACAATTATTTTTTTTTCATTGAACACAGAGGGCAAATACGTGGTAGATTCAATCCTTTTAAAAATGTATGATCATGATTGTACATAATGTTGTATTTGAAAATTTGCTATCAACATTGTGGCACTTAACTGTGAAGCAGAAGACTATGGAAAACCACTGTGACATTCTTTTAAATTCTGATTATCACTAGCATGGAAAAAAAGACAGGCATCTTAATTCAAAACAGTTTTATTACATTTCTTTCCATGAACGTTGATTGAATTGTTGAAGCTAAGAGAAAAAAAAAACAACTAGCAAGTCCGTTGCTTTACATTTTTTCCCCGTCATAATGAAAAGGTAGTTGTTGGAAAGAATGATATGACTTTCTCAACATTGCAATGACAAAGGAATATAATAAGATTGATTTTTATGAGCCAACTTGTATTTATTAACATTTCTCGATAGACATGTTCATGATCAATAATGGAAGGTCAGTTATTATCAGTATTTCTCATTTTCCCTCAGTTTTTCTTCAACCTGTGAGACCGTGTGGTAAAAATAAACAGAAATGTCTTTTGAATATTAAGCATGCTTTTGCAACTTTAAAGTCTTGTAATGTTTTCAGTAAATGAATTGTTATTCACCAGTACATACAGTCATGTAAATGTATTGCTTTGTCCATGTTCGTTTTTCTTAACATGAGTCTGTCTGATGATGAACTGTGACATTGAAAATTGGCCGTTGTTATAAGTACGTAATGTCCCCCAAGAGTTTTTGCATGAGGGCACGTAAGTATAATTATGTACCTTTGTCTAATCCCGTCATTATCCTCAAACCTAAATCTTATCGAATCCTTAACCCTGCCCCTGCCCTTTCAACCAAAAAACAGGAGGAAAACCAAAAAGTAAAAAAAGTGAAAGAATAATTAATTAAGGCTGTTGTTAGGAGCATTTCGGGAGGAGCTCCCTAGCTCTGGGGGTCACAAAAGACTTTAAAATATTTATTATATACCCGTAGCGCAAAAAAAAACAAAAAACAACCAGGGAACGTCTTGTAACAACATTCTTGAAAAGTTGATAATCCTCCCCCCCCCCCCACAAACCCTTCCCCCCCCCCCCAAAACCCTTCCCCTTCTCCCAACACGTACACATACAGACAGGCACGCACACACGCACACACACACACACACACATAAACTCCCCTCCATCGATCCATCATGCCACTTCAATGATAACTTCCAGAGATAAACTTGTCTCCATTTCAGAGAGGAACAGAATCCAAGAGATAAGCGCATGCAAGAATATTATAAGGAACAATATTTGCCTCGGGTGGTTAAAGAATGATATGCTTTTAGAATTTTGCTGCAGGAATCTTAATAGTGTCGTATTTCCGATTTTTTTTTTTTTTTGTTGCCTTCATTTTATATCTGTGCAGATAATCAACGCCAGTAATGGCGAGCCAAATTTACTCTAGCAATTTGTGGCTGAAAGCCAGTCGGCTTACACTTTACAGTGGTATCGCAGGATGTTATCTCTAGAGGAGCACGCACGTCATGCGTGTGTTTTGTTTGGTGTTTTGTTTGTATAAATGCTGGTTACGCACTAAATCAAATCTGTTTCACCTCGGTTTTAGTTGTGAGTTCAGGGCTATTGAGTTAACCCTATAGCGCACAGCGTACCGTATTTGAAAATGTCACCGAGAGCCAGACTGCTCTATCTTTGAACCACTTACTCTTCCTTTTTTATTAATAACTAATTTTTGAAATTTAACATCTATATTTTGGGAAGAATCTGACTATTTAAAATTAGTTCAGCATAAATTATTATTTCAGAAGTTCTGGGATTGGTAATTTTCGTCTGGTCGCTAGAGGGATCAGCCGTACGTCGCACACTAGGAATAATAATACTAAAGGCTGCATTGAGCCAGTCAGGTCTATTTTGTCTCCGTTTAGCGTGCGTTGAGGGCTGTTGAGTTAACAGGGAAGTCACTCACTAGGAGCAATTGCCCTGAGTCAAGTCTATTGCATATTGGTTTTAGTGTGAATTGAGGACTATTGAGTTAAAACACTAAGTCAAGCACTACGAGCAATAGCATGGAGTCAAGTCCATTTGTATTGGTTTTAGTGTGAGTTCAGGCTCGGTTATTTAACTCAGTGTCTACCTATTTGGATCAAACGATGAACTCTTTCCTTGCCTTTGTGTTGAGTTGAATAATTGATTTAAACAGGAAGTGACGCACTAGGAGCAACAGCACTACAGTGAGTCAACTCTGTGTTTTTCTCGATTTTAGTGTGAGATATGAACCACGGAGAAAATGGCACCTCGGGCACTGGCCGAACCGAAACAAGTGTGTCCAGAGAGTATGTATTTATAGAGAGAGTTCACTTCCGGCAAATCGCGAAACTAGGACGCTGCGGTAAACAAGAATTTGAAAAATTGAAAGAGACCGTCTTCACCAAAGATAGTGTGCATAACTATCTGTTTACTGTGGGTTGTTCATATTTCTGGGCTGGCTGAAACTATTTAGAACCGTTTGTAAGCTCTTACTCCCCGTGGAAATGCACAAACGTGTATTGTTTACCGCAGCGACCTACTTTCCGCTCCATGCCAACAGTGGTTTTGCGGAGTCTCCCGTGTCTCGCAGTGCAAGACGACCAATAGTGAAACCTCTCTATATCTATACTCGCTGGTCTGTCTCAGTTCTGCGGCGTGAAAAACTGTGTTAAGACAGCTGGCGGAAAGTAAGAGCTCACGCATGTAGTCAAAACAGACGGAAAACAGACTTGACTCAGGGAGCCACCAGCCTCATGAATAGCCTAATGAGTTAAGTACTGACGCAAGAACGTAATTGAGAAGACAGTAATACAAATAGTGCTCTTGGTAAATTCGATTAGACGCAAAGAATAACTCGTTTCGAACCCCGCTGTGACTAGACCATGTAAAGAAATGCTGCAACTTCATAGCAATTTTAACTTACTTAGTGTCAATCATCTACAGATGATATCTGCTGTCAGGGCTGTGCCTGTCGCCGATAAATAAGCTATGTAATTGTTTCATTATGTAGGTTCTGTTAGTCAAACGTTTATAGTTTCTTTATCAGTGGTAATAAATCAGCACAGAATATATAGTTAGTCACTTTTCAATCATCATCATCATCATTGCCTTTCTCACCCTGGATCAGGGTATAGGCCACCAACAAACACTTTCCATCCCTCTCTATCATGGGCCAGCCTCTTTACATTATTCCAAGTCTTTCCGCTTCGTTGCACATCATTTTCTCTGGCTCTTCTCCACGTTCCGCGCGGCCTTCCTCTTGATCTCTTGCCCTGGGGATTCCAATCCAATACCTTCTTCGGGATGCTGTTTCCTGGCCTCCTGAGAGTGTGGCCGATCCATCTCCATCGCCTCCTACCAATTTCCTCTCTGACTGGGCTCTTGTCTTGTTCTTTTCCAAACAATTTCATTGCTGACCTTGTCTGTCCATCTGATCTTAAGTAGCTTCCTCAAACATCTGTTGATGAAAACTTGGATTCTCTTTATGCAGGCCTGGGACGCATTCCAAGTCTCACATCCATACAACAGGACTGACTTCACGTTCGAATTGAATATCCTCAGCTTTGTTTTTAGAGATATATCCTTGGTTCTCCAAATCTTGCTTAAGGACGTGAAAGCTGCCTGTGCCTTTCCAATTCGTGCTTTGACTTCTGCCTCTGTTCCGCCCTTATTGTCAATGATACTACCAAGATAGCAGAAGGACTCTACATCTTCCAGTGGTTGATCTCCTACTTTGACTTGTTCGCTTGGGGGTGCAACAATTTTTAGGACCTTCGACTTCGCAGGATGTATCCTCAATCCAATAGATTCTGAAATTTTGTTTAGAGCTGTAGTCTTTGCTTGCATCTGGTCGTGTGTGTGCGACAATAGTGCCAAGTCATCTGCAAAATCTAGATCGTCCAGCTGTGTCCATGGGGTCCATTGTATGCCATTTCTTCCTCCATTGGTGGTTTCTTTCATAAGCCAATCAATCACCAGAATAAACAGAAATGGGGACAGCAAACAACCCTGCCTAACACCAGTCTTGATATCAAAGCTGTCAGTAAGCTCACCATCGTGTACGACTCTGCAACTTGTCCCCTCGTACATGCTCTTGATAAGATTCACCATCTTCTCTGGGATTCCATAATGTCTCAATATTCTCCACAGCGTTTCTCTATCGATGCTATCAAAGGCCTTCTCGTAGTCAAGGAAGTTCACTATCAGTTGGGAGTTCCACTCTAGCGACTGCTCTACTATAATTCTCAGCGTGGCGATCTGGTCGGTGGTTGATCGATTACTCCTGAAACCAGCTTGCTCCTCACGAAGTTTTGGGTCTGTTGCATTCTGTATTCGCTTGAGAATAATCCGATTGAAAACCTTTCCTGGGATGGAGAGAAGTGTGATTCCTCTGTAGTTACTACAATTGCTGAGGTCCCCTTTTTTTGGAAGCTCCAAAATGATATTATATTGTGAAACTGCCTTGCACACAAGTAGTTATCCCCTTGGCAACAAAAAAACGAACGATTTATAATGATAAAAATATCGGTCATCATTTCCATAGGTTCAAAATCCACATGTCCCAAATGTTCCTGCATGTATTATTATCCTGAATTCATGACAAGCCTCAGGGGTTAAGGCAGAAATGTTATTATGACGTTATAAGTTCCATTGGAAAATGGAAGATAAACCAGGCGGTCAATGGAAACACAGGAAATTACGTCAACTTCAGAGGAATGACTGCGGGCCCGAGCATGGGGCGATAAAAACAAACAATGGAACAATTTGCTTGTAAGAGTTATCTGCCACTGGGTTACTCTATATTGCCAATTTTTGTTTTTTTGTTATGTTTGGGCTGTCTGTGAAAGCGTGTTAAAAAAAGCTGTCTCTATTTCAGTTCTAGCTTACTCATTTGACAGGATACCACAAAGCCTTTCGCTCGAACTGCTAGTAGCTCTAAGCTTTATTTGAGAATTAAAAAGACTGACCTAGGGAAAAACGTTGTCAGAGACCATAGGCCTATTGTTTTCTTACTTGTCGCGGAAAGAGATTCTAGGAGCGAATGAGATTTACTTTCTATTGGGTGGTAAGAAACTCCTTAGAGGGAGCGAGGCAGATGACGATCTTCAGAGGAAGAGTGGAGGATTCTTTCATAAGCTGTTTCGGCCTTTACCTTCACCCCCCCCCCCCACCCTTTTGTTTTTGCCTCCAGGCTCGTCTTTGATTTTGAACGGGTTTTTTCAATATTGTTGTATGTACACTTTTACCTTTTTGAGAAAATGAGGAATGAGAGCTTGAAGAGTTGTGTAAATTACGGCCAAAACGCATACAACCCTACATCACAAACACATTAATTTATCTCACAAAGTTTTTAAAGAATTGGAATGGCATTTATACATACTGAAATTAGGAGTGAGAGAACCAGTTTCATAACAAAACTTCAAACCGGCAAAACGTCGTAAACAACAATATGTCAAATACCCCATGATATAAGCTTATACGAGCGATTTCGTGCCACAACGGCCCTTCTACTATTGTAAATGGCCACATTAAAACAAAATGGCTAAAATATCTGCTATAAGCCTGAACGCGTCATCGAATAGTCAATATTATGTCTTTAAAACTGTTTGATCAATGAACGTTTCTGTTTCTTCAATGGCTCCAGTCTCACGTATGAAAAGCTCCCACGGCGGCTTAAGACAGACAATGTAAAGTGTCCACAGTGTGCTCAGCCATCGAAAGCTGCTCAAGACTAATGGCTAGTGCTAACGAACAGATAAAACAAAGAGCTCATCCTGCTCCCACCAGAGATACAGATTTGCTTTCCTCAGTGTATCAAAAAGCCGAGGATTATGATTTCAGGGAGACGCAAAAAAATGTGTCATCATATCTTTCTTACTGTCTTTCTCGCTAGTAAAAAGTTTCTTCTGCCGGTGTTATCTTTCGGGAGACAGTTTAACCAAAGACGTGGTTTGGTCGCAATTTCTGGCGCAGCATTAAATTATCACAGCGTATCAAATAATGCGATTCAAATACCGTAGGGAGCATAAATTGTACGTTCGGGCGTAGGCAGGGCTATTCTGTTCGACAAAGATATTTGTCAGTGTTAGAATTAATGATTCATTCGCTTCATATTTGTTTGCCGACAAAGAAAAAGTGGCAAGTGGAACATAAAGTGAAAAAAAAAAAATCATCGTGTGACCCAAATGTGGAAGGCGTTGTTGAATGATTAAACCCAGAGGAAATTAGTACACACGGATATTATAATAATATATGGGCTATGTCAGATTTATGAAAACCGTATAATAATATCACACGATAATGGCACACGATGAGGATAGCATGCAAAACTGTGTTGATAAGTTCTCTAGTGCCTGCGACAACTTCGGCCTCACAATAAGCACAAAGAAGGCGGAAGTGCTCCATCAGCCTACTCCAGACGACAAGTATCCTGTGACCCCAAATATCAAAGTCCATGACAGTCTTCTGAAGGTGTCGGAGAAGTTCACCTATCTTGGCAGTACACTGTCTTCCACGGCTCGTGTTGATACTGAAATTCCCTCAAGAATCAGCAAAGCCAGCTCTGCATTGGCAGGCTTCGGAAGAGAGTGTGGGATGTTGCCGGCATTCGCACAGACACTAAGCTGAACGTGTACAATGCTGTGGTCCTTCCCACCCTACTCTATGGGGCTGAAACCTGGACAGTGTACCAATCGCATGCCAGAAAACTAAATCACTTTCATCTGGCCTGCCTTAGAAATATCCTAAGGATCAAATGGCAGGATAAAATTCCAGACACTGAGGTCCTCAATCGTGCCAAAGAATTGAGCATCTTCTGCCACCTGAAAAAAATTCAGCTACGTTGGGCAGGACATGTTGTCAGAATGCCCGACTCCAGACTCCCTAAGCCAATCTTCTTCCCTGAGCTCTCCAATGGAACGAGGAATGTTGGGGCCCCAAAGAGACGTTACAAAGACACTCTCAAGCAATCACTGAAGGCCTTTGCCATTGATGTGAGTGAGTGGGAAAAGCTCTCGCTTGATCGAGCAAATTGGAGGGCGGCCCTTACCAGAGGCAGCAAAGCATGGGAAGCTGACAGAGTCCAGCAGGCTATCAAGAAAAGAGAACGGCGCAAGAAAAGGCCCATTGGTACTGAACCAACGGAGCACTCTTGTCACTTATGCGGAAGGGTCTTCAGGGGAAAAATAGGACTTATCAGTCACATGAGAAGCCATAAGTCATGAAAGAACAGTCTTTCCATTCTGTCCTCTGTGTCCTTTAGTTCTCTTTATTGTCCATGTGTTGAAATTCTCAACAATTTCTGTTCTTTATTCCTCTGGTGTTGTTAAGGTCATCATCATACCTGATGGACGAACTATTATTATTATTATTATTTATAATAATATCTTACATACTTTATGAACACATCCCATACGGGGAAACTCCACAAAGTGGAAATCGTCACTTGAACTAACGAAGACAATGATGACGACTAAATTTGCAACCTCATCAGGCTGGAAGTATAGAAATGTATTTTCAGGCCCTAACTGACAATATTATACATATCATAATTTAGGATCAGGATCGCAGTGGAACCTCTACATTACGACATAATAATGTTTCTTCTACTTGTACCGAAGTGATGTTTTGAATATCCGTATTATTTGTCTATTGATTATGAACGTGTTCAGTTCTGCACCATCTGTCCTAAATTAATATCTCTAAAATGTATCCTGCATACACTTAAGTAGATCCAGAAGGTTTTAGAACTCCACACAATAACATGGAGTTATGCGCGTATGCTCAGTTTGAATCTTTAATGAACATACGTATTGTGCTGTTTTTACACAAAATATGTGTAGGAACCACACATTTGTTGTTCTTCAAATTTGATTCCAAGCAGTCCCAATAAAACGAAAGTTTTATGCGAATTGGTAAATTCTGATACATCCAGAACCATCCACAACATCACACCACAGATTCACCTGACAGATTTGATACATTAAGTGCCATACAGGCAGGGTAACGTCACGTTTACAAAACTTCCCTAGAGGATGGGATTCACTCAGGCAGTAGAATGAAATGTCAATATGCTGTCTGCACTGCTGTCTGAATCGGAAGTGAATAAGAAGTGTAAGAGACGCTTCATCACTTCATCTTTTCGTCTGTCCTGGGAAGAAAACCATTGATTAACACCCTCGAAGACATTATGTTAGGTGTCTTGACTTAATTATGAGTAAAGCAGTTGCAACTTTACAAGAATGAACACCAGACGGAAAAGACGTTCATATTGCTTTGTTTTGTTTTAATTTACAGTTTATAATATCAAATAATTAAATGACACATTTGTTTTTGTTGTGTTTTGATTTTAAGTTACGGTATTGTAAAAGTTTTTTTGTGTTTTTTTATCGTGTTTCGTTTTTTAATGCACGACTAACAAAGGCCTGCCTCTTTCAGACATTGTGTCCTGATTATAAATACAGAATATAACTGTAGAACGAATATAAAAGTATTCGTTACGTTTCCTGGCCAGTTTCTAATGTCGCCCCCTCCTCCCCTTCCAACCTAACACTAGAATCTGGCTCCACCCCTGTTAATATGGTTTGGACAAGCAATTGCATAAGCTTTCACTGAACGCATACTTTTGTGACTGGAAAACTATTTGCACGACATAAAATTTTTGCACGCAGGGACTACTGAAAATTAAAGGGAACATTGCTGTGAAGGAAGTAACGCAATTGCTATACTAGGAGTATGTGTCACTTACATAATAATTATCATACAGTCAAAATTGTTGTTACTTGTACGTACGTACCCCAAGTGTTTTTGGGCTAGGGGTACGTGTTTTAAAGCCGTTTGTGACACCAGAGCTAGAGAGCTCACCCCGAAATAACCTTCACAACAATCTTAATTGATTTTTAATTATTCTATAAGATTTTCTTTTTGTTTTCCTCCTGTATTTTGATGGAAAGGGTAAGGGGTATGGTTAGGGATTAGATAAGATTTAGGGTTGAGGATAAGGACGGGGTTAGGGATGGGTGCGTAGATATATGCGGCCCCAGCGCGGTGGATGCGTACACGTAACAGGAACCTACAGTTAATTAAGAGCAGACACGCACCTTAAGGTTTTGATCAGCAGTTTAATTGGATGATGACGTCACTACATTACGTTTCATTGAGATTCGACGTCGGCTTGTGCAGGGGGGGGGGGTGTCATGGAAACGCAATTTCGTGACGTCATTTATTATCCAACTTACCGGGCGATCAAAATTGAATGGCGGGCGCCTAGGCTGAGGCCAATTATAAAATTACCATTAACAAAGTGATATTTGATTCTTAGCATTTTCAGGCACGCCATTTTCATCTGAGCGGATTCTCAGCTGTGTCGTGGATTCACATTCTGCGTGAGACAGATGATCTGCATAATGATATAGATGATAGATGAAGCGTCCGGCCGAGTCTATGCTGATCATCTCAGGACACAAGAATACAGACACAAACTGACAAACACTCACACATACACACAAAAAAAAAACAAAAATAAAACAAATGGGAATTGTGAATAGAGAAGACGGTAGAATTAATAAAATGCACCCGGGAAAGGGCGGTAATCAATCAGCTGTCAACCGCGTCAAACCGGGCCAGGTCAGCGAATTGCTCAGGTTGCATGCCACTAATTGACAACGTCCGGCACAGAAGCTCGTGGAGTCTGTGCAATTAAAAATTGCAATTCCACATAAGCCCTGTTTCCCAAATGAGCTTTTCACTGCAATTTGCTCTAAAATCACCTCTTATTCTCCAACTAACCATGAAATTGAAAGTAAGCTTAAAAAATCCAGTTTCAAAGGTTACCGGATTTACACATTGCAACCGCAATTCTTTGTTTGTTCCATCTCCATGTCCTGAAAATCTAGAGAGCTTTTCGTGTATAGAAGAGGTATAACAAATGCGCAGTTTGACATGTGTTTAAAATGCATAGTGGCACTTATCAAGCTGTTTCACAGTTCCGATTTATTCTAACTGCTTATCATAATACTAAAGCCGCAAACATTCAACTTGGAATTTCTCAGCTGTGGGAAAAAGTGGATTTGGAACAAAACTAAGGTCACGTCAGGATGATAAACGTTTAAAACATAATTATCTCTTACCCAAAAACTGAATTCAAACAAAGAGGATGTTGAAAAAAATGTAAGAACGACATGAGAAAAGTACTTCAAGTGATAGTCGGGAAAGTTTTCCCTTTACAGCCTAACACCCTTTTCTTTGTCAGATGCATATCTTGAAACCTAATAAATTAGTAAGAAATATAAATTACATTACCGTACATCAGTGTGAAACATGTCACTATAAACGGATGCGACAGTGGCAAAGGAAAAAAAAGGATTGATATAAACTGTACGAAATGTTTGAATTATCATTCAAAAACATGCAAAAACTTAGTAAAATATTACACTCGGTGTGAATAATTTATGAATAATTCATGAGATATCATATTTCAGAGCCAAATAGCATCGGCAATTTACATAATTGCAATGCTCAAGCTGTGAACTGCGCTGTTGATTACTTTAAAGCCAAGTTCTGTTGAAAATGAAAACATTTTAAAGGCAATGCAGTAAAAAACACATGGTATTTTGAATGTCACAGGGATTACTGTTTTCCCTCTAGTTATTGCCAGTTATGTGAGATAGCGTAAGGATGAATTAAATAGGTAGACATTTGAATAAAAGTTTTACACGCCTTGACTTCCTTTCCGTCTCTCTCTCTCTCTGTGTCTTCTCTTTCTTTGTGTATCTCTGTCTCTCTCTTTCCCTCTCTCTGTGTCTCGCCGTCGCTCCTTTTCCCTCTCTTCCTTCTTTCTCTCTCTCTCTCCCTCTCTCTCACTCTCACAGTTATTCACCCACTCATCCACTCTCTCTCTCTCTCTTTCTCGCTCTCTCTCTCTCGTTTGGAAAGGGAGGTGTCAGCCAATGAATGAGAAAACATCGTCTCAAAATGATCTGGGTTTGAAAATAATCAATTGAAGATTTTTGGGATTGCGGAATCTAAAAACTCTTAGCCATATCGCATGCATCTTTCCACTACTTTGTGAATGAACTTAGAATACAGAAAATGATACGTCGACGTAACAGAGTTCAGAGATACAAGGCCGGACTATAACAATTGGTTGGAGACATTCTGCAGACTTCGTACAATGAAATTCTCCATATCGTGGAATTTGGTTGTCAAGATTAAATAACATTTATCCGGAAATGCCTTGCTTGCATGAGTTATAGCATTAGCGTCATGCATTCGATAGGTCTATTTTTGTCTAATAATCACCCCTTTCTTTAAACAGTGTTGCTAGGAAATTCTACACACACCCGTGGCCCCCCCCCCCTCCTTTGAACACAGCAGGGGGAATTATCTAACTACTGTGCATTGTCCCCATCTGTAGGATTTTCGTTTTTATCCTCTCTTTCTTCTCTCTCCCCCTCTCCGTACCTCTTTCTCTCTCCTCTCTGTTCCTGCCTCTCTTCCTGCCTTTCTCTCCCTCTCTCTCTTTCCCTCGTCCTCCCTCCCTCCTCTCTCTCTCCTTCTCTCTTTCTCTCTGCCTCTCGACCCTCTACCCGTCTTTCTCTGCCTCTCTCCGTCTGTCTGTCTTTCCTCGGTCTCCCAATCTCCCTTTTCTTTTCCCCTCTTTTCACTCAGTCTTCATTCTTACACGATCATTTTGTGTCCAACTCTTCTCTCACTTTCACTTTGGCTCTCTTTTCACAACTTTCTACACTCGTCGGCCCTTCGACAACTTCAGCCAGAATCTGTGGGGAAAAGTCTGATTATCAATGAGCTATGATAATTATCTTGTAAATAACATTGAGTACCGAGCCATATTTAATGATCCAGAGATGTGGCGTCATATCAATGGCACTGAATATCGAGCCATTTTAAATGATCCAGAGATGTGATATCGTGTTAGTGGCATTGAGTAGAGAACCATTTTAAATGATCCAGAGATGTGATATCGTGTTGGTGGCATTGAGTAGAGAACCCTTTTAAATGATCCAGAGATGTGATATCGTGTTAGTGGCATTGAGTAGAGAACCATTTTAAATGATCCAGAGATGTGATATCGTGTTAGTGGCATTGAGTAGAGAACCATTTTAAATGATCCAGAGACGCGATATCGTGTTAGTGGCATTGAGTAGAGAACCATATTAAATGATCCAGAGATGCGATATCGGTGCGATATCATGCCAATGGCACTGAGTATCGAGCCATTTTAAATGACCCCAGAACTGTCAGTAAAATTCACCAGCTTCTCCGAGACAATTCTGCAGAAAACGAGAGAACACGTGACGTCTAGGTTGCCAGCGTTCTGTTCTTCTGATCCGATTTAAAAGGTGAAAAAAAGACAAACTCTGATCCAGACAGACGCCATTGGTGGTATAACTAATGGTCGTTACAGTCATGTTCTCGAGGTACTGTGGCAGGACTATGTCAAGTGCTCACCTTACTGATCGTCGCTCTCGGCTTGACTTCATTTGAGGGGGAGGGATGGGGGATATGTAGAGAAATGGAGAGAAGCTTCAGATCATTAGTTTAAATTTTTATCTTTAGGCCCCCGGCGCACACTAGCCGATTTTGATTTCCCGTCTAGTTGGGTGGCGACGTCACGACATTGAGCTTCAATGAAATCCAACTATTTGGCTGGTGTGCGAGGCCTCACTGAAACTTAAATGTCGTGACGTCACCATCCAATGTATTGGTATATTTAACTTATCAAAATCAGCTAGTGCGCTCCGTTCTGTCGTCACCTCGTTCCTAATCTTTTTTTCGCTTTGGTGGGATAATGTTTTATTCTCGAAATCAAGCTATAGGCATGAACATAGTGATGTCAAGTCCATCAACTGCCGTCTCCCCCCCCCCCCCTTCCCTCCAAAACCATGCCCTTAAAAGAGATCGTGCTTTAGAGTGAAAAATGACATGCATTTATTTACTCAACATTGTTATGAAGTCAATTTGCCCTAAACATTGTGATATTTATTCGGAGAGGTTCGAAGTGACGTCGCATTAATACTCTCACCAAGGAGTAGGGGTGGGTTTATGTGAATTTATGACTGATCAAGTTGGCTAGGAAAATCTGGTCCCGGCAAAAGATTTGCAGCTTTTCTAAGATTCCCTGGGGTACCAACGCATACGGATCTGCTAAATCAGTTTGGTTCGTTGATAATCTTTTTTAACAACTCCACGGCGATAATGGCATGACGGATTCTTTTGTGTATTTGTATGTGTCTGTGTGTGAGTGTGGCTCTGTGAGTGTGTCTGTGTGTGTTTGTGTCCTGATTTTAGATCTAGTCCATCCAGTGAAAAGGTCATGAATTGAGGATTTGCTGTTAGGGATCTCTGACCAGTTGCCAGTCATTAATATTTAACACTAACCCTAGTAAGAACTTGCAATTCTAATGGGTGAAAAGGGGCCTTTCAAATAGTAGGCTGTATGAGTTATTTGTGTGTATGTGAATATGTGTGTGTGTGTGTATGTATGTATCTGTCGTCTGTTTGGGTGTCTCTCTTTTTCTCCGTCTTTCTGTCTCACCCTCTCTCTCTCTCTCTCTCTCTCTCTTTGCCTCTCATTTCTCTTTCTCTCTGTCCCCGTCTCTGCCTACTCTCGGCCTGACTCTCTCTAATCTCTGCCTCTCTCTCATTGTGTGTGTATTGTGTGTGTGTGTGTCTCTTTATCTTTCTCTCCCTTCCCCCTCCTCCCGCCCGCTCGTTCTCCCTGTCTTTTCTGTTTCATTATCCAGACCCCGACTCTCCTCCTTTCTCTTACACCACCCCTCTGTTTGTGTGTATGTAAGTGAGTGTGTGTGTGCGACCAAAATTCCTTATCTGGAGCTGGCCCTGTTTATATAGTGAGTGTGGAATGGAAACACATCTGGATTCTGGTCAAAGTAATAAGACAGTCTTTAATTAAGTAAATAAGTAAATGAACGTCTTGAATTAACTCTTTCCCTACGGGCCAGCATTCCACTTCTAGACGGAGCACTTCCTGAGGTTATACGCAATACTGGACTGTGCATTAAAATTTGTAAACAAGGATCGCCTTACTACACAACACATGTCCAAACTTACATTTATCGCATACGTGGTGTCGCTGGACACGCTAGGACAAAGGAAGCTTTACCAAGAATTCTATTTTTAAGGTCCAACGTCATGGGATGTTAAAATTTTCCATGTAATGGTAGTCAAGGAATACCTTTACAATGCCACATCGCAGGCTTCGTTATACCGGTTGCCGCCAGGAAACGTGCGACGCAGTGCGTGTTGTATCATAGGGAAAGATTTAAGGATCCCGCTACGTGAATGAAGCTTCCTATAGGTAGAATGCGCATATCCACCATCTTGTCTGTCCGGAGTCACTTTAGGCATCGCGAACCAATCGGTGCCAAGTTCACTACTGTAAGCAATGACACGTGTGTATACGCACATGGGAGACGTTCGGTCAATTCTTTCACTTCCTTTCTCTTGTTTACACGGATGGTAGGGAATCGGACCAGCTTGGATCCATCCTTTCCACCCCTGTCACAACAGTCAATGCAATGCAACTGGCAGGCATTTTAACTGCTTAGACACATCTCGAAGTTACACTCATCAGCTGATCCACCGGCCATCTTGTTTGGCGGAAGTACAAAACAAAAACTGTGACGTCATGCGCATTCTACCTATACCAAAGCCGCACACGGTCAACAACCCAGCCGGCATAAATCTTGGTAAAGCTACTTCATTTAGTTAGTTGTTGTTGTTCTTTCTCCTTGTATTTTTCCTCTCTGATCGGGAGCTCGCGTGATGGCAGGACAGCTGCCAATAACTGTCCGAGTCCCGCCAGGGTTAATGACGTCTAGAATTGTAGAGGCTGGTCAGTTCCCATGACACTATCAGGAGTGGTTAGGCCAAGTAGGGTTAACCAAACTTTCGTTGCGCCGTCACAGTTCAGCCCCGGGCTACCTCAATAGTTTCATCTGAGAAATATTTTAGGCCCTTAATCCTTTGAGTACTGGATATTTCATGGAGTTGTCATTGTTTTTACAATACCGTTGTTTCTCTCTTCAGCGCTTAATCTGTCTTTTTTGGTGTTTCTAATTGTCCACGGAATCTGCATCACCTTTTGAAGTCAAGAATAATAATAACAATAATAATAATAATAGTCCGTCCATCAGGTATGATGATGACCTTAACAACACCAGAGGAATAAAGAACAGAAATTGTTGAGAATTTCAACACATGGACAATAAAGAGAACTAAAGGACACAGAGGACAGAATGGAAAGACTTCTTTCATGACTTATGGCTTCTCATGTGTCTGATAAGTCCTATTTTTGCCCTGCAGACCCTTCCGCATAAACGACAAGAGTGCTCCGTTGGTTCAGTACCAATGGGCCTTTTCTTGCGCCGTTCTCTTTTTTTGATAGCCTGCTGGACTCTGTCAGCTTCCCATGCTTTGCTGCCTCTGGTAAGGGCCGCCCTCCAATTTGCACGATCAAGCGAGAGCTTTTCCCACTCACTCACATCAATGGCAAAGGCCTTCAGTGATTGCTTGAGAGTGTCTTTGTAACGTCTCTTTGGGGCCCCAACATTCCTCGTTCCATTGGAGAGCTCAGAGAAGAAGATTTGCTTAGGGAGTCTGGAGTCGGGCATTCTGACAACATGTCCTGCCCAACGTAGCTGAATTTTTTTCAGGTGGCAGAAGATGCTCAATTCCTTGGCACGATTGAGGACCTCAGTGTCTGGAATTTTATCCTGCCATTTGATCCCTAGGATCTTTCTAAGGCAGGCCAGATGAAAGTGATTTAGCTTTCTGGCATGCGGTTGGTACACTGTCCAGGTTTCAGCCCCATAGAGTAGGGTGGGAAGGACCACAGCATTGTACACTTTCGAAGCCTGCCAAGTGCAGAGCTGGCTTTGCTGATTCTTGAGAGAATTTCAGTATCAACACGAGCCGCGGAAGACAGTGTACTGCCAAGATAGGTGAACTTCTCCGACACCTTCAGAAGACTGTCATGGACTTTGATATTTGGGGTCACAGGATACTTGTCGTCTGGAGTAGGCTGATGGAGCACTTCCGTCTTCTTTGTGCTTATTGTGAGGCCAAAGTTGTCACAGGCACTAGAGAACTTATCAACACAGTTTTGCATGCTATCCTCATCGTGTGCCAGAAGTGCACAATCATTAGCAAATAGTAGGTCACAGACTTGAGTACTTTTGGTTTTGGTTTTTGCCTGAAGTCTCCTGAGGTTGAATAGACTGCCATCAGTTCGGTACTTGATGCTTACCCCTTGAGGAGGAGAGCTAAAGGCTTCTTGTAGCATTGCAGAGAACATGATGCTGAACAGAGTTGGGGCTAAGACACAACCCTGTTTTACCCCATTTGTGACAGCAAAGGGCTCTGAAACACTGCCGTTGCTTTTGACTGCAGCTTGCATGCCATCATGAAACTGGCGCACTATTGTGATGAATTCGGGTGGACACCCAAACTTCGCCAAGATTTTCCAGAGGCCTTCACGACACACTGTGTCAAATGCTTTTGTGAGGTCAACAAATGTGATATACAGCGCTTTATTTTGTTCCATGCATTTTTCCTGAATCTGTCTGGCAGCAAAAATCAGATCCGCCGTTCCCCTCTCTTTACGAAAGCCACATTGGCTCTCGGGAAGCAAGTCATTTGACGAGAGGTGATCAAGAAGGCGATTCAGAAGCATTCTTGCCAATATTTTGCCAGCAATTGAAAGTAGAGAGATTCCCCGATGGTTGTCACAGACTTGGCTGTCACCTTTGTTTTTGTACAGATGGATGATTGAAGCATCTTTGAAGTCCTGTGGCAGCTTCCCTGCTTTCAACATATGATTGAACAACTCGGTCAACCTTTCAATAAGCTTTTCTCCACCGAAGGCATACACCTCAGCAGGAATTGAATCCACGCCTGGTGATTTGTTAAAGGACATCTGATTTGTGGCAGTTCGGGTCTCATTTGCTGTGAATGGCTTGGCAAGAGCTGCATTAATAGGAATCTGAGGGAGGCGGTCAATGGACTCAGTATTCATATTTGATGGCCGATTTAGCAAACCTCCGAAATGTTCTGCCCAACGCTGAATTATGGCATTCAATTCAACAATGCGTGTTGAACCATCTGACGCAAGAAGTGGCGTAGTGCCAGAGCGGGATGGTCCAAACACAGCTCGGAGGCTCTCAAAGAACTTTCTAGTGTTGTTTGTGTCGGCATATTTCTCACAACCTTATATTAAATAGGTAACAAGCAAAGTTGCGTGGATCTAGGATTTTTTCTCGAACGTTTAGACGGGCAGGTCAAATCTGGATACACTGGTTCACCAAGGGGTAAAGTCTTAACTCATTATTTTATGTGCATGTGGACTATAGCAAATATACAGCTGGGATTAAAGAAAAAGGATTAGATGCGTATTAAACAGCCAAAAAATAATTCCTACCATACCAAGAAACATGTTGCGATATCTATTGGCTGATAAAAGTGCCATCTCCAGCTGATTATGATGGATCAGAATGATTGCATTTAATGTGCTGATTTCAAACGAGGTAATGGGAAATGTCCGTGCAGCTAATCGGCACAGTGGTTCGGTTCTGGGCATCGTCCTGTTCGTTTATTATGTAAAAAGAAAGTGGAAATATCCCTGTGGTTACTTAAGGAGAATTCTTCTCTGAGAAACCCCAAACATGTATAATTGGAACTTCGTTTCTGAATAAAGCCGTCTCCAAGAGCGTTTACTACGCAAGTTTATGTGTATTCATGAGTCTGTCTCCTGAAGAAATGAATATTGTGCGAGCAAATTTCGACATGGAAAAGCCAGTTTAGAGTCATGGGAATATTAGCCTAATTTGCACATTTTAAAAACAAAAAGGAATAATGGTATAAAAAAAAACTGTTGTGGGGGGGGGGGGTGAGAGAAAAGTCACTGGGACCTCTGGCGGGGCATAAAGAGAAAAGATGATGGCTTCTCTATGGTACATGAAGCTGTGTTGCGGAAGAACATCGCATACGCAAAATATAATTATTTCACAGGAGATGCCAGAACACCATGTCCAATGTTGTTTTCTTTTGTTTTTTTGTTTTTGTGTGTGTGTTGTTGTTTTTTTCGATTTCAATTTGGCCAAGACTGAAAAAAAAAAGAAAAAAAAAAGCTATCGCCCGCATAGAATAAGAACTCACATAAAAAGATAAAACATATTAATTATTTAATTCGATATAATGAAGATACAGTAGTGAATGTTACCCGAAATTCTAATGTTGACCGCAACATCCTCGCCCACCCCTCCCCCCCCTCCCCCCCCCCCCACTCTACCCCAGGTGCACGGCGGCTGACCATGGGCACTAGCAAAGATTAGCTCTAATCCAAAAATAAGAAATGCAAACTCTTGGGAAAAACGAAACATATCTTATTGTGGCTGTGGAACCTGCGACGAATGACGTAAGAAAAGTTGAAAATTTCGTAGGAAGCACAAGTGCTGTGACGTCAAATGGAACCAATCAATACGGTCATTGTCCGTCTCAAGGCAATGTGGGAGTGTGGAGGGGGGGGGGGGAGGCGGGGGCGTGAAACATGGACTGTCATGCCAGAATGGAAATTTCTAGATCTGAAGTATGCATGAGCGCAGAGGCAAATGAGTTGTGTATTTGATGTTTACGGGCTAGCTGTCCATCTAATCGTTCAGGAATAAATAGATCTGAAATGGTAATTTCACAATACTTTGTAAACAAATCATCTCTTTGCGCTTTGCATATGGCAGGGGGAGTTTGAAGAAAGGTAATAATAATAATGTTATTAAACAAAAATCAGCATAATTATCAAAATCAAACCAGGATTTCGCCAGAGAAAGATATAGAAACATCGTTCTTGCCTTGCACAGTTCGCCTCAACATGACACTTAGGCTAGATATGTGCCATATTATTTCACTAAGGTTTCTTACCATGTCATGTTATGCATGTATGCCTGTTATTGAACTTATTGAGTTGTGGTTATGTTTATGTAATAATGAGTAAGATGTATGTACCATGTATGTGCTCATAAACGATCTGTGAAAGACAATTTCCCTCATGGGAAAATAAAGTGATTCTTGTCTTATCTCATCTTATCTCATCTTATCTTACCTTCTCTCATCTGATTCAACATACTTTATTACTACTCATGAAACAGTCTGTTGTCGAGGACACATCTTTTTTCATTGTAATAAGTAATGCAAGATAAGAAAAAAAAAACTGTACACGTAATTTGAAGGGCCAATTAAGTCAAGCCAACAGTTGCTTCATACGACTACTGTCACGTGGATTTAAGGTCCTTTCTTAAGCAATTATTATTCTTGACCTGACATATTGTCAGGTCAGAAAAATCAGCTACTGGTAACATGTAATCCAGTACAACCTGTTTCATGAACTGGTACGCTAGGATGGTATCAGTGGGCGTGCACCGTTCGGTGCAAAAGGCCAGGGCGGAGGAGGTTTCATCTAACCCAACGGCCACATGCTAGGGCACAATGTGACCCTCAGTACTTGAGTCCTTCATATTGGCCCCCGGTAGCGGTGTGGTCATAGGCTTGTTTGCCTAAATCACAGACGAAGAATTGAGCAAACTTCCCGGACGCAGCTTCGAAGCTGGTGGCAGCAGCCCAGTGGTTGATTGATAAGGCAGATGGCAATATACCGTCACTCTGGCCTGGATATCGTGACACAGAGCATCCACCAGTATTGGTGTTCTTTGGTTTGGGTCTTTCACCCTAGTCAGTTGGGACTGCGAGGCTGTGGAGTAGCCTACAGGCAGCCGGTCAGGCAATATGACTGTCCCTCTGGCATCCTCCTGCACCTGGATACA
This sequence comes from Onchidella celtica, assembly GCA_963931925.1. Lineage (NCBI taxonomy): Eukaryota > Metazoa > Mollusca > Gastropoda > Systellommatophora > Onchidiidae > Onchidella > Onchidella celtica. The sequence goes on from OZ007568.1 coordinate 72,925,681, forward strand.
TTTCCAGTCGTCTTGACCCTGTCTTGCCACTTGGATAAGTTGTGTCCAGGCGAGAGAGTGAGTCTGATGTTTGCGCAGCTCTTTCTCACTAAAAACAAATTCTTTGCGCCAGTCTTAACACTCACCTCGTCTTCTTTCATCTTTGTCTCGTCTTCTTTCCTCTCAAAATTCCAACGGCGATGGGCGAGTGCGGTGGCAGCAGGTTTGGATAGACTGGAAGCTGTTAGCACAGACCTACACGTTGGTGGCTGTGGGCTATGGTCGCTTCATCGTCGATTGAAGTGGAGGCCTGGGGAGGCAGCACCCACAGTAGCTGAGCAGCCTTATTTAAGGATAGCACTGCTCACCTCAACTGAGGAAGGGGCTAGAAAAGGTGCCCTAAAGAAAGCCCACTTCACATCACCCTGACTGGTATACCGCGACCAGTGGGGATCCCTTTTTGCGGTCGAAACAAAAAGAAATTCAGCTTACTCAGGCTAGGAGCCTGGAATATACGCACACTACAGGACAACTCAAACAACCCGGAAAGACGCACTGCACTTATTGCCATTGAGCTCAGCAGGTACAACCTGGACATAGTGGCACTCAGTGAGACCAGACTCCCTGATAGTGGCCAACTCAAAGAGCTCAGTGGTGGATACACCTTCTTCTGGAAAGGCAAGGGTGCAGTCGAACCGAGACAGCATGGTGTTGGGTTTGCAATTAAAAATGACCTTGTCAGAAACTTGCAGTCCATGCCAATTGAAATAAATGACAGGCTAATGACACTCAGGATCCCAGTTGGGAAAAGCCAGTCAGCCACCCTCATTAGCGCATATGCGCCCACCACGACAAACCCAGATGAAGCCAAAGACAAGTTCTATTCTGATCTAGAATCTGTCATATGCTCTGTCCCGGCAGCTGGTAAGCTGATTCTCTTGGGGGACTTCAATGCTAGGGTTGGCTCCGAAATCTCAGCGTGGCCAAATGTTTTGGGCCCTCATGGAGTTGGTTCATGCAATAACAATGGGTTGCGCTTACTTACTTTGTGCGCTGAATTTGGCCTGTTCATTACCAACACAAATTTTAGTCTCCCCGTGAGAAACAGAACGTCATGGATGCATCCCCGCTCAAAGCATTGGCATCTCATAGACTATGTCATTGTGAGGAAGACTGACAGAAAGGATGTCCTTGTAACAAAGGCGATGTGTGGTGCCGAGTGTGGAACTGACCACAGACCCATTGTTTGCAAGCTCAGACTAACATTGAGGCGCAATGGACGCCCTCAAGGGAAAGCGCCACCTAAACGCCTAAATGTTTCAAAACTCTGCTCAGCTGAGAAACAGAGCGAGCTCTCATCAGAACTCTTCTCAAAATTGGATTGCGTGACTTTTGACCCTGAGAACATTGAACAGAGCTGGACTGACCTAAATACGACTGTACACTCTTGCGCCAGCAGCACAGTTGGTTTTCCTGTCCGCAAGCACCAGGACTGGTTCAATGATAATGATAATGAAATCAAAGTGCTCATCAAAGAAAAAAATAGTCTCATCCAAGCTCACTGCATTGACCCCTCTTCCACAGCAAAAGCTGATGCACTGCGTGCATGTAAGGGTGTACTCCAGAAGAAGCTGATAAAAATGAAAAATGACTGGCTTGAAGAGCGAGTAAGAGAAACTCAGAAATATGCCGACACAAACAACACTAGAAAGTTCTTTGAGAGCCTCCGAGCTGTGTTTGGACCATCCCGCTCTGGCACTACGCCACTTCTTGCGTCAGATGGTTCAACACGCATTGTTGAATTGGATGCCATAATTCAGCGTTGGGCAGAACATTTCGGAGGTGTGCTAAATCGGCCATCAAATATGAATACTGAGTCCATTGACCGCCTCCCTCAGACTCCTATTAATGCAGCTCTTGCCAAGCCATTCACAGAAAATGAGACCCGAACTGCCACAAATCAGATGTCCTTTAACAAATCACCAGGCGTGGATTCAATTCCTGCTGAGGTGTATGCCTTCGGTGGAGAAAAGCTTATTGAAAGGTTGACCGAGTTGTTCAATCATATGTTGAAAGCAGGGAAGCTGCCACAGGACTTCAAAGATGCTTCAATCATCCATCTGTACAAAAACAAAGGAGACAGCCAAGTCTGTGACAACCATCGGGGAATCTCTCTACTTTCAATTGCTGGCAAAATATTGACAAGAATGCTTCTGAATCGCCTTCTTGATCACCTCTCGTCAAATGACTTGCTTCCCGAGAGCCAATGTGGCTTTCGTAAAGAGAGGGGAACGGCGGATCTGATTTTTGCTGCCAGACAGATTCAGGAAAAATGCATGGAACAAAATAAAGCGCTGTATATCACATTTGTTGACCTCACAAAAGCATTTGACACAGTGTGTCGTGAAGGCCTCTGGAAAATCTTGGCGAAGTTTGGGTGTCCACCCGAATTCATCACAATAGTGCGCCAGTTTCATGATGGCATGCAAGCTGCAGTCAAAAGCAACGGCAGTGTTTCAGAGCGATTTGCTGTCACAAATGGGGTAAAACAGGGTTGTGTCTTAGCCCCAACTCTGTTCAGCATCATGTTCTCTGCAATGCTACAAGAAGCCTTTAGCTCTCCTCCTCAAGGGGTAAGCATCAAGTACCGAACTGATGGCAGTCTATTCAACCTCAGGAGACTTCAGGCAAAAACCAAAACCAAAAGTACTCAAGTCTGTGACCTACTATTTGCTGATGATTGTGCACTTCTGGCACACGATGAGGATAGCATGCAAAACTGTGTTGATAAGTTCTCTAGTGCCTGTGACAACTTTGGCCTCACAATAAGCACAAAGAAGACGGAAGTGATCCATCAGCCTACTCCAGACGACAAGTATCCTGTGACCCCAAATATCAAAGTCCATGACAGTCTTCTGAAGGTGTCGGAGAACTTCACCTATCTTGGCAGTACACTGTCTTCCGCGGCTCTTGTTGATACTGAAATTCTCTCAAGAATCAGCAAAGCCAGCTCTGCATTTGGCAGGCTTCGAAAGAGAGTATGGGATGTCGCCGGCATTCGCACAGACACTAAGCTGAAAGTGTATAATGCTGTGGTCCTTCCCACCCTACTCTATGGGGCTGAAACCTGGACAGTGTACCAATCGCATGCCAGAAAGCTAAATCACTTTCGTCTGGCCTGCCTTAGAAAGATCCTAAGGATCAAATGGCAGGATAAAATTCCAGACACTGAGGTCCTCAATCGTGCCAAGGAATTGAGCATCTTCTGCCACCTGAAAAAAATTCAGCTACGTTGGGCAGGACATGTTGTCAGAATGCCCGACTCCAGACTCCCTAAGCAAATCTTCTTCTCTGAGCTCTCCAATGGAACGAGGAATGTTGGGGCCCCAAAGAGACGTTACAAAGACACTCTCAAGCAATCACTGAAGGCCTTTGCCATTGATGTGAGTGAGTGGGAAAAGCTCTCGCTTGATCGTGCAAATTGGAGGGCGGCCCTTACCAGAGGCAGCAAAGCATGGGAAGCTGACAGAGTCCAGCAGGCTATCAAAAAAAGAGAACGGCGCAAGAAAAGGCCCATTGGTACTGAACCAACGGAGCACTCTTGTCATTTATGCGGAAGGGTCTGCAGGGCAAAAATAGGACTTATCAGTCACATGAGAAGCCATAAGTCATGAAAGAACAGTCTTTCCATTCTGTCCTCTGTGTCCTTTAGTTCTCTTTATTGTCCATGTGTTGAAATTCTCAACAATTTCTGTTCTTTATTCCTCTGGTGTTGTTAAGGTCATCATCATACCTGATGGACGAACTATTATTATTATTAGGTTGTGAAGCAATCTTTTTGCTCATTCTTGCAATTTAAATAAGAATATTATTTATTGTAAAATCAAAATTGTGTAGATGGCCGTGCTAGATTTGGATACACGGTTTTAAAAGAGGCGAAGTTATTATGAAAAAAAATTCATTTCCTAAGGGAGTTAAAATTTCTGATTTGTGGAACTATGTCTTTTTTTCTTCTCCTGGCTAAAGCCGTAGTAACTCAGTAAGTTGTACTAACTCATCCTTTCTCGTGGGAACATAGCATTCACTCCTATCATTTCTTGTCTTAATCCATACACAATAACGAGCTCGTAGTAAGCTATTGACAGAATGTCGTTAAAAAAAACAAAAACACGAAAAATCGCAACAGAGCTTGATAGATAGTATATTTATGGCACGGAATGAAAGAAATATGCCTGAAGGTTTTTTATTACCGAAATGTTCTTTTCTTTTTCCTTTTCCTATTCTTTTGATTGTAACGTTTGTGTATTATTTCCTAGGTGAAGCTTTGCCACATATTGAAACCGTTTCTTTTATTATTTTTTTTTGCCATAGTTTTACTTTATCAAAGCTGTCTGTAGTTAGTAGGAATATTTTAGCATCTGTCGTATTTCTTTGCTTGTTGTTGTTTTTTTTTTGGTAAGCAATTAAAGAACTATTCAAGTTAGCATACTAGGGCTTTGAAAAAAAGTGACAACCACACAAAAAAACAAGGCTGACATTTTAATGGAGTTTAAATCTTCTCTGTGTGTGCCAAACTCTGGGTGTGACACAAATCTGAGACTATGGCATGGCCAGGCGTTGCAAAAAGTTGTTCATCATTATGTTCCACATTGTCCATTCCAAGTAATCCTCTTTTCTCTTGTCATCTTGACAGCGCCTCCCGATAAAGTGGGCCGGTGCAATTTCATATAATGACGTCACTCTGAGGTTGCTTTTCTTTTAATCGGTTGCGTTAGGCTGACAGCGTACTTGGTCAATTCTGTTTTTGCGTTTGTTTGGACGTAGTGGGCCATGTTTGTCTCGTCAGCTGATCAAGACAGTTTTCACAGCTTTTCTTTTAATCGGTTGCGTTAGGCTGATAGCCTACTTAGTCAATTCTGTTTTTGCGTCTGTTTTGAGGTAGTGAGCGAAGTTTCTCTCGTCAGCTGATCAAGACAGTTCTCATGCCCCCAGACCAGTGAGGCAGATTTGTTTCGGCCTCGCCATTGCAAGAGGTCCCGTTTCAAGCCATATTCCACATCGCCCATTAGGACCGAGACAAAACAGTCTAAACTCAGTGCGCGCCACCAGCTTAAAGCTTGGTATAACCAAATGATCAATAAACAGTGCATAGGGGAGAGAAAAGGGAAATATAAAACTATGAGGAATGTCTTACACTTAAATGCCAATCTCAATGGAAATAGTTCCAAATAATGATTTTTTTTCCATACGAATTAACCCGTATGACAAGCAGTTTAAATGGACTTAAACTCCCTGAAACAATTGTTATTTCTGCATCACACTATACTGTAATTTTGAGGAAAATAAACATTGTGTTATCTCGTATTGTACATTTTAGAAAACTGTTTTTAAAACCGCAAAAAACAACGACAACAACAAAACACTCTTATCTTGACAGAGAATGGAGGGCTGATCTTGGTTGTTTTTTGTCGTGAATATCAGATGTTTGTAAACGAGAAACTTTAAAGCAAGAGATTCGTTTTTTTTTTTTTTTCGTACTTGGTCTTAATCTTCTCTTCAACAATTCACGTAATCCGACAGAAGAATGACGAGTTCGCTAGCAGGATCTTCTCCCTGAAATGTCCGATTGATCCCCTATTTTGGATTCTAACCACCTCTTCAGACCGGAATATCAAAATCCTCAAAAAAGGGTAAGAAATAAAAACGCTAATGGACCCATTAAAACACACGTGTCCGTCTATATGTCATTGTCATCCTGTCGCTCGGCTGCACACTGGAAAACAAAAGAGGGTCTGAACATGTCTTAATGTGACAGACGCCTGGTGGTCGGCGAAAATTACGTCTGTGACCCGCTGTCTTGATTGGCTATTGTAGCTATTGCAGAATGGATTCTTTAGAACAAGTGCGCCACCTTCAAATTTAATACAGCTACTTATCGACAGTCTATATAATCTCTTTGGCCACCATACATAATGATTGAATTGCTTACAACAGTTTTATCAGCCTGGTTTGTACTTAACAAAATCACTTACAAATAGTGTTATAAATTCTTATCCATAGTCTATATAATCACTTTGGTCACCATGCATAATGACTGAATTGCTTATAATAGTTTTATCAACACAGTGTACACTTAACAAATTAACTTTGTTCTACATACGTTGTTCTATATGAGCTGATAAGGAACGGGACTTAATGACACTGTTACTATATTTAAATGTACGCCTGACGTCATGGGACATTCGAACTGTTCAGCAAGGTGGTTAAACACAGTTGTTATGGACTTTGTAAGGGCAATTCAAGGCACAGAGATCAACTGCACATGAAAAGTGTGTGCAAAGTCCATATTGTGCGTAACCGCCGCGTTGAGCAGTTCGAATGTCCCCTGGCGTAAATCTAAATATAGTCAAAATTGGGCAAAAAGAAAAGGTTGTATGTTCCGTTCCCTATAATATTTAAAAGTGTAGAAAAAAAACAACAAAATCAGTAACATGACTTGTTACGTGGGCAGTTTACCTATTACATTGCCGGGTAAATGGCCAGCCTAATAAAGGGAAGTGAAACGAGCAGGAGCTACAATAGCTGGATTTAAGGTCAGCTGCTGCGGTATTGACTACGATACACTTACAGCCAATAACACATCTGTCCAGACAAATGGATTGCTTATCAAAATTATTTTCATACTGAGACGAGCTACTTGTATTGACGCGTGTTGGTCAAAGGGATGGGCCGAAAATGAACGACTCTTGCCAGAAACAGAATAGGAATAGAGATCTTTTCTATTGGAGGATCACTGCACTTGTCATTCTGCACCAATCTTTTCTTCTTCTTGTCTCCTCTTCTGTTTTTTTTTTTTCTTGTTTCCTGCTTTCTTCGACGTCTTCTTAGCCCTCAAAAGTGCTGTTTGTTATAAATCCTCGATAGGGCTTTTAGGGCTCTCGCCGGAAGAGACAGTAAGGCGGGAAGACGAAAGGAGAAAGGATTTCCATGGGGATTGGCTGGAGTGAAGGGGGTGTAGAAACAGAATGCATGACAATATGGTTACCACTCTGACATTGTTTTCATATTCTCAGGTGTCATGTAATATAAATACAGAAGTTGTCTATTTAATTTAAAAAAAAATCAGTATTACTTTAGGAATCCCAGGTGTCAGTTGTCACTACCCTTGGCATTTACACCTCACTTTCCTGGTTTGTTTTTTTACTTGTTTCGTTATTGTTGATGTATTTCTCCTTGTCCTTGCTTTCTTAGCCCTCAAAAGGGCTCCCTAGTGGGCTGCCTTCATCCTGGGCTCGGTCTTGTTCTTCTGGTCCTTTTCTTTGTTTTGTTCCCTGTAGGCTGACGCCATAGTAAAGGCGGAGAGGGAGAATGTGACCGGGTTCCCTACTATGGAAGGGAAGGGGAGGGGAGGGGAGGGGTGGATATGATATACTATCAGAATTATTCTTTTTGGTTTTGCCCCAGGAATCCCAAGTGTAAACATTGTCATCTTACATGTTTCTTATCTTTTTTTCATTTCAGTACTGCACAGACGCCGAGCTGAGCAACCGGGAACTATATCCCACTTTCGCTCGCACAAAACCAACGGATCATCAAATATCCAGCTGTGCAATATCTATCCTGAAACGATACAACTGGAACCGAGTCACCTTCATTCACAGCAAGCAAGACGAGTACAGTATCACAGCTGAAACCATTTACCAGGTAATACACGTCAAAGTTCTAGTCTTTCTGCACTTGTCAATCATTTCTGCCCAGTGGGACTGTCCTCGTGTTTCATAACTCTTTCAGCATAAATAAAAGGGCTCGACTTCAAAGGAAATTGTGACGCATTCCAAGAAAATAATGTCGGTGTCAGGTGACACTAGAGATCTATGGATGTGCTTAATCTTAGAGAATTTTAATCTCTACGTTTAGCAACACTAAAAGTCCACATGATGCTGTGTATCACATAACATGCATGATATATAAAGTAGTATAAGACGTAGATTATTCTGTCTGACTGAGCACTGAACTGCACGAAATCTATTTAGAGAGCAGGACATTGACTAGGTTTTCTTACAGTTTGAAGTGGAGAAATTTGAAGTCTTTAAGGTCTGGTTGACAATCAATTTGCACAATGAAATAGTCCTCATCTTTCATCAGTTTCAGCACAAATAAAGGGCAAGAATACAGAGAAACATTTATTTTGGGAATTTAACGCCGGTCTCCGGTGACACCAATGCCTGTAGACAATATTTTTGAGAAGAAGCTTTCTTTATCTCCATATTTAGCATACGTAGAAATCAGTATGAAATTGTATATCACATAATCACATTACATTAAGATCTTTTACTAAGCCGGTTCTGCTGTCTGATTGGGCCATCCACTGGATATTTACGAACCCGGATACTGGCTATATTTTCTTATACTTTTGACTAGAGTAGTTTTACAGCGCCTCTTTAATTTTCTGTTATAAATTTTTGATGACAGTCACCGCTGAGATTTTGTTTGGAGCCGAAAAGCACAACGCCCATTCATAGTGCATTTTGATGGTTCATACTTAAACCCCAATTTTGATATTCGTCCATTACTCTCAATTAAGATTTAAACTTAAATTATTTGTACACTCTTTCCTGGACTAACTGCCCCCACTGATGAGCTGAAGGTAATGTTTTGATTAATGTGTCGTTTTCTCTTGGCCTTTTCTTTTTTCATCTCTGCCTTGTGTTTAAGAACAATGCTGTACTTTCCACAGCAAGAAAAAGTTTCGCTACCTTACAACTGTTTCTCAGAACAGTGCATTAGTCGATGATGATATAGACCAGGGGTCACCAAACTACGGCCCGCGGGCCGGATCTGGCCCGCGACGTCAGTTCATCCGGCCCGCCATGGTACTTGATTTTGTTTGATAAAACCAGGGATATCTAGAGCTACGGGGTGGACAAGCTACCTTGCAAGTATTGAGCAGATTGCTTATTCCGCCAGCGCTTGTAAGTCTGTCAGTTACCCGGCCCTTTGTGAAAAAAAGTTTGGTACATCTGTTGTGTTTCGATATTTGGAGCGTTCCGTTCCATTACCTTGGGTGTTTAAGTTCATGCATGAAACAAAAAAAAATAAAAAAAATATGTATCAAGGGATGTGTAGTCTTTGTTGTTCCTTAGATCACACATTTTCCTAAATCTCTCACCCCCCCCCCCCCTTTTTTTTTTTTTGCTCCGCAATCTGCATTAAATAAATTGGATACGTTTTCTATAGATGAACCGCCTTTAAACATTCAACACGGATATCAAATCTGTCAGCTGTATATTGAAACCTCAAGGAAGTATGCCCCAAACGGACATTATTTTTCTGTTGACAATGCCAAAACGTCAGAGTCTTCGCGCTAATGTGCAATATTATTTGTGTTGAGAAGCTAGCGAAAAAAATACAAGTACACTCCTTTATCTAAAACGTTGATGAATTGCCAGACAGTATTGTATTTGGTAAAACGCAGTTTTATACTCACAAATTAATGTAGAATTCCACTAGTCAAGCTGAGAAACTAAACTAGACCAATCAGTGTAAAAGGGGATAAAGATAAAGGCATGATAAAGACACTTACGTCTAAATCTCCATTAATCTAATGGCAATAATTATCTGTTCATGACTACTTCCATTTTGTAGCCAGGGAAATAAGTCAGAGATGGCAAGTGCTTTTAACTCACGAATAAAAAGTAAAGCGTTTCAGTGATGTAGATGTCTGTGTTTCTACAACAGCAAGCATGACAGTTCAGTAGCAAAATTTAATTTTCAACTTGAACGAGATTTACTGTCTGTTAAAGGAATGTCTGATGGAAAGTAATTACTTTAAAAGGTTTACCCCTTATCACCCGGTACAGAATGTTAGTTAAACTGCTCAAAATTAATTATGCTTGACACGCCTTCTGGAACATCGAAACAGTCAGAGATAAGATTCGTTTTGGAGTCGATGAGCAAATTAAATTGCACTTTAATTGTTCGCTCACCCTGAGTTCTGACACGGACATACTTTCCAATCCCAGAAAAATGTCCTGGAATTCATTGCATTTAAAATTTTAGTTGTGGTCACCACTAGCGATAACTCTGGCAGGAATCTTTTCACGGTGGAGCAAAGCTGCCATTAACGTAAAGCTGTTCACTCGCTACGCTAGGGCGGCATCACATATCAATGATTATGCCAGTCATCAAAGCTACAGTTTAGCTGAGAAAATTGAACGTTTCACATGGAGTTTTCATGAGTCTAAACAAGCACAGCCATACAAATTTTGCCCAGATGTGCAGGGGCGCATGTTGTCGTCACAGGGCCAGCGTAATGACTTAAACCACATGTAGGTGAAACTGCACTCAAAATTACATCGACCCTTTGTTATTCTTGAGGTCCAGACCGAAATTGCCGCGTAAACAAACTTCAGATATGACGATCTATACCACCAACATCATTCTGGAGCAACTGAAACCATAGGATAAAGTTATTAATATATTTCACGTTTTGGGTGCTTTTATCAAAACTGTAAAACTAGAAATGATACATCATTGTATTAGCATAGTGACGACATTTAATTTGCTGCCAGTTGAAGAAATGTTCACAATAATAATAATAAAAATAATACCAAAACTACTAAGAGTAATGATAATATAATGATAGTAATGATAATAAAAAAAATAACATTTATATTCCCCCCCCCCCATCCCGCAAAATGCATGCTCTAAGCGTTTTACAGTCATTCTACAATTCACTTTCAATTTACAAGTACAAAGAACATACTAAACGTGGAACAATGGTGAGAAACACTTGCGGTTGGCACTCTATGAATTAAAAAGGTATGTTTTCAAACACATTTCTTGAACATGTCAGTGTTTTGTATTTTATGTCTTAGGGTTTTGAGGAAGCGAATTCCATGACTTCGTTGTTATAGACAATAAATACGTACAGTAAACATGTTGGGCTGAAACCAATCTGTCTGCTGCAGGAAAATGAAACAATTAAGGAGCAGAGTTGATCCTACTTGTGTAAAGCACGAGCATACCATTCAAGCTCACGTCTCAGACGCTCTATCTCGACACGCAGGCTGTTTTTGTTCCCGGGCACTGTAGTAAAGATCCAGCATTGTATAACTCGTTCACAGTAAAGTACCGAACGTTTTGTCAGGGCCGGCGCGCACTGGCCGATTTTGATGGGCCGAGTGGTTTGATGGTGACGTCACGAGTATCAGTTTCAATGAGATCTTTTGATGTTCCGTCTAGTTGGATGGTGACGTCATGACATCTTGCGTTTATCTCATTGAAACTAATTGCCATGGCGTCACCATTAAGATCTCATTGAAACTAAATATCATGACGTCACCACCCAATTAGTTCGCCCATCAAAATCGACTAGTTCCATCCTCACCTTATGAGCCGCGGAACCAAATAATTATAACTGTTGCTTTTCCCTGTAAAACCTGCAATGTGGTATTAGTTGCATGTTGCAATGTGTTGTTGTATATACTTGGCAAGACTAAATTATCCATAGGGGTGGGAACTAATTGGGAACAACTGGAGGAGGGGGGGGGTGGGGTAGAAGTAAAAGGAGTCTAAGCGCCATTTGCTCCTAGATCACCTGTAATTCTAATCCCCTCAATGTATTTAAGTGATGTTAAAATTACAACGGATCTAAGTGTAGATGACACTTCGACCCTCTGTAATTCTAACTCCTTCAACTGAGCCAATTGACTTAAAGCCAGCCCTGCTTGTGGCAAAGTGTGAAACCGTCGCTTCTATATTTCTCTGAGGGTTTAGACTTTATCAGCAGACATCGGAAGTACTCGTCCTCTAGAAACATCCCATAATGAGACGGAATGGGTGGCTTTCAACAACTTGACCTACAAATTATTTCCCCCACTCAACTATCAAGAGATTATTCCGTTGTGTGAAGGTTAAACGAAGCATCTACAATTTGGTAGATTTCAAAGCAGACATACCACAATAAGATTATCCAATTGAAGACTGCAGAGGGAAAACGTCAGTTGTCACAAAATGAAGATCTGGAGAAATTCACATTGTAAAGTTTGCAAGTCCATAGGTTGAAAAGAGGATGCCTTAGCTAGATATGCTCATATTGCTGGACAGCGGTTGTTTTTCATTTACTCGGTATGAGGGGAACAAAGCTAAAGAAATTAGCCAAAAGCTTAGGGAAGTTACTGTAAAACTCGCATTTTGTGATAACTGACGTTCTTCCCCTGTAGTCTTTTATTGCATCAAGTGACAGAAAAAAAAATCCGGCAAAGTTCATAATTTTATCAAACACTAGCCGTATTAACGCGAGGGTTGATGACAAGGAAATTAACTTGACCACTGAATCCAGCGGACCTTTTCGAGCTCACTGGCTCCGATGTGGTCAGCAACTGAATTCATTCGTGTGTCATCAACGTGCGGATTCGTACGACCAGTGTGTCATGTCTCTAATTTTTAGTTGGTTGACATGACGCCGAAAGTATGTCTTCGCCCACATTTTATTTCGCCATGATTGCGTCTCTTCTCCTCATTCCCTGTCACCGTTCTCATTCACATACACGTCAAGCTGCCGATTTCGTCCATCTCCTCCCATAAGTCTTTCTCTTTCATTCTATCCCATTCTCTCTGAGCTGTCAGCCAGCCTTTCATAGTTGCGTGAACCATCATGGCATTTCATTATGCGTCCGTACGTGTGTATTATGGTTTGTTTTCATTCAATTTCATCCAGTTTGTTTAACGTCTCGCCTATTTTCTCTCCTTTATCTTGACAAGGTACCATTATAATATTCTACACCCTCCCCGCCCCATCTCCACCATAATCCTACCCCCCCCCCCCCTGTCCAATCTTTGCCTTTCTTCCATTTTGTTTGGTTGAGCCAACACCGCCGCGTGTACTCGGTCAAGCGCTAACCCTGGAGTATCTAAAACCTCATCATATCTCCCACCGCGCCATCCCATTCCCCATTGTTGCCTGTGTGCTCGTTAGTCCTGACCCGTTAACCCATAAAGCGAGGCTGAAATGTCAATCAGGTTCCCCGAATATTACATAGCGGGCATGGACAATGGACGCTGTCCCAAGTTTATTAACTGGGATCGGAGATTTCAGTGGCAGCGCTGCTTAGCATTCTGATTCTCCAGGCTGTCACATGAACTTATCGTAGGCTTCTCAACCTTTCTGCGCACGCACTGTTACTCTCGGACACATTGCGTCATTCAGGAATTCTCTCATCTAACCCTAACGATACATGACGCCCTTTGCTGTTACCAAAATAAATGTGTGCTTACATACAAGAAACGTTAAACACAGTAGATAGTATTGAAATAATAATGTTTCAAAAGACGTCAACGATGGTATTCAATGTTTGGTCTGGCTTTCATTTATTGTGGCTGGTCGCGCGCTTCCTTTTGGTCTGGAAGGTACATTTTGGGTATTGTGAGTTAATGATACATACTTACAAAAGTATCTGTCCCCTTTCATTTTGACAACATTTTCATCAATAGGTTCTCAAGTTTTACCAAGCCATTGTCCCTAGAAGTTTGAGGCCACCTTTTTATCTCGGAATCAAAGTTTTGAGTAAATCCCAACTGATGATGAGTGATGTTTCTGCACTGCAACGAGTACGTTTTATTCAATATAGCTGCGTGAAATTTGGCAGGGTTATTTTCACTGTATATCATACCATTTTATATTCACAGTACATGGACTTGACCGCTCACTTTGTAGTAGTAGAACCAGAATTTTTTGGACGGATGTGAACATTTCCATTACAACTCGACCTTAGTTTTTGTTTGTTGTGTCCCATTTTCTGAAGAAAAAAAAGCTGCATATCTTTTAGTATGTGGAAGAGTTGTAAGAAATGCACACCTTGACACTTGTTTAAAATACGTTGTGGCACTTATCAAGCTGTTTCACAGTTTCGATATATTCTAACTCCTTATCATAATATAACTACAGCCGCAAACGTTTAACGTCGAATTTTTCAGTTGTGCAAAACATGGAGTTGGAAAAAACAATTAAGAATTAAGGTCGCGACAAATAGAATGCAATTACATGTAAGTTGAATTTAAGCTTGGCCTGATTAATAGAAATGAAGGAGAGCAGCATTGCTGATATCCTTTGCCAGTGGAGCTGACAGACAACTACTGAATATAGGAGTTCCATTCCCAAAATTGTAAGATGATACCTGCCTTTAAATTTTGCACAAGAACATTATAATAACAAACTGCCATCCAGAGAGTAAATCAAAACCGCACTGTGTGGAGTACACAATGGTCTGGAGAATAAAAATATTCTTAACTCAGATTACGACAGAATACTGAAAGGTGCAAGTATGGAAGGCAATTTGACCCATGCAGAAATACGTGCTTTCAAATGAAAATATTAGCCGTGTCTGTCACCACCCACCCCCCCCCCCATTCCCCCCAAAGACCTAAAAAAAAGAATCATTATCTTAAATGACAGATTTCCCACAGGCGCACAACAGTGAATGAACTTCCTGATTTCTGAAAGGTTTTTAATCCGTATTCTCTGGCTGGTTTCATACATAATCAAAGGGATTTGGATTGCAACAGAACGGATATTTTCTAATTTAAACTCTAGGTAGAGGGAAAGCTAAAACTTATGACCCAATAAAATTTTAATAGAAATACTACGTTACAATTGAAGGACATATAAAAATGTAGACAACAGCCTCGCCATAGATTAATTTCTGGAAATTTGGTTTTGCCATGCTATAAAATTAATCTCTAATGATTATTTTCTCCTTTGCCGGTAAGGAAATCAGAGAGGAATGATGTAGAGTTATATTTTGCAGGATTCTAGATTAGATATCTATTATGTTGTAACAAGTTGCTATTTTCATCAGTTCACGAATGTCTTCCCTCTATTGTTTTTATGCCGTTTGAGGAAACTTGTATTTTGTTTTAGAACTTCCTGAATGCCAACTAAACAAGCATATATTTGATCAAACACGCGCATGTACACTCACACATACACAGACACACAAGCGTACCAACAGAACAATTAATGCGTGGGAGGAGTATAATCAGAAAACAGGATGAAGTGAAATCGCTTGGCCACATGAAAACAGAAGCTGTACAACTTAATCTCTCGTATCCTTATGTGCAAATATCCCGATTACTGTTATTTTGAAGAGCGGTCTGTACTATTTATAGGCGTCTTCTATATCGCGTGCAACCGCCGCCTTCTACTACAGTCCCAAAGCAAACTATTTTGTGAGACGTTCTAGGGAAATGGTCCACATTGCCCTTTTTCCTCTCAAAACTGACTGAAGAGTATACTATGAAAGTACAAATTGTCCGGAGAAGCAAATTGCACTTTATTTCGTGTAAAGATGTTGAAAATTGACCAGGTTGTGTGTATTTCAAGGTGGCAAAGTATACAAAGTCACTTTTGACAAACAAGCTTTTAAAGTCTACGTAAATCAAAAAAATACCCGTTAGATTGGATCAGATAAAAATGAAAAAGAAAACATTAATCGGCGGAATTCATTAAAATTCTTTTGCCGAGGCCCAAAGAAATTATTGAAGAATCTATTTAAGCCGAAAATTGATGTACGACCGCAAGTGCCTGTCCACTTATTTTTGTCTCCATCTCAAAAGTGCCGAGCGCGACATGTGGACCATTTCACCAGAGCGCCTCACATTTTATCAGCTAACATTGGCGGCGCACTAAATCAAGTCTGTTTTGTCTCGGTTTTACTGGGAGATGTTGGCTATGGCAGTTTTGTGTTCAGCTCTGTTTTACTGGGAGATGTTGGCTATGGCAGTTTTGTGTTCAGCTCTGTTTTACTGGGAGATGTTGGCTATGGCAGTTTTGTGTTCAGCTCTGTTTTACTGGGAGATGTTGGCTATGGCAGTTTTGTGTTCAGCTCTGTTTAAGGAGATCCACTGCCCTTGGCATTTACACTTCATTTTTCTTGTTTAGTTTTTTTACTTTTCTTGTTGTGGTGGGGATTAGGTATTCAGAATTTTGCCCGTGTAGCGGTGAGCCGTCTTGTTCGGCCTGCTATTCTCGACTTTCAACTGCCAAGGTACCTTTAACGTGTGCAACGTGCATACGGGCCCTCTGAGTCTTCCGGCCTTATCCGGAAAGACTAGGTGCTCGATCCTACCTACCATAGGATCAGGGACAGGAATTTCTGGCCACCCCAAAAAATTCCAACATGTCTGCACCGACCGGGGATCGAACCCGCTATATACCTTCCGCTTGAGAAGCGAGCACCTTGCCTCTGTAGACCACCGTGTCCACGACCATGATAGTTGCACGGAAGCTCGTGCACTATAACTAGCAAGACTGATTGAAACAATTCTGCCTCACTCATTCCGGCGCGGCAAATCTGTCTTGAACCAGCTGGTGATAGCAGGGATCTCGAGCACTATGTCGAAAGGACCCAAAACAGATCTGAGTCAGTAGGACACCAGACTTATAAAACAATAAAACGATAACAAAAAAAGAAGAAGACGAACCATAATTTGCCGTCCCATTCAGCAAGTCCTGGCAATCACTAATTATTCTCTTCTCCTATCAGTATACAATAATTATTTTTATTCATGCAAACGCGCACTCATAAACGAATTTCTACAAGTGATTTTCATTCTTCTGGTGCCATTTTATGTGCACAAAGTCCCGCCACTCGTCTGGGGCATAGATGGGACTTGCATTATATTCGGTGTTCAACGTCTTCCCTAGTAGACTATATGTATGGTATTTTCATGACTGTTTTCCCCAAGGTAGCAAACTATTAACAATGAAAAGCCTTGTTTATGTTTTAGATATACAGATTGGCCCGCTGACTCGGGGAATACACAGATGAGATTTTTAAAGTTGAGTTTCCATCAGCAGAGTGGACACTGAGGCGCAGAACGACATTTCATGTCATATTTTTTAATTCTTCTTGAAGGAAATACGTTGTTTTTTTTTCCCAGTCAGACTGTCAGAACACTTTCTTCTGTTGAACAACTCAGTTGTGGTTCAAAATCAATGAAAATATTCGAACTTCAAGACCTTTTAAAATAATTATGTCCACATGCACATTTACGTCTTTCTGTATGTAATAAGATCGTTTGTGGAATTTAAGGCTCAGCGGTTGAAAAGCCTTTCATGATTACATTGGAGGCTTAACGTCCTTTATAAATATGATGCACAAACAAACTGACAAATTAATATCAGAGATGAATGAATCTAAAACTAACACTGAAATTACACTTTTTTTTTTTTTTTTTTGCCAAACTCTAGCGACATGAATTCTGGCATAAGCAAGTCTCCAGCCCGAATGATATTACATTGAAACGGACAAAATGTTTCAATAACGAAAAAACAAGACCCAAAATATTAATAATAATCATTTTAAAAAATCAGAAAATCTGTTTTTATGTTGTTGTTTTAAAAAAAAATACATTTTCAAATGTACTTTCTTCTTTCCTGACCAAAGGCTTTCAGAGCCGAAACCTTTTTTTTTGTTTGGTTTTCATAAGTAATTCTTTTGTGATTTATGATAACGCTTCATTATTGTTTGTGTCTTAGTGGTCTTGTCTACAGCATCCGCCCCGCTATTTTTACGGAAAATGACGTATGAAAAACTCTCTTTGCCTCCATAGCGGTGAGGAGCTAAGCGGAACGAATGCTGTGGACAGGTATATAGAGGTAAAGACTGTTTTACTTTTTCATACGTCATTTTCCTTTAAAGTAGCGGAGCGGATGCTGTGGACAAAATTAGCAAAGCGAGGCCTTGCATAGTTACAACCTTCTCACAGAAAAGGCAAAGAGGCAAAGATTATTAATTTTTGGCATTACTAGATGAAGTTCCCGGTATTATCCGGGATAAACCTGTGAACCCACTGGTCTCTCTCTCTCGCTCTCTCTCTTTTGGGTCTACAAAGCTTCCAGTATTCTACAGTCTTACCAGAGAGTATAGATTTCTCTAAATTACTCTAGATTACTCTAAATCTATACTCTCTGGTCTTACTACAGATTCCATGCGCGCCAGAGCACTACGCACCAGCATTTCTGATAGGGAAATTGTGCGCACAGAAGCGAGCGCGTATTAACATCGTTTCTGATGCGATGGGCATACTACAAGATGCAAAAACAAAGATCATTGTATTTTACATTTTCAGAACTTTTTATTTAAAAATACCTGAAACTTGAATTAAAACAATAGGTCGATACAAAAGCGATTTGACTGGATTAGTTGACACTTAAGAACAGTAATTTTATAATTTTTGGAACTGTCATTTTGGCTGTAGAGTCGAACAAAAAAAAAGGGGGTGGGGAGGGGGGGAGGGGGGGGGCGAAATTGCACTACAGTGAATTACTCCCGCCACTATTTTTTTTAATAATAAGATAGAGTTCACCGTACCATGTCGTTCCCACAGGGGTAACAGATTTATGCTATTCTATTGACACAGAGATAAAGCAAACATGATTTCTATTAATGTCTATCTCTAAGACAGAAAATTATGCAGTGTATAATAATGTATAAATTTTCTGTCTGGTCCGTATCAGTTTCTCTCACCTTACTATTCGTCTCTGTCTCAATAAGTATACTCAAGGGAAGTTTGCTACCCCGGGCTTCAAATCACACAGAAAGAACTTAGCAGCTGCTGCATTCGTGTTATGACTCATCCGGCGCTGCATGATCTGTCATAATCAATCCTTCACAATAATCCTGATTAAACACAACCTGCAGTTTAAAGTATCAGATTACAAGGTAAAGTAATGCAGGTGCATGAGTTTAAGTTTGCTAAGGCAGTGGCGTAATAACAGAGCCTTCGATAATTCTAAATGTGTGGCAAACAGAAAAACCCGCCAGGAAATTACTAAATGATGACTGTGGTGGGAAAATATTCTTACTGTAATCAATCTTTTCATCACATGAAAGCTACAAAATCTATCATTCCTTCAGGAATAATATCAGAAGTGAAAAATGAATTGATCTATAGCCTCCTACAATTAACAAAGGGTCTTTGAATCACTGACAAAATAACGAATAGCAATTATTTGACAAAGGGTGTGAGGACTGTAATAACTGGCATCCAGATTCCGCAGTAACTTCCAGATCAACGCGATAGTAAACTTGACTTGGGATGGAAGTACATTAGTTATATATTAAGTTAAACGTCAGAATTCTGTACAGGGCATCTGTACCTCGTTTACAGTTAGTTGATAACTTTGTGCAGATTAGATATTTATTTCTACCACACAGATATTATTCAGGCTGATTAAACTTTCCAAATGTAGCCTATTTAGAAAAGTTATTATTTTATCTTTCTGTCTTTCTATCTATTTATTTGTTATTTATCTATTTATTCATTCATTAATTTTACGCCGTCGTCGCGCAATGAGCTCAAAATAGCATTTCCGCCTTTATGGAAGGCGGTAGTTGGGCGCTTCTGGCAGGGGCTCCTTCTGTCTTATCATTCTGTTATATTCTGTCTATCTCTTGCTTCTTCCTACCATAATGTGACCGCTATCCTGTCGACGTACTTTCTGCTAACTCAAACTCAAACTCAGTTCCGCCTATTTTCGAAACTCACCCGTCTACGTTATCAGAATATGTTCAAATATTTGAAGTCCAACAGCCTTCAAAATACCTCCATATGATAATTTATTCCCAATTCTTGCGAGCTTCTTTATTTTGGAAATGTCTTTATTTCAACCCCTTAACTCATTCCATACGATAACTTTTGCGGGTTTGGTCGGGAACCCCCAACACTATCCAGATTGAAATTTAGACGGGCTTCAAAGATGTTTTTTTCTTTCACTCAGTATAAACACAAGACATGATACATTGGACATTAAGATAAAGGAAAATCAATGAACCACTATGGGATTCAGTTTTTCGAGAAGTTGGCGTAGATATTACTGTTGGAAAATTCGCTGTCCACTCGAGCCGAATATTCGGCTTTCCTTAGCGGAGCGAAAATCCGCTACCCAGAAAATCGACTTACCGTAGCGAATGAGTTAAATCTGGTTAAAGAAAGAGGTGCAACGATAAAACGACCGCAAAACACACAGATGTTTAAGTTGTTTTTTTTTCTTCCATGAACTATCTATCTTTCTCTTCTTCCATAGTTTATTCCGACCTTTTCCATGATAATGTTGCTTGCGTTCTAGATCCTTGAGTTCAATGACTGAAAAAGATCTGCGCGGTCATTTTGGAATGATTGTATTGAACATCCACTAGTCGAAAAGCATGAGATTTTAAGGCATCGTTGATGATTCAGTCTGGATAAAAATTCGTTTTGATGAGGACTGATCCGTCTCTTTCTCTCTTCTCCGTGTCTTTCTCCTCTTTCTCCTCCTTCTCCTCCCTCTCCCAGTTTCTCCTTTTAGGAATTAATCTGTGTTGAGTTACACTAACAAGAACAGCAGTAATAATAATAACAAAGCACTATGTTACTAAGTAATTTCTTATCTCATGACCATCATAAGAGAAGTTTTCTTTCATCTGATTCAATTTGAAGAGTCCACTGGAAAAATCCGTTCAGTCACAATGAAGAAATTCTGGGCTATTGGCCCCAGGCCGAAGGGAATATTCCATTGTACAATCTACTTCAGTATCTTTGTCAGAAATGGGCTCAGTCCATTGAAATTGTCATCTAAAAATAACAAAGTCTAGGAAAGAAAGAACTCAGACAAAATTAAAACGCATTTTACCTTGAATATGAAATCTGTGACTTACCAAGTTGTTTTTTTCATTAGACTCTTCACTTGTTAAAACATACTTTTTGTTTTTCTAGTGATTATCATTACTAAGTTTCAAGGTTCCACCCTCGCGGAACTACAACTGTATGGGTGGCACTGGTCTTTTTAATTCATAGCACCAAATGCTAAATATGAGGTTAAGATGTTCAGAAAAGATTGAACGATAGCAACTGTGTTATCAAATATGGAAACAGAACGTTTGTTCAAAGCAAACTCAAGTGGCTTGGGGAAATCAGTGGCGATGAACGACGTATCCACCACGCCAAACGTTGCCACTCTGAGCTCTGATCTTGAAGACACAGACTCGTTTCTGAGCTTTGTATCCTATCTGTGCACGTACTATTCCCTGGCACTGGTCATTGTCGGCACCGTTTGCAACATTCTCTCCTTTTTGGTTCTTAGTAGACGTTCATTTCAGGGTACTTCCATGTCATTCTACTTGAGGTGTCTAACTGTCAGTGATACTGTGACTTTGCTTACAGCTGTTACGCGCTTTTTTGTTTTGTCCACATTCCAGGCTCCTGATCCACGGTCTCATATTATTGGATGTCACATTCATTTTTGGGTCACGCAGACCTCTATATATACAAGCTGCTGGACACTGGTCATCGTCACTTTAGAAAGGATGGTTTCGACCACCATACCCCACAAAGTACGCTTGATTTGCACAGTAAAAAACGCCAAAGTCTTCAGCCTAGCCATTTTTCTGACATGGGGTCTTGTTTCCACATGTCAGTTCGCGATCTTTGGAAACCTCAAGGTGTATATCCCATTGACGAATAAAACGTTCATCAGGCACTGCACAGTGGTTTACAATCCTGAATTTTCGGCTAGAATTTTCTGGACTTTTGACGGCATCAGTTACGCTATTCTACCCGCGGTTATCCTGATGGTTGCGAACTTCATGATCGTCCGAAGGGTGATCACAAGTGGTAAAAATGTTCACAAATCTTTTGCCAAGGATGTAACAAACTCTGAATTACAAATGAGAACTGGTGATGCAAATTCAGTGATAGGAGATTCGGCAAAATCTCCAGGCATTAAATTCGGTAGAAAATCTCAGCGAGGAAGTAGAGAAATGTCACTAACAGTCACGGTGCTCACCATAAACATTGCCTATATTATTTGCTCGTTTCCAATTACTGCGTTCGTGCAAGGAAAACATTATCAAAGTGAATTAGGTCAGGGAAAATATGGTGACGCTGTCGAACGGGTGCTTTTACTTCTGGCCTACACCAACAATGCCCTCAACTTTTTTCTGTACTGTTTGACGGGCACGCGGTTTAGAAAGGAGCTCAGGCTTTTATTGAAGGACGCATTGTTCCTACGCTCTGAGTGACCAAGTCTGCAGCATCGAGCTGCCCTTCCGTGTTATAGACTATAATCTCGTTTGAAAGGATTTTAGGAGATGCCCAGTGCAAATTGACTGCGTGGCAAAAGGGTTCCGAATGATTCAGGACAAAATTGAAATTCTGTCCAGCATTTCGAAGCCGCATGGTAAACTATTGTAACTCCGTTTTTACATACTTTTGTTTTCAAGAGAATCGTAAAACGAATTAACTGATTATCAGACTTAATAGCTGCAATTTTTCGAAAGTTCTTTCACCCATCGTTATTAGAATTTAGCCCCAACTTAATCATAACCTGCTGGCTGTCAGTGACTACAAGCATGCCAAATATCTCCATTTTTAAAAGAAAAGTTGAATTATGGTAGATCACCGTGCGGCTCTCGGTTTGTGGTTCTTTTATTCATTGCAGACTGTGTGCAGTGACATTAAAACTCTTTACCCAGACCACTTTGTTAGGATTGTCTGTTTGGCCGCAAAGGGCCGGGCCAGCCAGCCAGCCATCAATTTAAACAATGCAATTTTCATGCTTTTTCCTCCTTGATTGAAGGATTGTTTTCAGTGCAAGTGATGGGATCTGAAACCTCACGGTGTGAACACTGAGAGCTAGACCTATTGGGTGTCGTCAATAGGTCATCCTTCCTTCAAACTATGTCTCGGTTTGCTCTTTCTCTTTTATGATAATTTGTTTTGGAATAAAGGCACTTCTGGTCATGATTGAACGACTTCATTGTTCCAATTTTTTTCCGCTTGGCTAATCAAATATTCAAAATGTGTCTGCAACCAAAGAGAGAGAGAGAGAAAGACAAATAAAAGATTCAAAATGTCTCTAAAGCCAGAGAAAGAGAGAGAGAGAGAGGGAGAGAGACAGACAGACAGACAGAGACACAAACAGAGAGAGAGACAGAGAGAGACAGACAGACAGACAGACAGACAGACAGAAAGACAGACAGACAGACAGACAGACAGAGACAGAGAGACAGAGACAGAGAGAGAGAGACAGAGAGAGAGACAGAGAGAGAATTCAAAATGTCTCTACAGCTAAAGAGAGAAAAAAGAATGTCTACATCTACTTGCATGATAATGTTTTAGTGTCCCAGCCGTATCGTTGGGATTGTGGCGGCATTTGCCTGCCTTCGCCGATGGATGTTCTGCTACATGCACCTGATTTAACTAAGGGGATTTATGAGGAGACATACCACTGGCGATACGATCTCCCCGTCAAAAGGGCGTGTAGTTGGGAATTTAAGAGGAAAAAAAACAAAAAAACATCCTTTTCTTAAAATTCATACACTCGGTTACAGAAAGAAAAGCATGGTAAGGGGATACCTATTTCTATGTTATAAACATCTTTTAATTTTTTTCAGAATGGCAGTCGAACTTTGCCACTTTTAGTTTACTGATATAAATTTTTATATAACTAAGAAAGGCAAGAAAGAAGAAGACAAGGAAGCAAATTGTCCCGAAAAATCTTTATTTTTGCAGACCGATGATACTACCCCCCCTCCCCTCCCGAAAACAAACACACAAACAAATAAGCAAAACAACAACATAAAACGCCCCCAAAGTTAAAAAGTAAAAGAGTTTATTAGATAAGTTGATAGATAACACCGTAATATTTCTTTGCATTCCGTTACAGAAAAATGGCTAGGTGAAGAGTAATTAATCAAGGCATCCTCTGAATATGAATCAAAGCACCACACGATCCTTGGCATCAAATAACAGTATAGGAGTGACCGTGTTCTAAGCTTACATCTAATAAGTGCCATCTAATGCTGTTATTAGGTGATTCAGACAATCGCAGGCCAGGCTAATGTATGTTAAGGAAAAAGTAAGACAGAGGAGGACACGATAGAGAAAGTATCACGACTTTCACAGAAATCAGCTGTTAGGTAATACAGTGGGCTAGTTAGGTAAAAAGTCAGCCTCTACAGTGTCTTCGATAAAATCGTTGGATATTTGCCATATTGTTGTATGTGTAGTTTTACATTTTCTATAGGATGAGCACTGAAGTTTGGTCAGCAAAAGAGCTAAAAGGCACTAAAACATTACGTCACAATCACATATCTCGAAAACTCTTCAACCCGATTGGAATGACACTTCTACATAAGGAAATCAGGAGTGGGAGAGCCACCTTCGTGACAAAACCTGAAAACCGGCAAAATGTCACATACATCATTATGGCAAATACCTCTCCAAATACTAAATTAATGTTTCTAAAACTAAACCCTCGTACGCTATTGTGTAATTTCACTTACATGTAAATCAAACCTCAGGGAAAGAAGGAAAGGTGAAAATGAGGTTAATAAGCGCATAGAACAAACAATTTCTAGTGGGTAAAGATTGCTATTGTTTCAAACTAGTTTGTTCTTCCTTTACGCTTTGCCTCTTTTCATCGCTTTCACATGGATAGAAGAAAGCTTTTTGTCTGGAAATATTGGAGATCAAAATAATATTACGTCTTCTTAAACGGATTGTAAGAACAGTGACCGCATAATGCAGATTGCTATATTAAACCAATTTTAAATTGCCATCAACGGGAGATTTCCTGCGGCCACAACATCATCGGGCCTCTCTTTACCAATCCGATACATTCGCTGCTATCAACGGTTATGTCACAAGACGGGAAGAATAATGCTAATTATATTATTATAGAGCTTTGTCAGCTGATGTCATGAACTGAATCTTGGACGTGTTTAAAATGCCTATGTCCTGTCTAATGATAGGGCTTTTGTCCCCGGAGATAATGAAAGCAGCACATGGCAATAGTTTGAAAGGTTCGGTGTTGTTACAGTACCCAATGTGCCAGTGCTTTCAATAAATCAGAAATACAGACGCTGGGAAAAATGCTCTTGATTTAGTAGATGGCGTTGTTCAAAGTGCTTGTTCTTCCTGACCCATTAATTTCTCTGAGCATTAAAAATTTAAGTGTAGGAATAACTGTGGCCATTGATGAAGATTGTAAAACGGAGATCGAAGAAAACGGAGAAAACTTAAGTCAGAATGAATAAACAGAATGTTAATGGCAGTCAATGCTTGCTCCGTGGATAAAATGCAAATAACCATTTCTCATTAGAGTGTTCTATTCCCAAAAGGCAGGAAGGTTCGTTATTCTTGAAAGACTTCCATGAACACTGTCAAGAAAGGAACGAATTGCGCCGACTAAATTAGTTAAAAGCACGCAGTGGCTGATAGACATTGTCCCTGGTTACTGCCGCAACATTTGCAATGCTTTACATTGCTAATGTCATTCTGAAAGAAACAGAATGAATTAGACATTGTTCTCCACCCCCCGTAAAGCCGATATGCATGAACTAACGTTTAAGTACAGTTTAATAATCATACTGCTGCCCACCCCCCCCCCCCCACCTATTTTTTGTTATATATAGGCTTGTCGTCTATCCCATCGCTGAGACTTCATGTTTGGAAGAGAAATACAAAGATGGCGAAGAGAAGGGATCTTTGGTGGCGTTTGTTTGTCCTTGCTTTTCTGTCTTCAACAATG
Organism: Onchidella celtica; assembly: GCA_963931925.1. Classification (NCBI taxonomy): domain Eukaryota; kingdom Metazoa; phylum Mollusca; class Gastropoda; order Systellommatophora; family Onchidiidae; genus Onchidella; species Onchidella celtica. Next base: position 72,951,233 of record OZ007568.1, read on the forward strand.
TGTTGTTTTACTGAAAGATTGTCAGAATTAGTATGTTCAGGTGTTACTTCCTTGTTAGCGTATGCGTTTCCCCTCGAGACATCATTATGGAAACAAGACATATTAACCCCCAGCATAACACTGACATTCTGCTGGCTGCTGCATGCACTAAGGAGCCCCACTCTAGGGAGCGCAGAGTAATAATGCAATAATTGTTGCCTCTCACTAGCTGACCTTCAGACGTTCACTAGAAAGGATATAAAAAATAGTTCTTTAAAGACAACAAATTAACTAAGAAGTATTAATAGAGGTGATATTCGCCGAAGCTTTACTTTCCCGAACGAGTGTCGAGAGCTTACAATTGATTTTAAGCCAATGTTTTTCTAATATCGAACAGTGGTGCCTGTGCAAACACCGTAACTCGAAAATGTTCTTTTTTTCTTTTTATCTGTTTCTCCTTCATAAGTACTATATTTTGAAATGATGCGAATTCCATTATCGAATTAACTGACCTAATTATTGATGAGGATTTGAAGGTCGTAACTGACATTGGATACTTCATGTGAAACTTTCAAATCGCTCTCCTGTAAAATTTACGAAACTGGCGATACGGTCTTTGCGCAGGCACCCCTCGATATGCTTGCAGTTCCATGAAAGAAGTATCTCTTACGTGAACCTGCAGCGTACCTTGCCCTCTGAAGGAGACTGCAATCTGCAAGTTGAATTTATAGACTTTTTACATATTAAGAAAATTCCCTCTAAAACACGTTTTAAAAACTTTACCGATAATAATTTTGTAGGGAACATTTTAAGCTTCATCTGTGAAATTTCAGTTGATGAATCTCCGAGTGCCCAAAAAATAATTAAAGATGCAATGTGGCCGTTATTACGTAGACGTGCAGTTAAAGAAACTCAGACTCCATATACGAGAGTCTAGTTTACTTGGTGGTGAGGACCACTGAGCAGTAACAGCTACGGATACAAAACTGACTGAGCAAAAATGTAGCCCTACATCTTTACCTCACCTTCATTAGTCTAAACGATCTGCAGGAAATGCATGTAACTGTAAGAAATTGCTACTGCGTGCCGTTTCAAAGAGAACACCGGAAATTAGGTCATTGGAGTTTCGTGGGGAGTATGGTCTTCCTTTAGCATTCTCATTTTAGGAGGTCCGAAAGTGGGCAGAAATTGGTTTTGTAATTAGAGACAAGAAAAGATCAAAACACACAGCTAACTAAATATATATCTCTCTCTAGCTCTCTCTCTCTCTCTCTCTCTCTCTCTCTCTCTCTATCTCTCTCTCTATCTATGTCTCTCTCTATCTATGTCTCTCTCTATCTCTCTCTCTCTCTCTCTCTTTTTCTCCCATAGCACACAAAGCCACAATATGTTCTGTATTTAGAAAAATAAATTGAACTAAATTGCATCTGGCCCGAATTTTATGTAGTTTGTGGTTAGCCACAGCTAGATAAAATTGCTCGGAAGCTCTTCAAACGGAAAAGCTCTAAGACCTGGATTACAGACACGGGTGGTATTATTAGCCATGACACAGAAAACTGTTCTTTCCTCTCTTGTGTCAACCACAGCATGGACATTTAATCAAAGAAAACCCATTGGAATCTCAGATTGAGTTAAATTGAGTCAATCAAATATTTAAAATGTACATGCCAAACTGCACATAATAATTATTACTGTTTAGTGAATCAACACTTAGCCCTGCAAAATAATTTTTACTATTACTTGAAAAGATGATGTATGTTTAAGATGAAAGACAATGCCGCCGAGTGCACTTTTGACGCTGTATCTAATCATAGGACGACCAGTCCTATTGCATTTCTCCTTTCATCCTAATGTTGTTGCAGTTCATTTGCTGTTTTGGGCCATGTTGTTATTTTCTTTTAGCGGTTTTAGAGCTCTTGCCAACTAACCAGATTATTCATAAGTTTGACATTAAGCAGTCTAGAAAATGACAGTTCCCTAAGTCCATCACCGCACCTCTCCATTTCTATTACATTTTGTTACCAAACGTAACGTTACAAAAATAAATGAACTACGATTTCGACAAAGAATCGCCATTTAACGTCAATGAAAAGGCCTACTTTTGTGTGTAGGCACCGCGACATTTAGAGATCTCAGCTATTGTTCTCGATACAAAATTGGAACTGGGGAGAAAAGGTAGAACATTGTGCTTTTAAACTGATGAGTACAAGTAGCTCTGTATGACCGGTGAAAGAACGTTAATGAAGTCACTGGAGTAAAGAGTTTCGATGTCATTGCACACATTGTTTCAGAGTTAAAATACACCAAAGGTTGCACAGTCATGGATCAATTCTACTCGAAATCAATTGGAACATTCTGCTCTGGAATCATGTGGAACATACTGCTCCAGAATCATTTGGAACCTTGTACTCCAGAATCATTTGGAACATTGTGCTCCGCAATCATGTGGAATTTTCCGGAATCATTTCCAATTAATCTACTTGATTTACGTCTTCGACTGTTGGTGATGTTGAATGGGATGATTCACAATGAACGCAGTTCCAGTGGAAATTAAGTTAATGATCTGGAAACTGCTACAACATCGGGATATCAGTTACAGTAATCACATCATTTGTCAACGATTGCCATTCGTTATTTTGACAACCATAAGCAAAACCCTCTGTTAATTGTAAACACTTTGTATAGGTTCATTTTCGCTCTCGATACTATTCCCGAAGGAATGATATATTATGTTGCTACATCTATGTGACCAAAAAGGAGGTTAAAAAAAGCAAACAAAAATAAAAATCTCAGAGGCATCAGTTACGAATTTACCGGCATATATTTTTTGTACAATAATTGGCGTTCACAAAGATTTAAACTATTCCTCACCTAATAATAGTTCGGTATTTCAAAAACCAAGTGCCATTCATAGTCATTACGAGATATTAATCCTTGCACAACATGCAACACATCGCTGAGTAAGAATTACAAGTGTTGTGATTGTGTGAGTTGAATTTTGTATGAGAATGTCTTTGGTTAGTTTCTCTTCGTTCTTTGATGTTTCTGTTTTTATTTTCTCTATTCCAGTTGCTACTGAAATACAAGATCACCGTGAACTCCCGACACACCTACAGATCGCCTTACTTCCACCGTCATGAGTCCAATCCTTTCATTGATATCGTCCAGAAGACAAAACGGAACACACGGAGTAAGTATGTGATCTGGTCTCTAAATAATACAGTGATTCTCAAACGGGAGGCGCCCTGCTCTCAGCAAAGGCATTTCAAATGTAAGGGGAAGGACTTTGCCAAGGGACGAACTGGATAGGGATTTCAGTGGCAGGATCGAGGAGGAACTCCAAATTGGAAAACAATTAAGTAATTTTTTTATTTTTTTTGTATGGTTCTTTAACCTCATTTTGGGAAATTTGCCTTTGTGTCATTGCAGTTACAACTGGAGCAGACAAGTCGTTGCCATAGTGCAGCGCCAGTCGGCTTTTCTCTACCGGGGAGGAGGGGGGGGGTCAATTTTATTCAATTTTGCCCGGGCAGCGGCCTGTTCCGCCTGCTCTTCTCGATTTCCAACTGCCAAGGTATCTTTAACGTGTGCAACGTGCACGTGGGACATCCGAGTTTTTGGTCCTTACCCGAGAAGACTAAGCGCTCGATCCTATCTACCATAGGATCAGGGATAGGAAAATATGACAAAACTGCCCAAATTCCAATATGCCTGTACCGACCGGGGATGTTTAAGAAAATTCAAATGAACAAGTAAGCCCACATAATAATAGCTAGCCGGGTCGGATAACAGCAGAAAATCAGATTTTGCTACAACTGTCTAGCCTGCCATTCTGTTTTATTTTGCTTTGTCATTTTGGTTAAAAAATGTACCTGGTCTGAAAGTTATTACTTGATTATTTCTCCTGTCCGTCTGTCGTTAATATCCCTTTATTATCCCGTTCACCATGTCAGGGTGACCTACCCACATGACATCAGTGATTATAATGCGCTTTGTACACAAAGACGTTTTATGATTCATGTAAATAAGGGTTTCTTTTTTTCATTTGATATAAATTAATAGAGGACTTAAGTTTCATGATTGATTTCAGTAATTACCACTGAACAACATGTAAAATGGTGAGCAAATTATTAGGCGACAGTTCAAGATAGAGAAGGCATAATCGAGGAAGCCCGGGATCCGCAGGGGAGGAATAATCTGGGGCTTTGGGAACCACTAATCTAATCTTTCCCAGCTCGTTCTGGTTTGATTGATAGTGCTAAGCTATATCCATATTTCAGTTGTCTCTGGTTTATTTGTTACTGACGATAAATGCCAGCCCCTTGGTTTGTCATTCTCTCTGTGCTGGTGAGTTAAGCCTATTTAATATTCATACCATTCCAAATCCGAATAATTTGAAGTCTTCCATCGCACTGCGTTTGCATTTCACTGATTAATATATTATTATGGTAGAACGACATATACTGAAATCTTCAAAAGAATTATGTAACAGTGCCATTAAAAATAAAGGAAAAATATTTCATCTGTGAGTCAAAAATGGAACGTTCATGGCACCCCTGCCTGAAGTATAGTGGATCAATTTCAATAAGGCGCAGCTGGTTTTCTGACAGATGACGGCTCTGGGACCCATCATGGGAATGCAAGAAGAATCGGGAAAAGGTGTTGGCTCTGTTGTTTAGCGATCGTCAGTGTACCAATCTCCAAAACAGAAACTCTCGTCGTTTCCTTCATCCACGCCGAATGAAAAAAAATAACGACCCATTCCGATAGAAGCTGTCCAAGTTGACATACACAAGGAAATCAGCTGCGTAATAAAATGCAATTTAAAAGAAAAACGTTTTTGTGACCAGAAAGAAAATCGGTTAAGGGACCATTTAGATGCATAGTGATCTTTCCTTTATTAGGATCGCTGCTGTGTTGGACATTCAGTATTTAGGTCCTTATTTTAGGAGTTTCGCTGCCCTATGGCATTACACCAAAGTTTTCTTCACAGAGCTGCAGAGGAAGATCCAAGCAGCCGAAATGAGATGCTTTAGACGACTCCTTGGCATTTCATACACTGACCACTTCACAAATGAGGAGGTGCGCAGTATGTAGTAGAGTCAAACACATGAGTCATTATGAAGGCTTGCTGTCTACTGTGAAACGAAGAAAACTGAAATGGTATGGCCATGTAACAAGATCATGTGGCCTATCCAAGACCATTCTTCAGGGAACTGTGCAGGGGAGGAGAAGAAGAGGAAGGCAAAGGAAGAGGTGGACCGACAACATTGCGGAGTGGACCGGGAAATCCTTCGCCCAAACTCAGGCGCTCGCAAACAACCGTGAAAAGTGGAGGCACCTGACGAGGCTATCTGTCATGCAGCGCCCCTACGATCGTGGTGGATTATGGGATCAGTGACAGTGGCAGTTCTTATTTTAAACAAAAAAAAAAAAAAAACGCTTCATCCGGTCCTTGGTGCATATGATTTCCTTCCTTGACCCGATGAGAACTTTCTGAGTTGTGGTGAATCATAAGTAGAAAAGAACATATACACATATATCTACTTTCAAGTTAAATTTCGATCGTTGAAATAAAAACCAAACCAATTTTTATTTAAGAACTTACATTTCTCCTACCGTTTTTCTTAATTTGGAAATTTTGAGATTATTTAGGGCGGATCTGGCTCAAAGTCTGCACACAGTTTTCTCGGTTTCATTGGCGGACCAACATTTTTGGGACCCTCAAGCTTGAACTGTTATGGAGCCCTTCACAACCAGCAACAATGGTGCATCAAAAAATGCTCTCATTGAAAAAAATTATTCTTCACGACCCCTCCGGGATTATGGGCGCTGAAGTTTAAGTTTCATTAGTTCCACGGTAGATCCGCTACTGTTCGGTTTCCTAAACTATTTCACAGAATTGTCGATCCCACAGTCACTGGCGGGGTAAATGGAATGATCCTGGTTATTTTTTGGAATTTATTTACGAAATTATTACACTATTTAGGTGGGTGCGCAAAAAATAATATGTGAGTGGATCTGATGAAATTTCGCCGACGATGAAAGACCAAATTTGTGAGGAAAACCCTCCAAATGGTAAAATTATTCGGTGGATATTGAAATGTAAGATTAGCCATTTTCTGCATCCAGTTGAAATGTTTTGCTCCCAATCGTCTTAGCTTAGAAATACGCTTGTTTTGACTTCTTAAAGAGGTATAAAAATTTCAAATTTATCGAAGTTTTGTCAGATCCAACAACCAGATCCATTTAGTTTGCTTGGTCTCTTGAAAATGTTTGAAGTACTGACTTTTAGTTATGGACCATTCCATGTTTACTGACCTGAAAAACTGATGGAATTTTTGCATCATTTTGAAGTTTCACCCGCATTCATAACTGGTGCTATGATAACTATCCCAGCCAGTATCCCAATGTTATTGCGTAGCAGATTTGTATAGGATTTCTGTAAGATTGATAGATTACAGTAGCGGCGGGTTCCCTACATCAAACCGACGTTGGCACGACGCCGTAACCAGTGGATCTCCGTAGGAAATATGCCATTCCTATGTGTAAACTTGACGTCAGTTCCGCGTGTCGGATTTCCATCTGGTCGCTGTGTGGAATTTTTTTAAGGTTTAAAAAATAACGATTACACTACACAGCTCGTACTGAAGATACAATAGTTCATGAACCATCAAAATAGTGGAACATCATTATCTTTGTAAAGAGCAAATCTCAATTTTCCTTGTCTTTAATTTTTTTTTTTTTTTACACCGTTTGAACAAAACATTACGTTGATATCTCGGACTAGGAGAAGTTAAAGCTACCTCTCTCTCGCAGTGTTTGTGAAGGCATTTACTCGTCGGCGTCGGCATGAAAGATCTTTGAAACGGCCTCATTTTACCGAAAACAAAAGTAATGTCCTAAAAAAAAAAAAACATTTCTATCTCACACATAATCTGTGTTAATACGTTGAGTGTTAAAATCAAACGTTGAAATGTAAAGATTAAATGTTAAAATGCTACATCAAATGTTAAAATGTAGATGTAAAAAAGCAAAGACTCAACCAGCACTTCTTTAAACTGTGCCACCCAGTCTGTTTTTAAGTTACACATTGAATTAACACAGAGGTGGTTTGTTGATTCAATATTCTCCTGACACCCCCCCCCCCCACCCGCCAAATGTGTAAGATTTGGTGTCATATTTTTAGGAAAGACTAATTTAAGTGTGCTCTGTTATGGCCAAATAATGTCGGTCAATTGTAACGATCCCTTTCTAATAAGTGGGTAAAAAATTATTATACACATAACTTCTTTAAAGTTAAATTTCGATTTTTTCTTTTAAATAAAATAAACAAACATTTTCTACCTAAGAACTTGCATTTTCCTACCTATTTTCTTAATTTGGAAATTATTTGATTATTTAGGGCGGATCTTGCTCAAAATCTCTATGTATTCTTCTCGGTTTCATTGGCCAATGTGCATTTTTGGGACCTTGAAGTTTGAATCGTCATGGAGCCACTTCGCAACCAACAACTTATCAGTTGTTTGCAAATTGGACTGAATTAATAAATAACTTGAAAGAGATATGTGGCCAGCAAATGTATTTACATTCTTCTCAGCAGTTCCTTTAGTTCGGCAAACACTTTGTTTACGCAAGTTAAAATTGAATGGCAAACAATGGATGGGTTCGTGATCTGAACTCAGCATTAAGTTAGGGCAGGCCAACAATAACCGATTATCAATTTTGCATCCTGGGATTTGGCTGTTCGTGCAGTTTTTTTGCATTTCATTTACAAAGAGATCCAAGTTGATATAATTATTTGACAGGCAATCATATTAATCGAAGATTGCAACACTGCAAAGCAAGCATGTTCAGCAAGATCAGTTGATGTGAATCAAGAAATCTTTTGTTAATGCTTTAGGAAGGAAGTTTTTTTGTTTTTTTTGTAACAAAATGGGACCTTCCTTGACATCTGAACTTCAGATACCCTCATGTACTGTCATTCTCCTCACCCACTAGAAAGAGATAATCACAATTACCCCGAATAACCTATTGATAAACGTCCATATTTATTTTATAGCCCAAAAGTAAATATTAATTTTGACATCTGAACTTCAGATATGCCCATGTCCTGCCATTCTCCTCACCCACAAGAAAGAGATAACTCCCATAAAATTTATGTTATAGCCCAAAAGTGAATATTAATTTTTCTCTCCACTTTCAGTCGTGGAGACTCGAAACTCCCTTTAAAAAATGTTATCTAAAGGGTTGACGGATTTGATTGTTGATTTGATCTTTTTTTCCGCCTTACACCCTTTTGTGTGCCCCCAGAAAGCTCATGATTGTGATATCTCTAATAATAAATCTAGATGCCATTTGTGGGACGTGTGTCTGCGTGTCACTGGGTACGTTCCAAAAGGGGAGGACGAGGAAGGTGCGCAGAGGGGGAGGGGGAAGCGAAGTGGATGAGAAAGGGGAAGGAATGGGAGGTAGAGGGGGAAGACGGCGTTGGGGGGGGGGTGGGTGGGTGGAGAGGGGGGTCTCTTGAGAGAAACTCCATACACTGTACTTCGGATCTTTTAACAAACTATGGTCCTGGCATGGAAATATCAAGTTTTACAAAACCATAATTATAATAATTACAGTTGTCGCCTTGTTCTCTCCCATAATCTTCCCATCTACCAATGCAGGCGCAGGGTGATTTCTTAGACTGACTCTCATGCCTCGGTCTGCTTAATACACTGTTCCTATGCTCCGTTATCCCTAATCCTAACACGGTCTGAGCCCTTTTTCTTGAATTGTTTAAGACCATGTGATATGACCTACTATTCCTAACGCTCTGCTTCAAATGTTTGTCTTTGCTGTTTCTATAATATGATGCGCAGCCTTTTTCTCGGATTACTCTAGTAATATCTATATCGCCGAGTATTCCTATAGCTCTGCTTCGTCAGCTCTTTTTCTATAAAAGACTTTCTTGCTATCAGCCAGTGCTATACAAGAAATGAGCTTTGATTTACCGACAGACACAGGGTGACTTCTTAGACTGACTCTCCTACCTCCTCCTTCCTCATGCACTGTTCCCCATGCTTCTGTATTCCCTAACACAATCTGCAGCCTTTTTCTCGCATTACCCTAGATCCAGCTATAATAACCGAATATTCGCATATCTCTGCTTCGCCAAGTAGTTATCTATTATGTAACAGTCAGAGACGTTTCTTGCTTTAGTGGTATACACGACATGGGCTTTGCCATCCCATCCGTTTTTTGACATTTTCTTGTTGTTTTTTTACCGAAGTCCCCCGCTCTCCCTTTTCTTTTGGTTTGTTTGTTGTTTTGAGCAACTGTTTCCCTGTAGCCTCATCTACTATCATGTTATAGGGACTTTTGGTGTCCTTACTTGTCGGGCATTTCCTTCCTTTTCGAGCATTTGCTTGCCGTTTTTTCCCCAAATGTTTCCCTGTATCTCGATCTCCTATCATGCTATATGCAATAAATGGGCTTTGGTTTTCTTCCTTTTCGGGCATTTCCTTCCCTCTATTTTTTTTAACCAGATGGCCGTTTTTTCCCCAAATGTTTCCCTGTATCCCGATCTCCTATCATGCTATATGCAGTAAATGGGCTTTGGTTTCATTCCCTTTCGGGCATTTCCTTGCCTTTTTTTTCTAACCAGATGGCTGTTTTTTCCCCCAAAATGTTTCCCTATATATCCCGATCTCCTATCATGCTATATGCAGTAAATGGGCTTTGGTTTCTTTCCTTTCCGGGCATTTCCTTGCCTTTTTTTTTTTTAACCAGATGTCCGTTTTTTGTCCCCAAATATTTCCCTGTATCCCGATCTCCTATCATGCTATATGCAGTAAATGGGCTTTTGTTTCATTCCCTTTCGGGCATTTCCTTGCCTTTTTTTTCTAACCAGATGGCTGTTTTTTCCCCCAAAATGTTTCCCTATATATCCCGATCTCCTATCATGCTATATGCAGTAAATGGGCTTTGGTTTCTTTCCTTTCCGGGCATTTCCTTGCCTTTTTTTTTTTTAACCAGATGTCCGTTTTTTGTCCCCTATCATACTTATATGGGCTTCCTTTTCGGGCATTTCCTTTGCCTTTTTTTAAAACCAGATGGCCGTTTATTTTTTCCCAGTTTTCCTCCACCCCGATCTCCTATCATGCAGTAGATATATGCAGTAAAATGGCTTTGGTCTCATTCCTTTCGGGCATTTCCTTGCTTTTTATTTTTTTTTAAACCAGATGTCCGTTTTTTCCCCAAAAATGTTTCCCCTACATCCTGATCTACTATCATCTTATATAATGGTCTTTGGTTTCCTGCGTTTTCGGGTCATTCTCTTGTGTTTTGTACCAGCTGGTCTTTATTTTGTCCCCAAATATTTCCCCATCTCCTGGTCTCATCGTATCCTAACTTACACGAAGGGCTTCGTCTTTTGCCTTTGCACTTATACCAACTAGGAGTTGGGCACGGCCATCCTTTTGTTATCGTACCCTCTGGGCTCTCAAGTCCTGGGAGATGGACTTTCTAATTTCTCTTTGCGTCGCTATAATCAAAACCTGAATGAACTAGTCTTAGATCTAGAACACGGACTGTTTACATTTGTTTCCGCATCGTCCCCGGTTACACCCGGGGTAAGTGCATTATGTTTTTTGCTCATCTCCAGGATTGTGGATTTTGTCTTTACCTTTCCCCATCTTCATTTAAGAGAGGTATAATTGTTTCATTCTTACTACTTATCATATGTTTTTCTCCATCTCCTAGTTTCGGTTGATGTGTTTTGTTAGTTTCTTACTTTCTTTCCATCCCCAAACTTCAATCCCAGAACGCTGTCCATCTCCTGCCCCCCGGGTGATGTATTTCGTTTTGTTTCTTACTTTCTCTCCATCCCTAGTCTTCATACCCAGAATGTTCTCCATCTCCTGGCCTAGGATGATGTGTTTCGTTTGTTTCTTACTTTCTCTCCATCCCTGGTCTTCATATGTTTTCCATCTCCTGCCCCGGGGTGATATGTTTTGTTTGTTTCTTACTTTCTCTCCATCCCTAGTCTTCATACCCAGAATTTTTTCCATATCCTGGCCACGGGTGATATGTTTTGTTTGTTTCTTACTTTCTCTCCATCCCTAGTCTTCATACCCAGAATTTGTTCCATATCCTGGCCACGGGTGATATGTTTTGTTTGTTTCTTACTTTCTCTCCATCCCTAGTCTTCATACCCAGAATTTGTTCCATATCCTGGCCACGGGTGATATGTTTTGTTTGTTTCTTACTTTCTCTCCATCCCTAGTCTTCATACTCGGAAGGTAGGCTTTTTTTTTCACCGTTTTACTCATATCCTAATCTCTGGAGTTGTATTATTTCGTTTTCCCCCACACATTCTTTCAATCAAGAGACATGCTTCTCAAGTAGACTTTCCTATCTATTTCCTCATCCTTTACGGAGGAAATGGACCAATAATTAATTCCCTTTCCCCAAATTATAGTCCTACAAGAGGGCTTTCTTTCAGATTCCCTTCGTCTCATGACCATAAAATAGGCTTTGTTCCTCCTCCATTTCGACATTCAGACTTTGTATTGGAGAGATGGGGGGTTTTGTTTCTCTGCCTCTCCTATCCTGCACCTGAAGATATGAGACCTCTTTCTCTCTCTCTCTCTCTCTCTCTCTCTCTCTCTCCCTCCTAGCCTCAGAGAGAGTATCATCTTGTTTCTCAATCTCCTAGCCTCCACCTGAAGATATAAGAAACCTCTCTCTCTTACTAGAGAGACTCATATCCAGAGAGAGTATCATCTTGTTTCTCAATCTCCTAGCCTCCACCTGAAGATATAAGAAACCTCTCTCTCTTTCTAGAGAGACTCATATCCAGAGAGAGTACCATCCTGTTTCTCAATCTCCTAGCCCCCACCTGAAGATATAAGAAACCTCTCTGTCTTACTAGAGAGACTCATATCCAGAGAGAGTATCATCTTGTTTCTCAATCTCCTAGCCTCCACCTGAAGATATGAGAAACCTCTCTCTCTCTTACTAGAGAAACTCATATCCAGAGAGAGTATCATCTTGTTTCTCAATCTCCTAGCCTCCACCTGAAGATATAAGAAACCTCTCTCTCTTACAAGAGAGACTCATATCCAGAGAGAGTATCATCTTGTTTCTCAATCTCCTAGCCTCCACCTGAAGATATAAGAAACCTCTCTCTCTTTCTAGAGAGACTCATATCCAGAGAGAGTACCATCCTGTTTCTCAATCTCCTAGCCCCCACCTGAAGATATAAGAAACCTCTCTGTCTTACTAGAGAGACTCATATCCAGAGAGAGTATCATCTTGTTTCTCAATCTCCTAGCCTCCACCTGAAGATATGAGAAACCTCTCTCTCTCTTACTAGAGAAACTCATATCCAGAGAGAGTATCATCTTGTTTCTCAATCTCCTAGCCTCCACCAGAAGATATGAGAAAACTCTCTCTCTCTTACTAGAGAGACTCATATCCAGAGAGAGAGTATCATCTTATTTCTCAATCTCCTAGCCTCTACCTGAAGATATAAGAAACCACTCTTCTCTCTTACTAGAGAGACATATCCAGGGAGAATATCATCTTGTTTCTCAATCTCCTGACCTGCACCTGAAGATATGAGAAACATCTCTCTTTACTAGAGAGAATCATATCCAAGGAGGCTGTTTCTCCTGTCTCTCAATCTACTAGCCTGCACTTGAGGTTAAGGAAAACCTCTCTCCTCTTGTAGAGGCTGATACTCCAGGACAGTTTTGTTTTGCCCCCATCTCTTTCTTTTATGCCAAGGAGGAGCGAACGTTTTTTTATCTCTGTCATTTCATATGGACATTTCCTTTTTGCCTTATTTGCCCATCTCGAATCTAGTCTTTTGTGATCTCACTAATTCAACTGATCATTCTCTGAATTGAATAAATTAGGTAAGCCCTTTGGATTTTACCTCTGTCGGTCCATTTCCTCGGTGAATTTTCATCCCATACTCTGCATTAGAGAAATGTTTCCACCTTTTCCAGTTTTCTTCCTCACTGCCTGATCCCCCATGCATGCTAAATACCTTAGCCATGCACCCAAGACGTAGAATGTCCCAAAACCCCTAGTCGTACATATTCTAATGGCTATCCCGGATACGGGAATTTGTATGGTTATGTTTTCCGCATGTCTTACACAAACAGGAAACAATCGTTTAACTCTCTTTTGCCTGTTTTCTAGCCTACACCCTGGGTATATTCTTATTTTCCTCGTCTTTGCTACCATATTTGAGCAACTTGAGCATTCTTAAGGTGGTCTCCCTACACATAGAGTTGATTTTGCTATCTCTTTAACCCTTTTCTTGTCGTACCAGGATATGGGCCTATTTATCTTTTCCGTTCCGTATTTCCCCACATCCTTTCTGTTCAGTATATGGGGCCAGTTATCATTGGTTTTCCCGCCTAAATTACAGCCAGGAGATGGAATTAGATTCCCGTTTTCCGGCCTCATATATCCAGGAGATGGGCCTAGTTATCATTTCCCCACCTTTCTTATATCCAAGAAATGGGCATGTTATCCTCTAGTTACTCAACTTCCTTATAAAATCCATGAGATGGGGTTAGTTATCTTCTTCCCCCCCCCCCCACCTCCCTTATCTTCAGATGGCACTAGTTAAGTTTTCTGTTTCCCCCCACCTCCCTAATATCCAGGAGATGGCACAAGTTTTCTTTTTCTCCCCACCTCCCTTATATCCGGGAGATGGGACTTGTTATCTTCTGTTTCCCCCACCTCCCTTATATCCAGGAGACGGCATAAGTTACCTTCTGTTCCCCTCACCTCCTCTATATCCAAGAGATGGCACTTTTCTGTTCCCCCACCTCTCTTATATCCAGGAGATGGCACGTTACCTTCTGTTTACCCCACCTCAATTGCCTTATTTCCAGGAGATGGCACACGTTATCTTCTGTTCCCCCCACCTCCCTTATATGTTTAGAACATGGGGTAGCTCTCTTGCATTTCCCCACCTCTCTTATACCCAGGAAGGGGAGTCAGTCCTCCCGTCTCCCCATCTCTTTTATCATTTTCGGGAGATAGGCTTAATTTACCATCTGCTTCCCCACCTCCTTTATGTGTAGGAGATGGCGTTATATTCTCTCTGTATCCCTCACTCCTTTGGTTTTTTTTAGACATGGAGTTAATTTGCCCTCTGCTTCCCCACCTCCTTTATGTGTAGTAGATGGGGTTCATTTGCCCTCTTCTTCCCCACCTCCTTTACGTTTAGGAGATGGGGTTAATTTACCCTCTTCTTCCCCACCTCCTTTACGTTTAGGAGATGGGGTTGTTTTGCCCTCTTCTTCCCCACCTCCTTTACGTTTAGGAGATGGGGTTGTTTTGCCCTCTTCTTCCCCACCTCCTTTACGTTTAGGAGATGGGGTTGTTTTGCCCTCTTCTTCCCCACCTCCTTTATGTTTAGGAGATGGGGTTGTTTTGCCCTCTTCTTCCCCACCTCCTTTACGTTTAGGAGATGGGGTTAATTTACCCTCTTCTTCCCCACCTCCTTTATGTTTAGGAGATGGGGTTAATTTGCCCTCTTCTTCCCCACCTCCTTTATGTTTAGGAGATGGGGTTAATTTGCCCTCTTCTTCCCCACCTCCTTTATGTTTAGGAGATGGGGTTAATTTGCCCTCTTCTTCCCCACCTCCTTTATGTTTAGGAGATGGGGTTATTTTGCCCTCTTCTTCCCCACCTCCTTTACGTTTAGGAGATGGGGTTAATTTGCCCTCTTCTTCCCCACCTCCTTTATGTTTAGGAGATGGGGTTAATTTACCCTCTTCTTCCCCACCTCCTTTACGTTTAGGAGATGGGGTTAATTTACCCTCTTCTTCCCCACCTCCTTTATGTTTAGGAGATGGGGTTATTTTGCCCTCTTCTTCCCCACCTCCTTTATGTTTAGGAGATGGGGTTGGATTCCCCCTATTTCCCCACCTTCTTTATGTCTAGGAGATGGGGATACATTCTCTTATATCTAGGATTTGGTTGTTTTTTTTCAGCCATCTGGTTCTGCACCGAAGAAATGCCCTCTGTCAGTGTTCGTTTTTACTCTCCTAATGAATATAGTGATCCCTTCAAGTTATTTCTTTGGAGTTAAGGGACACCAGAGGCGTATCTATTCTTGTATATACACTGGCAATAAACATGTCCCTGGACCACCCTAGCTAGTACTTCCGATTTGCCTAACCTGTGACAAGTTTTCTGGGAAGACAAGGTAGGGATAACATTTTTCCTGTTGTCTTATCCTCCTTCCTTATTAAATTCTGTTTTATCCTAGCCTTTGACTATTTTCTGAATGAAAACTTTCAATTTGACCCTCTTCTACTCAGCCTAATAGATGTTCTCGTGACTTTGAATTTTCGCGATGAGAAAGATTTCAAAATGTCAGAACCAAAACTCTAAAAAAAAACCCATGCCTTCTAATTCTGTAGCAGCTGAATAGGGATTTCAATCTGTCTGAACAAACAGCTAGAGCACCCAGATAGCGCATTTACCAGTAGATGGGGGAACAGTACAGTTTGGTTCTCCTTGAAGATCTGGGTCTGGGCTCTACCGAGAGACGCAAACTCAGAGAACCGCCGTCGACCGGTAATCTTCCTTAATAGCTCCCCACACTTTGTCCAGCCGAGGCCTCTCACCCTGTGCAACATGCAGATGACGGGGCATGACAGCAACAACAGAGTCACACACAATAACATACATGACCACAAGTACAAACAAGGGTCTACCGCCGCTGGACAGTGAGTCACTACAGAGAACCAAACTAGTGTGCTCCCTGCAGGGTCAGCTTTATCACACCGATGTGCAGAAGTGCTGACTTTAGAGCAGAGACCAGTTTTCTTATTTTATCCCAAAATTACCCCCTGCATCTAAAAATATTCAAATCTACTACCAATTTAACTTCGCCCGTGTACTTGCAGTTCCCTGTCCTCATGCTTTTTAGTCTGTTTTTTCGGGAATGACTGTCGCTGGGCATTTTTATCGTCTTCTATATCCCTATCTTCCCAGATCCTAGTGATAAGAGATGAATCTATTGTGCTTTCACGTTTCTCCCCATCTATCTTTATCACGCTCCATCTTCGTCTCCTGTGCCGTTATCATGCTGTATCTCCTTTCCTTTGTATCCGTATCATGCTCTGAATCCCCGTATCCTTGCTTTATCTCATTCTATACGTCACTCTAGAGCAGTATGAAGCGCTTTATCACCCTGCATCCTTATGTTCTGTTTCACCCTTTATCCTTATGTTCTATGTCACCCTGCATCATTAGCATGCTGTTTGTCACTCTACATCATTAGCATGCTGTATGTCACCATGGATCCTTATGCTCTTTTTCACCATAATTATGTTCTATGTCAACCTGCATCCTTATCAGGCTCTATGTCACTGGGCATCTTTGTGTCACCCCGCGTCCTTATCATGCTCTATGTCACTGTGCACCCTTATCATGCTCTTTGTCGCCCTGCATCCTTATCATGCTCTATGTCACCCTCTACCCTTATCATAATATTCTGTGTCACCCTATATTATGCTCTATATCACCCTGTATCCCAGCATGCTCTACATCACTCTGCACCGTTATCATGCTCTGTGTCCACCCTGCAATCCTCTTTTGCTCTATCCCTGTTTCCTTTCATCGCTATGATGATCTATGCATCCTTATCATGCCCCGTCACCCTACATCCTTATCATGCTCTAGTTCTGTTTTCCAACACCCGTTCATACCCTATGTCACCGTGCAACCGTTGTGTAATGCCACTCGAACCACATTACATCATTTGACAATCAATTTTGAGGTGTAGTTCATTTCAGCCCTACCCAGTCCACTTACTTTTTAACTTTCTCGTTCTTGGGATTTCTATATCTTTTTTACCATTTTATTTACCATTCATGTCACCCTGATACGTAGCATGCTCTGTTCGCCCTCCGTCCTTGGCATGCTCTTTATCAATTGCTCTGTGATCAATTTCCTACTTCCAAATCTACGCCTTTTTGTAACAGATTTTTCTCCCAGCTTGATCTTTCAGCCGATAAGGGCGGCATGAGAAAAATGTGTCCTATGGAAGCTCCCATTTTGTTATTGGGGGACCAGCATGTTTAAGTATCAAGTGTCTTAGGCATGCTGGGTACAGTGGTGTAGCAAAAGGGGACGGGGGGGGGGGGGGGCTCCCGAAAGAGTTCCGTAGGGGTAGGGATAAGGATTAGGTTTAGGATTGGGGATAGGAAAAAGGATTAGGGACATAGGGTTAGGGACACGGGGTTTGAGATATGGGGTTAGGGACATGAGTTTTCGGGTTGGGGACATGGGATTAGGGACATAGGATCAGGGACATGGGGTTAGGGACATGGGGTTAGGGACATGGATTATGGGGTTGGGGACATAGCGTTAGATACATAAGTTTGGGGTCAGGGATAGGATGGTCTTAACTGAGTGGTCGGGACGTACGGAACTCTGTCCCCAAGGTACAGCATTTGACCCCCTCACTCGGCCCCCTCGGCCCCCTCGCTACGCGACTGGCTGGGTATGATGGCAGCCACCCAGCCCCGGCCGACAGACACAGATAGTACCACTTTACTGTCATGAGTGGTAGCATGGGGTGCTGGCCCCTGGCTTCAGGGGACACCACTCCATGATCTGACTTGAAATTGAACGCAAAGATTTTTTTATATTACTAGTTGGCCCACTGACTTGGGAATACGCGGATGTTATTCTTTAAAGTTGATTCCGACCACCAATGTGTACATTTTTATTTTATCCTACTCGAAGGAACTGCGTCTTTTTTTTTTTTTCGGCTCAAAATGTCGGAACATTTGTTTCTGTTCAACTCAGAGACATGGTAATATACTATGTACGCCACTGGGTCAACTCATTGTGGCTACAAATCAACGAAAATAATTATTAAAAATATATTGAACTTCAAGACCTTTTAAAATACGCCCATGTAAACCGTTGCGTCTTTCTATGGGCACTCAGATAGTTTGTATGAATTAAGGCTCAGCGGTTAAAGAGCCTTTCATGATTACATTGGAGGCTTTACTGCCTTTATAATATGATGATGATGATTCTGATATACCTGATCGAAGTATCTTTGCTTCTTCATTAAATATAAGTCCGAATTTGGCTTAAAACTTTGGATGAATCCGAACAAGCCACATAAATCGTACTTGGGGAAAACCGGCTTTCATTAAACACACATGTTAGTAGAAAACATCTTGTCTAGTATATGGAAATATATGAAAATCCCCTTGTTACTACACATTTGCTCAAACACTACTGGATGGATCTTTCTGAAATTTGGCGTGAAAGTATGGAACATAGGTGTGGACCCAAATAATCTGTGTGAGAGAATACAATTACGCGCCGTCCAGGAATAATCGGCAAAATGCGCACCTTTAGCTCGCACAGCATTTAGGCGACTGTTACGAACGGGACACCAATTGGGCATTCACTACACCAGGTTGTCGGTGCGCATGGAAACACGCCATGATGTAGCTGTTAATATTAGAATTTTTATCCATACCATGCTTTCTCCTCTGCTTTGTAATTTTCATTCTTCATACTACTAAATTATTTTGCCCCCGTTCATTTGAATGGATATCATACTGGTACCTCTAAGAATATAAATTCCCCCGATGAATCATACTCAAAATAAAATTTTGTCATCCTTGCCTTGGACTCTACTAGTAACTCAAAAGTTCAAAAAATTGATTTGTATATAATTTATGTTCAGCTTCATTCAAAGCCGCGCGCATCGAATGATCTTGGTTCTAGACCCCTACGCCCAAAAATAATCGAATGACAAAGTTTCAAAAAGTCATCGTGCCTAGATTTAGATCCGTTGTGCTAAAATAAGATTGTTCTCCTGAAAAGTAGTCAAAACCAGTTATTAGTTTTTGGGAACGGTGACGACTTTAAAAGTGAAACATTGAAAGTGCCTACCTGATCTTGCCAACTGCATGTCTCCGTCTGAAATATCACACTTTCATTCAGTTGCCATACCTTAACTTTGACCATTGCATTATTTCGAAAAACCGCCACAAGATCTTGTCTCGTTGACAGACGAAGCGAGAAGGAACTTAACTACTTGGCCAATTGTAGATTTCTTTCTGAAACACAACATTTCAATTCAGTTTGCCATTAACTTTTATCATTACACAACTTTGGACGATCTTGCCTCGATGACAGACGCAGCAAGAAAGGACTTAAAATGGTAGTTTCGGATGATTGAGGATTTCGCCCGGGACGTCCAGTAAAATTTGCTCAAAACATCACGGGACGAGTGAAAACAAAGTGAACACTGATGTCTTCTCAGATTCGTAAACCTTCAAATGTTTATTTTCAAATTTTTTTTTCATCTTTAAATTTATGCATTTAGTGGCGAACCCACGAATTTAGGGTCAAAAACTGAATTTCTACTCACACGTAATCGCTTAGTCTTGTTTTTGGTGGGCGTTGTGTTCTCCCTTTGCCCCACCTCCCTCCCCCAAAGCTCTCTTTTGTTTTTCCTATCCTCCCTACCGGCATGTAATTAACATGCTTCACCAATTTTACCAAAAATTCCCAAATTCTCTGACCTTAACCTTGCTCTTAAGTGAGACAAACATTGCATTTCTTACTAGTCAGTTGATATGAGTAGTCTGAGCTTTATGTTGTTATGTCCAGTTGTTTGCCTCACCTTTTCCACTCACCACTCTATTTGATGGCTGACCTACATTCAACCACCTGGGGTTTCCCCCAAATCTTGTTTTCTACTATTTTCAAACTGAGGACGTCTTGAATACATCCTCTCATGTGCTGGGCTTACCGAAGGGAGAAAAACAAAAAGTTGATTGAATTTCACCACCATAACAACCTTTTTAAAAGACTGTCGGAAACTTCAATGACCACAATAGTTCAATACAAATGCGAGTGGCATTAGTAAAGCGCCTAGAGCGAACTTGTTTGGATTAGCCGCTATATAAATGATCTCCATTATCATTTATCTACTCAAAATTCAACTCATCCATACAAAGAGCATACCAAAACATGTGACAACTGTCACAAACAGCTGTGGTTGCATTCCATCAATTAAAACAATTTGCTTTCAGAGGTTTCTTTCAACAATTTCTGCCTTGTATTGGTCTTTGTAAAGCGTGTTATGCGTCATCTTAAATTTGATTCCAGCTCATCTTGCCTGTGTTGATAATACTGTGAAAAAACCCAGCGCTTTGAGGCTTCTTAAAGAGTACATTAAAGAAAACTTATAATTATAACTTTTTTTTTTTACATTTTTGTTGTCTCTGTGCCTGTCATTATAAGTTTCCGCCATTGAGATGCCATGCTGTAACACTCCAAGTATTTGACACGCTCATTAAAGATTCCGTCAAGCAAAGAAAGAATTACTTTCGAAAGGTGAGAATCGACTGGTGTTTCTAAAAATAGACAATTATGTTTGTTTTTTTATAATTTTGCCCGGGCAGCCCGGGCAGCGTTCTTGTTCGGCCTGCCCTTCTTGATTACGAACTGCCTAGATATCTCTAACGTGCCCAACGTGCACACGAGCCCTCCGAGTTTTTCGTCCTTATCCGAGAAGACTAGGTGCTCGATCCTACCTACCATAAAATTATAGACAGGCACTGTCGGCAAGAGAGGCAAGCACGCTGCCTCTAGACCAACGTGTTGCCCTTGTCGAACATTAAGAAGTGCCACGGCCTTTAAAAAATAACCAGCTGTGGGCACGAGTAAATCAGAAGAGACTCAGGACATTGGAAAAGGCTGTTCTTTTATCCATACACAACCCTAACCCATTATGTTTTTCATTGTATTTCACTTTGTCCACTGACAGAGTTGACGTCAGTAAAACACAGTTTTTAAGTGTGTTATGAATGTTGATCATTCCACAGTTTACCTGATGCTGGCAGAAAATTACGAGTTCGTTGGTCTAATGGATGCGCTACATGACATCGGCCTGCTGGACACAGGGGACTACTTTGTCGTGGGAGTTACGCGAGATTCGTATAAATTGGAAAAGTCAGAGGAGTTTCTCCAAGGTAAGAAATCGTCATGATGTCTTGATTATTCCACATAGCCCTGTCCGTTCGTATTTAAATTTTTCTTTTAGCTTAGGGACACAGCAATGGGTTTTGATCGGCCAACTAGTTGGCTGGTGACGTCACGACATTGAATTTCAGTGAAACCTCCTGCAGAATTGTTGCATCTCACTGAACCAGCGAGTATGTATGTATAGAGAGGTTGCACCATTGGTCGATGTGCACTGAGAGACACAGGAGGCTCCGCGAAACCATTGTTAGCATGGAGCGGAAAGTAGGTAGCTGCGGTAAACAATACCCGTTTGTGCGCTTCCACTGGGCCTAAGAGCTTACAAACGGGTCTAAATAGTCTCAATCAGCCCCAAAAATATGAACAAACCACAGTAAACAGATATGCACATTATCTTTGGTGAAGGCGGTCTCTTTCAATAATTCTTGTTTGTCGCAGCGACCTGTTTCGCGATTTGGCGGAAGTGAGATCTGTACTGTCTATAAATACACATTCTGTGCTGAAACTCAATGTCATGTCGTCACAATCCAACTACTCATCATCATCACTATCATGCCTCATCAGCTTTTGCCGTTTGACAGAGCTGACGGTCAGCAGCTCGCCCAAAGGCCTCTGGAGATGGGGTGTTATGTCCAACTAGCAAGACGATCAAAATCGGTTAATGTGCGCCGAATTTTTATGTTAGTATACTATTATAATGGAAACGTTCGTTGTTGGTTTTCTTTTTTTGCAATTCCCAATAAAGGACCACAATCATTCGGTGTCGTCCAGTTGCAAAACTCCTCACACTATGAACTGAATCTCAAGACATGATGAAAGAAATCATACATCTCATTAGGTGTGTTGATAAAAACTGTAATACCCAACTACACTTCCTGTAAAGGTGGATTTTCATGAGCACGAAGACGGAAACGGATACGGAAACGTCAAAAACCATTCAAGTAGTGAAATAGAAAGAATGTGTCCGTACGCCGTTTCCGTACACATGGAAACACTCTTTCTTTTTGCTACTTGGTGGAATTTTGACGTTTCTGTTTCCATTTCTGCCGACATGAAAACACATCTTAATCCTGTCCCGTAGAAACTGACGACTAAGAACAACACCTCCGTACCACTTTAAAGCCTTTCACGATTACATTGGGGACTTTAATGCTTTTATAATATGATTATGATCGTAGTGTAATAAATTCATACACACACAAACACACACACATGTGCGCACATATCAAGACAATGATAAATACCAATGTTGTTCTGCCACAACGCCAAATCGAGGGCTACAATCATGGTAAACTATCGTAACTGAAATTATTATCGAAAAATTGAGATACTTGGCATGCTTGTTACCTTTGACAGTCCACAGGTTGTGTTAGAGGATGGGGATTAAGTTCTGAATACTAACGTTCTTTGTGTGTGTGTTTTTTTTAATATCGTAAATATTAAGGCGGAAATAGAAGGTTATTCAAGTTTTTGCTTGATGTGAAAAATTTGTGAAAACCAAGTTACGACATTCTACCGTGCGGTCCTCGAGATGTATCAGTGCCCAAAACAACAACAACAACAACAACAAAAAGAACTCTTAGGCTAGTAATCCACTGCGTCTGTCAAGTCTGTTTTCCTTGGGTTTTGGCGTAAGAAGTAGACCATGGAATTAAACAAGACATCGAGAACTAATGAAGGTGGAATTAAAAAAATAAATAAATCTGCGGCGCTGGTTGAATTGAAAGAAGTTAAAATCTTGAGACAAACCCAACGCCAAACAGACTTGACTCAGTGCGTTACCGGCCCTAAATGTTCGTATGTCCAGGACGTAATATAATTATGGCCGAGGCGAAATCAAACAAAAAAGGGGGTGGGAGTGGGGGAAACGGGGGGTGGAGGAGGGTACTATTTAAAAAAAGTCGGAAGTCTTAGCTGTTTGCCTGTCCAGGTCGCATTGTATGGAAAAAGGCAAAACCAAAAAGCAGTTTAAAAAGTTGCCGGTGGAGTGAGGAGGGGCAGAGGGTTCGACGCAGAAGAACGGAAGTCTTATCTGTTTGTCTGTCCAGGACGAATAGTTTGTTGTTTTTTTGTTTTGGTATCGCCAGACATACGTTCATTAAACTACTGGTATGCAAATGAAGTCATTTACCCCCAGACAGTGTGAAACCAGTAACGGTGCCCATTAGACAACTGATGACATTTCCGTTATCTGGCGAGCCATCTTTACCAACAGTGTCTGTAAAACACAACTCTTTGATATTGTTCACAGTAAACGTGTTGGTGCTGAGAGGCTAAAGGGAGGTCAAAATGGTCTTTTGGTGTGAAATTTATAGTGTGATTTACATAATAATAATAATAATGTATAGCATTTATATAGCGCATATCCATTTAAAATGCTCTATGCGCTTTACAGAAACAACATGTCAACCACAGAGCAGAATGGAGCTGCCTGCGAAGCGCTCAACACACTGCACTGCTTCTTTCTAGGAACACACGTGAATTACCATCATTTTACTACAGTAGAGCTAGAGCTCTGATAAGTAAATACCTAAAACTGCGTATACATTTCTTATCATAACACAAATCATTAGGAATAACGTTCATGGGGTAGGAAATTAGCTCCTTTTTAATTTGATGTATATTAAGTGTGCGTAGTTTTTTTGTTAGATTTGGTTGGATACAACTTTAATACTGTCGCTTTGGCTGAAATGAGCGCTAATCTGTACTGTCACGTAGAGGGTGTTTTTGAGGAATTTAGCGTTACCACCCTTTATCCCATTACATTCGGCATTTTCAGTAGACCAAAGTGGTTCTCCTAACATTTATAGCAAAATCAGGAGTATAATGTTTTTGTGCAAGTTTCCGGCCATCTGGGGGCTTGGCCCCCTGACTTGTAACCAAAAGTTTTGAAACTTTGGGTATTGCCATAATTTTGACTATTCCACACGTTGACACATATTTTGGACAAAATTCTTTTCTTTATGGTATTTATTGGCAATTTTTCTTATGAGCCCCAGGAAAGCAGACGCATTTTGGACAAATAAAATTGAAACCTGTATTAATTGGAATTTCGTGCTTCGACTTTCTTTATAATTATAATGCTAGTGGAAACTCTACTTTATCACATCTGTGAGCTCTGCAAAGAATGGTAGTGTAACAATAAGTTTTGTTAATGTTTGCATGGAACCCAGGTGTCGTTAATAATGTGACTTGGCTAGAGACCTACTGTTGGGCTTGATGCTACGAACCTGCAAGATTCTGGTCCCCTATCTTTATTATAATCTTTTCGCTGAATGAAACACACGTGTCAGCTGTCATGTCATGGAAGACGAATACGCCAAAAAATACCCAATTTTACACACACGCACACATAAAAACAAATTCACGTAGATCTTGCTTTATCATTTTTACTCAGTCTCCATTAATTTTATTGATTACCAAAAAAGACGATTGGTCATATTACTATTATAAACCATCCAAACAGGAAGACAGAGTATATTCCATTTGAAAAAACGTATGGTAAAAAGTGAATTTGATATATTATGGCACAAAGACCGCATAAGACCATAAAACAGCAGTGTGGAGGTCTCCATCGCTGTAGGTGTTGTAGTTTCCGATAAAAATGTTCGTAATTACTCCTTCCTTCCTTCCTTCCTTCCTTCCTTCCTTCCTTCCTTCCATCCCCATCCCCAGAAAAAAAAAAAGAAAACCAATTATAATTTCGAGCAAAGTTAAACATGCGATGTGATATCCTTGCATCATTCTCTTTGATATCTTTTGTAAACAAACATTGAGAAACTCCACTGTTGGAAATAATTACCAATTAGTAGATTAATAATTCCACTCCGGGAAATAACAGTTTCAGAATAATGAGTCACTTTGGGAATCGTTTGTCTGAAACTCATATAATTGTGTATAGTTCGTTATCTGAAAACAATTGTTGTGTGTGTAACAGTACTTTTTAATGATAATCTAATTAGCATTGTCTGCGCCTGGCATAATTATCAAGTGGTCTTGTCCACAGCTCCCGCTCAGTTCCGCTATGTTTACCGAAAATGACGTATGAAAAATTAAATCACTCTTTGCCTCTGTATACTTGTTTACAGCATCCGTTCTGCTCCGCTCCTCACGGCGATAGAGGCTCAGACTCAAAGAGAGTTTTTCATACGCCATTTTCCGTAAAGATAGCTGAGCGGGTGCTGTGGACAAGACCACTTAGCACCTATAGCGTTTTGGGTGCAGTTTTTACGTGTTTTCAAAAAACTTATTTCTTCATTGACAACGCACACAGCAAAAGTCTGAATTACAGGACTGACCTGTTCTGGGGTGGAAAGTTCGGAAAAATGAAACGATTAACTCCCGATATGGAGAAAATACTAAAGAGAATTTGAAAAGCATGTGAAGACTACAGGGGGAAAAACGTCAGTTGTCACAAAATGAAGATCTGGAGAAATTCGCATTGTAAAGTTTGAAAGTCCATAGGTTGAAAAGGGAATGCCCGGTCTAAATTTGCTCCTACTGCTGGACAATGCTAGATTTTCACATAATCGGTATGAGAGGAACGAAGCTAAAGATATCAGTGAAGAGCGGAGGGGAGGTAACCATAAAACTCGCATTTTGTAACAACTGACGTTCTACTCCTGTAATCTTCATGTGGGAAACACAGACAGGAGAGAGAGAGAGAAAGAAAGAGACAGACAGACAAAGAGAGAAACGCCGACAGTGGACAGAAGTAGGTGAGACAGGGAATAAAACAAGAATGGGGAAAAGACGTGTTATTTTAGTATGAATGTCCCGGTGGAAATACTGGTATTGTGAAAGGGCTGTCAAAATCAACAATGGGTTTGTCGCATAAAAGACACAGGGGACGTGGGTTGTGAGAGAGAGAGAGAGAAATAAAGAAAGAGAGAGACACAGAAAGAGACAAAGAGAGAGAAAGAGAGAAGAGAGAGAGAGAGACAGACAGACAGAGTGAGAAAAGGGCGTGAAAACACTGCTATAGAACGAGAACGAGTTAAGATATACAACTACAGTGACACAAAAAATGTAAACACTGACTAAAAATCCTTGTTTGTTTTGTTTATATTTACCTTGTAATGAAAGTCTACAGCTTGCTCCACTCGCCTTTGCATATGATGATTAGGCTAGAGAAAAGGTGCAATGTCGTAAAAAGAAAGAAAAAAAAACTGAACGGAGGTAATGTTGACATCTGAATAATAGATACAACAGCGCACTTTCTTCAAAGAATACAATAGAACCAAACATAACACTTTGGAAAGTAAAAGAGCTAACGAGAAGGTTAAGTGATAACGAACATCTGTCAGTTGCATAGGATAAGAGGTCAAAAGAGTGTATTGTTCGATATTGGTTTACGGATTCTTGCTGGGCTTGTTGAGGAATGTAATTACAGAATATTGATCTTCGGCACTCCAAAAGTAGTACAGAACTTGACTATCAAAATTCTAGAATCACATCGTCCCCGTCTCCATCGATAACGTTAAAACATCTTTGTCTCTTTTTCTCTCCAAAATAAGGTCCCAATTATTGCATAAATAAAACGTTTTGTCATACTATAATACGAACACTCTGTACGTTATGCTAGGCCTAATTGAAATTGTCACTCTACGCTGATCCTCAAAGTTTTTGTTTGTTTTTTTTAAATTACGACGTTATATTTCGATCTCAGCTCTGCCAGAGAGGTGCATCCGCAATTTGATTGCATCATTTCGTGCACAGTGACAATCCTGCACGGGGTGCACCGTTCAGCTAGCGGCCCATGACGCCACTGAGCGTATTTATAAATAAAAGTGTCTTGGATCAGCTGAGTACCCCCCTAAACGTCCTAACTGTGGGTGCTTTGCTATCCGTTGGCCAAGCCATACAAACACCCAAAAGAAAAATTGAAAGAAAAATCGTCAGTTGTTCTTGCAATGTTTTAACTCAGCAAGACACTTTTGCAATCCCAAAAACCGTATGTGCCAAAACAACGTGGACTGCTATTGGTAAGGCAATAGAGTGCAGACACGTTCCTGTTGAGTTACCGTCTGTTTTGATCAGATTGTGTGGACAAAGTTTGCATTACATCGTTAAATGTCCAGCGACAGCAATGGAATAATATTTTCTCGGCATTTGAAGCCAGTTCTCTCTCTGGGGAAATCACATAGAAATGCCCGCGGAGTCTTCGGCAGGTTAGTTTAACTGCGTCTGTGACAGATGTTCTGGACAAAGAGGCTGCAGTTCTGGGTTCTTTATTTTTTTTTAGAAGTCTATGACTTCTTTGGTGAACTTGTCTCACATGCGAGCATGTGTGTGTGTGTGTGGTGTATGTGTGTGCCAAAACAATGTTATTAGAAACGAGTTTATCTATGTAGGGTTTTAGAGCTCATAAGGCCTACTGTATTTGAAGCGTCCGTATATTTTGTACATATTTTAACAGAGGTCGTATTTCAAAAATACGTTTTCCCATTCTTTATATTTAATGGCACCCAATTCGTACAGACAAACGTATACAATCTTGATCTGAGGAACGTTCATAATAATATCTTAATTCTGTGGTTGGATTTGACGCCAGCATCAATGGCAAGATAACGTCTACTTACCAATTAATTTTTCTAGTAGCTGATATGAGCCATCAGACGAAAGTCAAATATAAGAGGTCAGTTTATCTTCTTTTTTTTTTTAAATGTATTTCTTCTGAGGAGGGGTTAAAAACTGTACACTTGAACTTCTCAGGGCATAAGTCGCGTCCGGTTGAGTATGTAAGAATGATATTGTTAATGGACCGTAGTGTTTTCCATAGAAAGCTATAGGTGAGTAGTAAACTCAACCCAGTATTTTCTCTATTTGGCTTTGTAATTAGCTTACGGTCCTTTAACACTGGATTTGAGGTCTAGTTCCAACGAGGTTCCAGCAAACCGACCGTCCATAATCATTGTTTGTGTAAACACGAAGACCACAGACGAAAAAACAGCTATGGTCATTTTAAAAAATGTGATTTTCGCCTTTATCTCCCAGCATGCGCGAGCAAAGAGTTCGTCCACTTCGTCTTGGCAAAGTCAAAGTTCGAAAACAAAGCTGAAGTTACAAAATATTAGAAATCACCTGTTTGTCTGCACCAGGGAAACTGAAACCCTTCAAATTTTAAAAACGGATTTCCTCAAGTTCACATTTCCGGGGTTGTGGTTGTTTTCCTCCCGGGGCAAACCCGAAACTGTATGCTTTCCCGAAATTTTAGAATAACTCAGAGCTGCAGAGGTTTCATTGAGATTTGTGTGTGCAGCCCCTTGATTCAATGGGTGTTGGCATCCTACGTGACGGGAAAGCTGAAAGAAATTTATAAACGGTGTAGTTAGGGGGGACAGGCTGTTGTTAGAGTGTGTAGTATTTTTTATAGTAAGCTATGGAACAGATCTGGCCAAACCGCGAGCCACCTGCGGCTCTGTGACCTTCAATATGCAGCATTATGTTAGTTGAGTTTTTTTTTTTTTTTTTGGAAACATTTGATACATATGTGTACTTTGTGACTACTGAAACTAATACAAATTAACAGTTTAAAAAACTGCTTACATGAGTAATAATATTGTTCCATATCATGTATTAATTCTTAATATTTATATAAAAATTGTATAATAAAATGTGCATGTAACAATAAAAACTTGTGTTTATGTGTTGTGGCTCTGGAACATTCTGAAGTTTATTGTATGTGGCTCTTACAGTAAGCAAGTTTGGCCACCCCTGCTATAGAAAAACTCAGTATTTTCTCTCGTCGGCTTTGTAAGTAGACAACAATTCCTATTTACAACAGCCGAGATCCTATGAAAGAGAGATGTAAGATCGCTGGGATACTCTACGTTCGTGTCAGGAAGCCAACGTCCTATACACGACAGTGTTACAAACCATAATTGACACAAAGGCCCTAGGGAGGACAAGTGTTAATGTCTCAGTGGGAAGAGGGGGCACGATTGTGAGACTACATAATGACCAGAGATTCTGAGGCACGACGCACATTAAAAAAAGAAATTAAAAAAAAAAAAAAAAACACGAAACATCTAATCTAAATGCGCTAGAAATACGATGCGTATACACCGTTTTCGTGTGCACAGAAACGGAAAAAGGAAACGGCGCAAAAAGGAACGATTGTTTCCATGTGTACGGAGGGCCATTTCCGCACATATGAAAATATTCCATCTATTTTACTACTTGAAGGGTTTCTGACGTTTCTGTTGCCGTTTCCGTTTCCGTACACATGAAAATTGAGCTTATAAGGAAAAGCAAAAATCCTACATCAGGAAAGCTTTGCAATGCGTATGATACAGTAATAAATTCAGCATCATTGAATTTTATCTTTTGAAAGCTGTGAGTAAATAATTTATCAGCAGGATGTTCAAGCATAGGCCATGGACACCCCCAAGAGAGAACCGCTTTTGAGAGAAATATCCATCTTTGTTCTATCTCAGTGGTTCTGATTGTGGGCATCTACTTTTAAACTGATGAAGCTTAAGCTTCAGGGCCTCTAATCTCGGGACTGGGGGGGGGGGGGGGGGCGGGGGGGGGGTGGGTCGAAAAACATTTTTCAATCAGTGAATTTTGGATATTGCCCCATAGTTACTGGTTGCGAAGGGGCTCCATATCAGTTCAAGCTTCAGGGTCCCAAAAATACAGGTCCGCCACTGAACGTGGGCGACATCGCTCGTCGGGGAGCGATTTTGATATCCAGTGGGGCGAAAAAGCAGAAAAAAAAAGGCGACACGGGGACCCAAAACATGACTGGAGGATGATTTGAACTGACCTGTCCAGCCGCATACCTAGATGGGTTTTATAAACACACAAGGCGTATTTCTTTTAGTGCATGTGAAAAAGAATGCTTTATACATATATAATAACACGTATATTGCCATTAACAAGGCTTTGAAGAATTAACATCATAATTTCTGTGTATTCTGTCTTCTTATAGAAATGTATCTGCTGGGTTAGAGTAGTTTCGGACGGGGGGCTGATGAAATCAAATTTAGAAACCTGAAGCTGTGTTTTCATGTGTAAGGGAACAGAAACGTCAGAAAAAAATCAATCAGGTAGTAAAAAGAAAGACTGTTTCCATGTGTACAAAAACGGCATTTAAGTACACCTAAAGATATTCTATGTTTCACAACTTGAAGGGTTTTTGACGTTTCCGTACACATGAAAATCCAGATTGAGGGGGCGATTGCCTGAAAAGGGTTGAGAACCACTGTTCTACCATAAGGATAAAATATACACAAAGAGAACATGGGAATGGGATGGTTTATGATGACGAGGTGAGATTATCACGAGTGAAATAATAGACCAGATAGATATAGATGGCCCTTTAAAGGACAGATGAAAACAGAACAGAAAGCCACTGTCTCTCCTGGGGTTTAGCAAAGGACGCTGCTCGTGAAAGAGAGTTCTGGAGCTCCAAAAATAGGGCCTGTCTGCGAAAGTGCTTTTGCCTACTGGAGAATGATTCACTGGCGAGCTAATTTCATCATAGTTGGGGGAGCAAACTATCAGCCCAGTGCTGGGACATTTTCGTAATACAGGGATGTATAGGTGTCGACACAGATTTACAAAGCCACGTGGTATTTTTGCAGAGAACAGAAATAAGGGAGAGAGAGGGGGGAGAGAAAGGGAGAGAGAGAGAGATAGAAAGAGAGGGAGAGAGAGAGAAGGAGAGAGAGAAGAAAAGATAGACCATTCTCAAAAGAACAAAGAGAGAGAGAGAGGCTCAGGGAGAAATAAAGAGGAAAGTGGGAGGGCAGCAATGATGGAGATTTCATGACGTCGCAATACTTGATGTCTCAGTGGCCGCTTAGCTCAATGACCACAACACATTATTTTCTTCCACATAATAATATTTCATGTTTGGCGGAGTGAAAATCAGGTTTTAGAAAATATTGTGAAATTCTTTTGGTTATCCGATTTCTCAGAAGAATAGAGCTGCTTATTGCGATGCCTTCCACGCCACTTATTTGGGATTATCAAAGGAGTGTCATGTTAGATGATCCAGTGAAAGTTGTTATTTCGAATCGATTTTTAAAGGAAGAATAGATTTCTAAAGGGTTCATCACCGAAGGTGCAATGTCATATCCCATAGTTTAGTTGACTTCCTGTTTTGGTATTTTAAGAACAGACAGTTTTTTCTTGTTTTTTGTTTGCTTTATTTTGTTCTTTTCAAGAAATGTTTTGTTAAAGATTGCTTATAACATGCTGAGGACAGTATTTTTGTTTGCTTTATTTTGTTCTTTTCAAGAAATGTTTTGTTAAAGATTGCTTATAACATGCTGAGGACAGTATTTTTGTTTGCTTTATTTTGTTCTTTTCAAGAAATGTTTTGTTAAAGATTGCTTATAACATGCTGAGGACAGTATTTTTGTTTGCTTTATTTTGTTCTTTTCAAGAAATGTTTTGTTAAAGATTGCTTATAACATGCTGAGGACAGTATTTTTGTTTGCTTTATTTTGTTCTTTTCAAGAAATGTTTTGTTAAAGATTGCTTATAACATGCTGAGGACAGTATTTTTGTTTGCTTTATTTTGTTCTTTTCAAGAAATGTTTTGTTAAAGATTGCTTATAACATGCTGAGGACAGTATTTTTGTTTGCTTTATTTTGTTCTTTTCAAGAAATGTTTTGTTAAAGATTGCTTATAACATGCTGAGGACAGTATTTTTGTTTGCTTTATTTTGTTCTTTTCAAGAAATGTTTTGTTAAAGATTGCTTATAACATGCTGAGGACAGTATTTTTGTTTGCTTTATTTTGTTCTTTTCAAGAAATGTTTTGTTAAAGATTGCTTATAACATGCTGAGGACAGTATTTTTGTTTGCTTTATTTTGTTCTTTTCAAGAAATGTTTTGTTAAAGATTGCTTATAACATGCTGAGGACAGTATTTTTGTTTGCTTTATTTTGTTCTTTTCAAGAAATGTTTTGTTAAAGATTGCTTATAACATGCTGAGGACAGTATTTTTGTTTGCTTTATTTTGTTCTTTTCAAGAAATGTTTTGTTAAAGATTGCTTATAACATGCTGAGGACAGTATTTTTGTTTGCTTTATTTTGTTCTTTTCAAGAAATGTTTTGTTAAAGATTGCTTATAACATGCTGAGGACAGTATTTTTGTTTGCTTTATTTTGTTCTTTTCAAGAAATGTTTTGTTAAAGATTGCTTATAACATGCTGAGGACAGTATTTTTGTTTGCTTTATTTTGTTCTTTTCAAGAAATGTTTTGTTAAAGATTGCTTATAACATGCTGAGGACAGTATTTTTGGAGGATCTTTGACCTGGGCATTTGCACCTCTCTTTTTTGTTTTCTTCTTTCATACATTTTTTGTCGTTCTTTCTTTCTATTGTTCTTTTGGCTTTTCTAGCCCTCAAAAGGGCTCTCCAGTGGGTAGCCTCGTTCTTATCCTCGTCTTGGCCTTTTTTTCCTCCTTGCTTTCTTAGCCATCAAAAGGGCTCCACAGCGGGTTGCTTTTTTTTTGTTTTTGATATATTGCTTCTTATTGGCCCGTTATAGACAGTGCTCTGTATGTACATTGTTCACAAGTAATCTATACTGTCTTGTCCGTTGATCAAGCGGAAAGTATCAGTTCTGCTCTATGTTTAATTCACATTCAAAATGCGAAGTGGTAAGATGACAATAACAGGAAACGCTTTTAAGATCTGAGAGTCTTACAATCAAAATATGAATTCTATACATCACAAGACTCTGCCATGCAGAACAAGGTTATCTATTTTGCTACCGCTGAAGCGGTAGTTCTTAATATTGACGTATATATTCTAAGACAGTGTTGTTCTCAACCTTTTTCAGGCAATCGCCCCCTCAGGCTCCAAATATTCTTTCATCGGCCCCTTTGTCTCACTCCCCCCCCCCAAAAAAAAACAACAACAACAACAACAACAAACCAACAACAACGGTACTCAAAACCACCAGATACATTTCACAAGACGACACTACGCACAACTTACGATGTCAAGTTTTTCAACGATTTATTAATGGCAATATCTTTGTTAATGATTCAAAACAAAACAAAAAAAACCCACTCTTTTCTTTTTTTAAATGCACTTTCAAATTATACGATAAGCCTTTTCTGTTCATAATAGCCATCTACGCGTGCTGTTGAAGAAGTCAGTGACTGCCATGTAGTTGCTCCAGAATCTTCCATTCATGTCTTTTGTCCCCGTCACTCCTCCATCATTTATGCCCCTTATCACCCCCCCCCTCTACCCCACCACCCCCCCGTCATCGTTTTCACCCCATTGTCACCCTTTTTTTTTGTTACGTTTTCGCCTTCCTGGATATGAAAGTTGTTATAAGTACGTACGTACCGCAAGGTTTTTTTTTTGCTTTTCTCCTGTTTTCGGTGGAAAGGGTTAGGGTCAGGATTAGGGATTTGATAAGATAACTTATGATAAGAGGATAAGGACGGTGTTAAGGATGCGCAAGGTGCGTGGGGACCGTACGCACAAATAACAACAGACTTTTTTCGTTTTGGCCCTCCTATCCTGGATATCGGCCACATTGAGAACCACGGTTATGGGATGCAACAGCCGCTAGTGAACAGCTAAGAAGCTGATAATAAATGTGTTTGATGCCACCGTCGGTCAAGGATGAACATGAAAACGTGCATCTTAAGTGTTTAGCTTGTCTGCCCTGCTGGAGCAGCGTCGCTTGTGGCTGAAGAAACCAGTGCGGGAGTGATTGTTTTTACTGCAATGGTTGCATTTGTGGGTGGTCTCACATCGTTTGGGGTTGTTGTAATCATGATGATATTATTAAGCTTGTCTACTTTTTAGCTGCAATTTCCATTCGATGCTGGTTTGGCAAGGCAGGTTACCACGCCTTTGTGGTGTTTTGATATCTTACCTATGGAGGGGGGGGGGGGGAATATTTGTGGATAAAGAATTCAGTTTTAGTGGGAAATTTTCACATATTATTATTCAGCAAAGAACGTTAGTATCATATCATTTTTCATTTATTTTTTTTTTGTTTCCAACCATTTCACTAATTATATAATCAATGAGAGATTTTGAATTTCTCAAGAATGTACATGAATAATGATCTAATACAGTTTCAAAGGAATTAAGACAAAATAGAGAACAGAAGGCGGAACGAGTGTGCATATATCTCGAGGGTTGGCAACCAGAATGTTTTATGACGAAATTAGCCAGATTGAGGAAAACGAGTTTGGAGTTTGTAACTTTAATGAAAATTCAAAAGACAATGTAATAAATTCAACACGTTCACGTGGATAGTATAATTAGATTATGAAATAAAGTCAGGCAACTTGTGTCTGGATGCTACAGACACAAGGACAATGAAAAAATTTCGACATAACACATTCTGGTTGATAACAATAGATACGTAACATAAAGTTTCCGACACCAGCCACCCACTGTCTGGACAGACATAAATCAACACAGAAGTATTAAATTGGTAAACAGAAGAATGGGCGAGACGGAGCACTGTGAAAATTAATAAGTGAAAGAGGTGAGGCATTTAGAAGCGCATGCCCAGTTAGAGCCCAGAAAAGCGGGAGTGAAAGAAGCAAGAAAGACAAGTGACTCAGGGAGACTCGAACCCGCCACCTCTCAGCCATGCCACCAAATCGTCTTGCCAGGAAGAAGCAAACCAGCTCCATTAACCGTTCACCAACTCCGTCTCTCAAAAAGACGATTGTAGCTGAATCTGAGCTGTTTTCCTAATTTGAATTCTAGTGCACTAAGCCCAACCCCGCCCCTGCCACCTGTATTTCAATACAGTAAAAAAGCGGTCAGGCACAATATTACACCATATCACAGACATAGCGCGACCTTAATTCTTGTTTGTTCTATCTCCTTTTCCTGTAAAACATTGACGATTATGTAGAAAAGGTATAACAATTGCACGCTTTGACATTAAAATTTGTCAATAAATGCGGTATGGTACTTATCAAGCAGCTTGTCAGATCCGATTTATTCTAACTCCTTATCATAATGCTAAAGCTGAAACTTTTTAACACCGAATTTCTCAGTTATCCAAAAAGTGGACATAGAACAAATAAGAACGAAGGTCGCGATAGTGCATCACTGGGGATCATTTCAGAGAAACTGAAACTCATGATGAAATAGAGAGATGACGAGTTTGTTCTACAGTACAGACAGACAGTCCGGGAATACATCAACACGTGGATCATACGTGAAAGAGAATGCTGGGTCGTTGCACGAACTGATCCTCTCCAGAGAAAAAGTAACAGTTTCTCAGAAACTAAGAACGTAACTAATAAGAACGAGAGCCAGACTACCCAGTGTTAAAGAAATGTATTCTAAAGTTTATGATAGTGTTAGAATTCTCCGATGTAATGAAAAATGACAGGATAAAAAGAAAGTGGGGAAACGTTAATATAATACAATTGTTAGAACGTTCCTAAAGTTAGCAACCAGGAAGCTTCCGTGTTGGCACTGCTGAGAAATTTTTGTATTGCCCGAAGGCTTTTGAGACCAAAATCTCTCTCTCTCTCTCTCTCTTTTTTCCCCCCTCTCTCTCTCTCTCTCTCTCTCTCTCTCTCTCTCTCCCTCCCTCTCTCTCTTTCTCTCAAATTGCTGGCGTTTTACGGGGGAAAAACAACTTTCTATTTCGATATAGGTTAAATTCACATTTTTAATATCATTTTATAGAATGAAATGTGCACTCTCTTTCTAGTTTATATATATATATTTTTTGTAACGACTAAAAATTTTAATCATTTGGTTCTGGCAAAATGGGAACTGAACAGAAAATGGTCCCTTTATATTGCTTTCACAATTCTGGCTTCTGTCGGGGGAAAAAAACAACCGCCTCGTAATATGCCGAAGTAGGTTCAATTCATATTTTAGTATCATAATTCTTATAGAATAAAATGTCCACCATTTTTCTGCCTTAGGTTCCATTTTGTAACGACTAATAGCTCTTTTGGTCCTGACGAAATAGGAACTGAACAAAGAATAGAGCGAGGCTAAAAGCAAAAAAAAAAAGGCCCTTTATTTCTCCCGTAGACTTTGGTTTTTGGCTTAGATGGGTTAACATACAATTCCCTGAACGCCACAGTCAGCTGCTGGCAGACAAAAAGTGCACACCATAATAATTATTTCCTGTATTTTCTTTGTAAATTTGGGATGACTCTATCATATTAAGCCCGGTCAGACAGTCAGCTTCTGCCATTATTTTTCACATATTATGATTTTACATCGTACATTATTGTGTACATTCTCCACAACACGTCAGAGCTGTTATGTCAAGTCGGCCTTTCTCATGATAACCCAATTACTTCTTCCCCCCTTCTCCTTATTTGTTATTATCCTAGTAATTTTCCTTTCTCATTATCTCAATTATTTCTCTTGCATTTCTTCTATCCAATTCTGTTCACATTTTCACCTCTAATTTTGATGTTCATTGTTGATTTTTTGCTTTTTCGATGTCGCTAACCCGGCGTGCGTGGGAAAACAAAGTTCGCGTTTTCGAGTGGGACAACTTGCACGCGACATGTTGCACGTTCTGTTTCTATTTATAGCTGGAACTTCCTTGAAAATGATGGATATTTCTTAGCTTAGCCTGCATTAAGCTCATGTCAGATTCCCTGCAATATTAATGATATTATTATAACATAATATTATTAAAAATTGCCATAAAATAACGAAAGAAATGTAATTGATGCTCTTTAAAACTGCCCGAAAACAAAGCCCTAAATATTCTTCATCGTCTCGGTGTTTATGTACATAAAAAGAAAAATTAAAGAAGAAAATCAATTAACTCCAATGTTATTTTATAAAATATAACCGATTTCTCAACCTCTTTGGAGAATGTCTACTTTCTGCCCTCGATGCCATTTTGATAAACATACTGAAGACACATGATGTCAAATTTGTATAGATTGACCTCCAATGCCGTCTTATAAAATGTGTCCGATTTCTCAGCCAAATAGCAGAGTATTATGGATTTCCCTGCCATCGATATCATTTTGATGCACATGTTGAATTGAGATATAATA
This sequence comes from Onchidella celtica, assembly GCA_963931925.1. Taxonomy (NCBI): domain Eukaryota; kingdom Metazoa; phylum Mollusca; class Gastropoda; order Systellommatophora; family Onchidiidae; genus Onchidella; species Onchidella celtica. Next base: position 72,988,258 of record OZ007568.1, read on the forward strand.
CACTTTGCAGGCTGTCAAGACAATCTTGGACTTGAACTAGTTTGTTTTTATGTGAAATGTGACCGGTTTCTCAATCCTCTTACAGAGTAATAATGGATTTCTTGCTTTACTTTGATACATACACATTTTCAATTTACCTAGCATGTACACGCTGCTGGCTGTCAAGAGACATTAAGTTTTAATATTGACCTTCAACGTGGTTTCCTAAATTGTGACCGATTTCTCAAGCTTCTTATTTCTTGCAGAAGGTGGATTTCCCTGTGTTCGATATCATTTTGACGTACATCTTGAATTGAGATATCATGTACTCTTTGCTGGTTGTGAAGACAATTTTGGCATTAGTATTGACTTCCAATCCTGTTTAATTACATGTGACCGATTCCTTAACCGTCTTGCAGAGTAATAATTATGGATTTCTGCGCTCGATATCATTTTGATACATCGATTGGCTCTGTACGACTTGTCAGATGATCTAAGCCGCTTGCTCTAGTCGTACCTCCGTCTGCAGCTTCGCCCGTGGCTAATCCTACCTATTTTGGATGAGCGCGTTCTGTTGCAGGGTCTGCATGTGAGGGAGGTGCTAAAGGGTTTTTGTGGGGTCGTCTTTTCTCTCTTGATGATCTTGTCTTTGATGGCACGTCGCCCGAAGAGTTTATGCTCTACATACACATATTGACTTTACCTATCATGTACACGTTGCTAGCCGTCAAGAAACACGTGATATTTATATTAATTGGCTTTGTCCTAAAACGGGGCTATCATGGCCGTGCAAACTGGAGTTAAATAATTAATGTATTTAATGATTGCGCATCACATGATAAAGCTGTTCTGATAATAATAGTTGCTGTGCATGGGAACATTAAAAGATAATAATTTATAAAGGCAACGATTGAGTCTCCTTCATAGCCAACGACACCATACTTTTTCATGGACTGATGCATTGATTGATGACACTGATAAAAATTCCGTAGCTTTTGCATTTGTTGCAATTTAGTTGTATCTATACTAAAATCAACATCTTTTGTGAGCTTTTGCAAGCTTGTCTTCTACCAGATCTGGATTGCTGTCAGTAGATTTACTGCACAATAATTTGGGAAACGAAAAAGATTAAATAATGATTAAAATGAGTGATCGCGTTTGCGATATCATTATGAACGAACCTCAGTCAATAATTGTCTTCAAGGTCTTTCTGGACTGGTAAACGAATTACTTTTGCCAGTAGAACAATAGTTTGATGTCAGGCATGCAGTCGGCAAGGACTGTAGTATACTGGGCCAAACTGCTTGAGAAGAATTCAGTCTTGAACTTTTCAACATAAATTAATCCCCACAGAATGTTGTGGATTAAGTATTGATAAGTTTACATCTCAAAGAGATCGAGCAACAGCCGCCATATCTGTATGGAAAAAAACCAGAATACGAGAAGGTAAGACAACAGTGTCACTTCATTTTTATTGATTTCTGAGAAAACTAAGTCCGAAAATTTGAAGTAAACCTTGATTTTAAAAAGTAGCCGAAGAAAAAAGACTTGGGATAACAAGTTTATTTCATCTCGAGGGAGTTAGATCTTTATTCCACTGAAAGACCGGACTGACCTGGACATGCCGATAAAGTTATCTCGGTTTCCAACAAACAACGGTTAAAGACCACTCGTGGGCATAGCTGAATCATCAGATCATAAAAGAAAGGAATCGCCAGGTGCCAGTAGCAAAAGAAACGACGCAGATAACTAAAATAATTATATGAGAACTTTTGTCAAAGAAACATTTTATTGCGCATTTCCAATTAAACAACGACGCCTACCTCACGCACCAGGTATGTGGATGATTTAGTTTTGCATTAGAAATCTCGAATTGCTTAAAGTGAGGTCTGGATTCTCACAAAATTATGTTTGGATACCATTAACAGCTTTGAAATAATAAGCACAAGCGTTTTTGCTACATCTTTGTCTGGACCTGAGGTGTCTCAGCCTCACCAAAAACTTCAGAAATCTGTCCTGTAAAATTGGAAAAAAATTGTTAATACGCCAATATGTGAGATGGTAACGACAAGTATGACAGAATGATGTTGTCATGACAGACAGAGAAAGTTCACCATAGACAGAAAAATGCCAGACTTTTGATCCAACCTCGCATTTACGAGAAGAACACGTAGCATTGTCAAGGACTAGACATCAGTAAACACTTCCCCTCTTTGTTTAGGATTCTCTGAGCGGTTGGAGACAACGTTCGGTCTCAACCGTATTCGGGGGTTGACTCATTACTGGCAGAGGACGTAAGCTGGGCTGCAAGCAATGACTACTAAACAGTACGGATATTTGCAGAGCCGGGGCCATCCTGAAAGCACGTACGCTCGGAGAGAGAAGGGAAAGTGGGAGTGTGTGTGTGTGAGGGGGGGGGGATCTCATTGTATGAAAAGTGTGGGTTGGGGAGAGGAAGGATCTGAGACGTAGGCTTTTCAGTTACGGCAATACATTTTTTAAAAATGTCTTCACTATTTTATTTTATTTTGTTTTTTTTTCAACAAAAGTCTGTTGTAGGATGGCATACAAATCGAATACGGTCTATGTAACTAACGAAACAGTCGATTGATTCATGCAGAATGTCCACTTAAGGGGAAAGCCAGACCATGGCTGGCGTAGGCCCCATATTGGTGGCTCGCCCCCTATTTATGATGCATCACACTAAAACACTACTCATTCCCACCAGTTCGGCGGTATAAGCAGTGCCTAGTGGTTCAGTATGATCCATAATACTTAGGGCCGCCAATCTGAGGCCTGCACCAGCCTTGGTCTGGCTTAACCCTAACGCTTTAGAACAATAAGGCTTTATCGTGAACACCCACCATTCTGATGGCAGTATGCTCGTATAAGAGGAGGGGTGGTGGAGTTGAAGGCAAGCGTATGAAAAAGCATGCACATGAGGGGGGGGGGGGATGGGGTGGTTAAAGATCGCCAAGATCTAGCGTGCGTACTTTATGGATGCCCCCCCCCCCAACCAAGACCAGACCTATGTTCCTGAGATACACAGAGCTTTACCCTGACTGCTCAGTTGGCCCGCTAGCGCGCTCTCTCTCCCCCTGTACGTTTACACTGAGCCCAAAGCTAACACGGCTCCCCCGAAGAGCAATCGGCAAGAGAGGATGGTCAAATTGATTTGTCCAATGAAGTGGACCAATGATTATCAGCTTACACAATTATGCATCTCAATTACATCCCCGCCCTCTCTTCTTTCTCTCGTTCGTTCACTTGCTGTATGTGTCCCTTTCTGTCTCTATCCGTCTGTCTGTCTGCCTGTTTGGCAGTCTGCTCTCCCTCTCTCTCTCTCTCTCGTGGATGGTTGGTGGGCCCTTTACTTCTGGTAGAGTCCATTTCTGTCCTGCCATTCTGTTACATTCTGTCTATCGTCTTGATTCTACCTAACACAGTGTGGCCGTTAACGTGTCGACGTCCTTTCTCCCAACTCAAACTCTCTCTCTCTCTCTCTCTCACTCACTTAAACCTAGATCTATGAAAATACGCTGGTGAAAGCAGTGGTCTCTCCTCAAACGCAATTGCTTATTAATTCATGTCGAGATGTAATTTTCGTAGATGGTCGTTGAACTGATCAATCTGAAGCATGGCATGGAATCAATACGGTCATCACATACACTGCAGAAGACATCAATATTTCCTCCAAAGACACGCATACTTATCGAGTAAAAAAACACAATCCAATCGTTCAAGATTCTGGTACCAGACGATCAAGAAACGCTTTTTTCGAAACGTCGGCACAGTAGCTCGTTAAACAGCTGTTTGTCCTGGGGAAATACAGACTTTATTGGAGCGAGACAGCTTTTAATTTTCTCCGATGTTGACATCTCTAGTCAAGCCTTTTGTTTTGTTAAAGTAGGGTTAAAGGAGAAAAAAAAAGGTGAGTGGGTCTGACAAAACCGGGCTAAAGGATGAAATGTCTGTAGAATGTTCATGTTGTTGTTTTTTAATGTACATTGTGAAAGAGTAGTATTTTCTGAGATTTTCTGTTTTTAATACAGCTTAATATCTCAATTCTCAACAAAGTAATGAAGTTTTGAAGTGGAAGCTGGTGAGAATCATGTTTTTGGCAGGCTCTCTCGGCAATGTGGTCCTTTACTTTAAGTTAGAGTTCGTCAGATCCACTCACAAAATAATGACGATAACGGAATACCATGGCTGGTGGCGCACTCAGTCACCAAGTCTTTCCTGCGTTTGTATTGTCTCAGTGGGCGAGGTCTCTCCTTCCGTGGGGTGACAACACAGTTGTGACTTACCCGGAATCTGAGACAGGATGGTTTCAGTCTCACCAGTCCGCGAAGTCCCGTTTAACGCCATGGTTCACATCCCACATTATCATCCCACATTATAACCAGAGGCAAAACACACTTGAATCAATGCATGACCTGTCTCAACAATGACCGGCTTTCTTGAAAGCCAATACTTGAAAACAAGATTCTAGGGAAAACCCAACAGGTTTAAAATAGGCAAAACGTGAAAGAAAGTGGCGAGGGGTGAAAGTGAGGCAAACAGCTGGCCATGAGTAATAACACGGACCAATAATATCAATTAACTAGTGTAAAGAGCAGTGTTTGTCTCACCGCCATGCAAGGTTAAGGTTACTGGACATGGGAAGTTTGGTAAACCTGATGAAACCAATTACAAAGCCGAATAGAGAAAATATTGCCTTTTGTTCACTGCTAAACTCAGCATTTTCTCTTTTCGGCTTTGAAAATTTGTTTACGGTCCCCTAACACCAGTCCTGAGCTATAGCTTATAATGATCACGTTCTCCTAACAACGGCATTCTTGAAAAAGGAAACACGGTGAAATATACGAGCTTGGTTAGACAGACGAATTGAAGCGGGGTGAACTTGTGTAGCTGAAGCAGCGATTGAGAATGTGGTAAGGCCGAGCAGTAGGAAGAGTCGGCAGTAGGAAATAATTCCAACTTGTTGAGGCTTACCACGCTGCCAGTACTGTCTTCCATCCGTTTGGCTCGTGTGCGGTGCCGTAATCCTATTTACTTTGCCTAATTACTTGGTTGATGATCTATTGATCATTAAGCCCTCAGTGAGGACTTTTCGGACATATTGGGTGTCTGTGTGGGTCTCCGGGCTTTCTTCCAGGGATAATGACATGTCAGGGTTGGTCCAGGGCAGGGCAAGGACGGACAGCTCAGCCAGTTAGCGAAGTTCGGGGGTGACTGTGAAGTATTTTGGCAACGCTAACTGTTATTGATGTCTATTATGAAGCTGTGTGAATCTAACTCTGTGTCTTCGAATGGCTATTCAGATCTTTCGCAATGCTCATTTTTTTTTATTGCGGGCTCATGAAGCTTTATGAATCTGACTATGTTTCAGCATGACTTTCAAGATATTTTGCCATGCTAACTTCAGCGCGATGTATGAAGTTGCATGAATATGATATTATTTGTGTCTTTCTGAACAAATCGGAGGATGTTTTATTTTTTTTAATATTCTATCTTTATTTTGTTGAAGAAATAAATAAGCACCACTTTCACATCAACAACATCTTCATCATCAATTCTATCCTTAAGTGATGTCTCCTTAAAAAAAAATAAAAAAATATTACTGGTTATCTGGTAGAAGACACTGAAATGTCCCCATTACTAGAATGATTGAGGCGGGATACAGCCCGGGGTGAGGGAAGGATGTGCGACACGGCTGGACGAACCCGGCAAATATGGAACCAGCTGGCCACTGGGACCATAAGTACGAAAAAACTCTACTGGATTTTTAGAGCGGGGAGAGGAGCACTTATGGGGATTCCAGGTGTGCTTGGATTCTTTTTCCTGTCATCAAATCAACCAAAACCAGAAAATGTACTCATAGTTTTCATAATGTCCTATCTTAGCTCCACACACTTTTAGCAGGGCGTCATTTCATTGTTTACGACTTTGAGGACACAGAAAAAGAAATGAAGTCGTGTGACTTGTTTTTGATACTTTGAGTTGCGTTTTGGAGGGTCAATCTTAAGTGGTTTACAGTTCGTTTGTCTTTCTGAGTTTGGGGAGGAACAACCGATAATGAAGAGACCCCATGGTATATTAGCATCAGTCGGGTTGGTTTACGGTCCCAATGAGTGACAAAAAAGTTGGGTCTGTTTGAATCAGGAAGCGGAAGTACTCACCATCCGATTTTGTTACTATTCTTTGTATTTGTATTAGTATACTACATTAATCAAATTTGGGAAATTTGCCTTTGTGTCATTGTACCCAGTTACACTGGAGCAGGCATGTCGTCGCCACTGTGCAGCGCCGGTCGGCTGGTTTTGTTTTTGTTTTTTTGGGGGGGGAGGTGGGGGAGGGGGAGATGAGGGAGGAGGGAGTGGTTGAATTTTATTTGATTTTTTCCCGGGCAGCGGCCTGTTCGGCCTGGTCCTTTCGATTTCCAACTACCAAGGTATCTTTAAAGTGCGCAACGTGCAAATGGGCCCTCCGAATTTTTTCGTCCTTATCCGAGAGGACTAGGGACTCGATCCTACCCCCCCCTCCCAACAGGATCAGGGACACGAAAATATGATAAAAATCCCAAACTTCCAACATGCCTGCGCCGGCCGGGTTTTGAACCTGGGACCCTTGACATGAGAGGCAAGCACCTTGCCTCTAGATCACCTTGTCCCCCTATTTAATTACCACAGAAAACTGTTGTTATTTCTTTATTTTAGCAGGTTCGTTACTCTGGGTATTTACACCTCAATTTTCTTGTTTTTATTTTTATTTTGTTCTTGTTTCTGTGTATTTTTATGGTGGGGATTAGTTTTTATAGAATTTTTACCCGGGCAGCGGCCTAGTTCGGCCTGCGTTTGTCGACTGTCAGCTGCCAAGGTATCTTCAACGTGCGCGGCGTGCACGCGGGCTTTCCGACTTTCCCCCTCCTTATCCGAGAAGACTAGATGCTTGATCAGGGACATGAATCTTTTTCCTCCCGAAAAAATCCCAACAAGCCTGCACCGACCAGGAATCGAACCTGGTACATTCGGCAGGAGGGCCGAGCACCTTGCCTGTAAGTGTAGACCATCCCGTCCCCTTACATACTAAGTCAATATAGACGCAAAGTGGACATGAGTCAATGCCCTGCCAGCCTTAAAGACTCCGTCTGTGCACTGAAATAATGGAGTTTTACAGTCCTGCTAGGTGATGATTTAATAGTGAAAAACGGACAGAAGAAAATTATTCAAAGACGCTCTATTTTCGAGCGTCAGTGATATCTTTTACAGAGACGAAAAGTCAAAAGAGCAACGTAGAATCTTGTAATGACTTACATTCCAGTCCAGTCTCCCTTCGACCTGACTGAAGCTAGTGCTGGATACGACCGGGAGTCAAGTAGTGTCACAAGCATGGCATGAGGTCTGCCAAGGTAAATCTTTCACCTAAGAATGATTGAGTGGGACCGTACCGAGGCTGAGGGCAGGCGGGGAGGGGTTAAGACAGATTTAGTGTTTCCTAATGTCCAGGTTGATTTCCAGGTCAAATGTTTTTGTTAAACTAGAAGCAATCAATGTGTAGCCTTGATTATTTCATTTGTGTATTAGCCGCCAGACAAAATGAGGCACACGTCGGCACTACCTGATTCGAGAAAATCGTTAAAAGGTGCCATAGGGTCAATTCTATCGGTTTTGCGTTTGAGTATTTTTGAAAAGTTTAACCTCTTTACTGTTCCTTTTCCAAATGATAATCCTGTTTGAGAAGGGTTATTGCTTCAGAATAGAATCTGAATTAAATCATCATCAATAATTTTGACTAAAAGCTGAAACTTCGAAAGCGTTTTCTCAAAACTGAGACAACTGTGTTTTCCGTCTGTTTTGACTCCGCGAGGTCTCTCTTCAAGAAGCTGACCCAAGACAGCTTTGACGCGCCCTAACTAGTCAGGAGACTGTCTTGTTTTGTGTCAGTTTCGCCTGTGGGTGAGGTCTCGTTTAACTAGATAGTTCGCATCTCAAAACTAAACCCGAGACAAAACACATTTGATTTCGTGCTCCACCAGACATATTATGCTGTTTATATCATACGGAAATTTGTGACTGTGATGCATCGTATGGCGTCATTGTAGCAAACCATCAGTTGGTATTTCAAATATCTACTGCGCAGGGATATTAGAAAAACTGGACATGCCGTCCTCGTAATCTCTCACAGATGCCTGTCCACAATGGATTTCTGGTTTAAAAGTGTAGATGTAATTTAGACAACAAAGTACAAGAACTAGATCTGTTCTTGGCACAGACGGACGCTTTTATCTGCAGTGTCAGTTAAAAAAAATATTTAATTAATGAGCTGATTTAGAAATTCAAAGAGACACAAAGTGTATTGGGGAAAATATAATTAGTACATTTAGAAACTAGTCCAACCACCAGATGTGGAATATTGGGGTTAAAGACTATGCAATCGTTTTTGGTATCACTCATGTGCCCAATTTGATCACATTTTATTAAAACACAATAATTAATGAATGCACCCTGCTGGGTTTGCTTTAAAATGGGCCTTAAATGCAATGACTGGTGCAAGTGTGTGGCCTGATAGCCTCACAATCTGATAAGATTGTCTTATATTGACACTCGAGAACTGTCAGTCAGTGACGAATGAATTAACACCAGGCAAAAGTTATCTTAAAAACTTGGATAGATGATCCTTAATGCATTAAACATGCTCCACAACCAGTGTCGTATTAGAAAAGAATTAAAAGCTGACTACCACTGCATTCGTCTACCTCGTCCGGCTTGGAATTCTAAATTTAGATCATTTTCGATCATTATGCAGTATTTGGATTTCTCGTCCTTTTACATAAACTGCGCAACAAAGACTGAGGATCTTGAACCCATACTTTTTCCTCAGGCTGAATAGTTCAATGCAATACTGACAAAAAGCTAAAAACAGTAACAACAGTTTAGGTTTCTCCTGGATGCCCTGTTGAGTGGAGCTAGGGGGTGGGGGGAGAAGTGGGGGGGGGGGGGGCAAATGGAGGGGAAGGTGTTAGGAGGAATGAACAGCAAGAAAGCAACCGTTCAAGGACCATGATCTTATTTCCTCCTCCATTCTGATTTCTCGGCGTTGCTGACATCTGACGTTTGGGGCCGTACCAGAGGAGTTATAAAATCTTTAAGTGAATCAATAACCAGGCCCCGGGTCGATGGTCTGACATTTTTCAATCACTTTCCATTTTAGTGAATAGGAAATCCATTTGTTGCACGCTGCCCCCCCCCCCCCCCCATTGTTTTGGTATCCGGCACTTGGAATTGAAATTGTATTATTTTGGCTGGCTCTGCTCTTCGTGGAGTGGCTGAGAGGTCAATGATTCGGTCATTTGTGTAACAAATGGGGTCTGTCTAGAAACCTTTTTTGGTGACATCTTCCAGTCTGACTTTCTTTGTCTGTTAAAAAAAGATATTAATAGCTTTAGAATTTCCAACTCTCAGTAAAGTGTTACCTACGCGTGTGTTAATGGGAGATACTTTGCGTGGGAAGAGATGTTGGTAGGTTGATTATTATTATATAATTCGTATTTGTCTGAGTGAAAGAAATATTGCAAAGTCCTCATGATAAAGGCAGTGCGTCTCAATGGAATTATCGTCGTTAACCCACATTTGTGACCGACATTCTTCAGACGAGACACTGTTGAAACACCATTAGGGGCTAAAAAAAAAAGCAAAGAAACAAAAAAAAAAAAAGTAATATTTTGCATGATAAAAATAGCAATAGGCATGCAACAAACCCGAGACACAAGATACCGAGACGGTCCAATCACACCCCTTCATAACTGAACGAAAAAGACTAGTACCACAGAGCTCTGAGAGTAGTACTTACCGTCTGCATACGCGCGCAAGTTGGGGACATATAGTGGAGGAAGGGATGGTCAGTCTGGTTATTCTGTGTGTCGGAACAAAGTAAGCATTCATATCTCCCCACAGCACAAAAGGTTTGAATTTGGAGAAAGCGCGTCCACACGATTACGGCCACATTGCGCTAAAAAAGGAAAGACGATAATTATTATACAGAATATTGCAGAATGGCAGGGTAGAAGGAGATTCTACCAGCACCGTCTGGGCACCAATCACTCGCTATGAAATCAGAAGTTGTTTCAGTTTGGAGAAAGCACACCAACAGAAAACGGCCCTGTACTGTTAGGAAGGAGCAAGGCGATAGACAGAGTAGAGTAGAATAACAGCAAAGAGGGAGACCCTACAAGCTGCACGAAACAACCACCAGCGCACAAAGTGTTAGAAAGTAGAGAATAACATTATTCTGTAACAGAATGAACAAATTCTTGCTGTCATCGATTATTACATTAACGCTTTGTGTCCCATGAATTTTTCCATATCTGCTGATACAGGATCGGTGGTTGGCATGCAAAGAGTTAAACTATGATTAGAATGTCTAAATGTATGTTCTTGTGTTGGAGGGTTATTTTTATTCATTTTGACGGGTGTCAGCTGGAGCTGTCTAATTGTGAATGAGAAAACGAATCATTGAGACAGTGAATAATATTATTGTACAATGGCCAATTATTCTGCACATGGCATACTTATGGGATTTAACACGGTAGCTGGAGTAACTTCGGGCGTGGGGGGGGGGGGTGGTCACTCTCCTGCTGAAGTTACCAAGTTCGATCCCCGGCTGCTGCAGACATGTTGAATATTTTTTTTTCGGGGGAAAACTTCCTGTCCCTGATCCTATGGTAGATAAGATCGAGCACCTAGTCTTCACGGATAAGTTAGAATAAAAACCTCGGAGGGCCCATGTGCACCTTGCACACGTGAAAGACACCTCGGCGATTAAAAGTCGAGAAGAGAAGGCCGAACAAGGTCGCTGTCTGGACGAAATTCTTTAAAACTCAATCCCTACTACAAAAACCACACACAGAAACAAGAAGAAGAAAAATAAAAACAAGAAATGTGAGGTGTTAATGCCAAGGGCAGCGAGACCTGCTAAAATAAAGAGCTAAACACACAGCTTGTGGGGGGAACGGGAGGGGAGAGGGGGGGCTGGAGGGAGGGGAGGGATATTATGCTTTTGAACAAGGTTTTGACCATACAGTCCGAAAACTGCCAGCCGAAAAGCAATAATGTCAACCAGACTATGCACGACAACTCCTCATTGAACCCCTTCCCCCGGGTTCAGTCACTTTGTATCGATTGTGTAGTTGGGCAGTACACAGACATACGTTATCAACGAAATGAGATGTGTGTTAGCGCGCTCGATGGGTGAGGTGATGTAATGTGCAACAAGTTACTCTCTTCCGCCGCCACCCCCTTCCCCAACCAATGTAAGAACTGTTGTGTGTGCTGTATCTCTTCTTGTGACCGGTGAGTTGATGCAACCCCCCCTCCCCCCCCCCCCCCGCAAAACCTAGCCCTTCTTTCGAACACAAATGGCAACCGCAACTCTTGTTTGTTCCAAGTACACTTTTTGCACAACTGAGAAATTTGACAATAAACGTTTGAGGCTTCAGTATTTTGATGGGAGTTAGAATAAATCAGTACTGTGCGAAACAGCTTGATAAGTGCTACAAAGCATTTCAAAAAAGAGTCAAAATGTGCATTATTTTGTTACACCTCTTCTACATACTAAAGGATCTCCAGTTGTTGTTGTTGTTGTAATTATGTTGTTGTGTTTTTTTTTGTTTGTGTAGAAAATGGAGATAGAATAAACAAAAAACTTAGGTCGCGACAGGGCAAAAGGCATAATGACGTAGTATTCAAAAATGCATTCGCAAAGAGATTAACCGTATTGACGTGACAGTCATACTTTATAGGTAAAGGGATTAAACCTACTACTGTCATAAGAGAATTAAAGTGACAGTTTTGTACTTTCTAGGGCTGTCAGAGCCAATTAAATACGCTTTTACAAATGTGTTTTGCTGAGGTTTCCATATCAAAAACACCCTCAGATGCTAAATTAAGACGAAGACTGCAGCTCCAACATCCCTGGTGGGAGACAGTTGCTCTTTCCTGACAGTTAGGTTAAAATTAGTTGGCTTAGGTTTAGGTTAGTGTGTGGCTTAGGTTTGGTTAATGTGTGGCTTAGGTTTAGGTTAGTGTGTGGCTTAGGTTTAGGTTAGTGTGTGGCTTAGGTTTAGGTTAGTGTGTGGCTTAGGTTTAGGTTAGTGTGTGGCTTAGGTTTAGGTTAGTGTGTGGCTTAGATTTAGGTTAGTGTGTGGCTTAGGTTTAGGTTAGTGTGTGGCTTAGGTTTAAGTTATTGTGTGGCTTAGGTTTAGGTTAGCGTGTGGCTTAGGTTTAGGTTAGTATGTGGCGTAGGTTTAGGTTAGCGTGTGGCTTAGGCTTAGGTTAGTGTGTGGCTTAGGTTTAAGTTAGTGTGTGGCTTAGGTTAGGTTAGCGTGTGGCTTGGGTTTAGGTTAGTGTGTGGCTTAGGTTTAGGTCAGTGTGTGGCTTAGGTTTAGGTTAGCGTGTGGCTTAGGTTTAGGTTAGTGTGTGGCTCAGGTTTAGGTTAGCGTGTGGCTCAGGTTAAGGTTAGTGTGTGGCTCAGGTTTAGGTTAGTGTGTGGCTTAGGTTTAGGTTAGTGTGTGGCTTAGGTTTAGGTTAAGGTTAGTGTGTGGCTTAGGTTTAGGTTAGTGTGTGGCTTAGGTTTAGGTTAAGGTTAGTGTGTGGCTTAGGTTTAGGTTAGTGTGTGGCTAAACCTGCCCACAGTTTCACTCTGCACCATGTCATTTTGCGCCTCCACTAACATTTTCTGTGCTTTTTTGAACAGTTCACAGGGCGGCGGCGCTCACGTTAATAGTTTGATTGACAGGTTTGTATTTTTACTGTGACAATCAACATCGTGAGAATGACAGGCTGGATATGAACTGGCTACGGAAACATGTTGCTGGCGACTGATATCATATATGGAAAGACTGTTTTTTGTGTGGGTGTGGGTTTTTGTTTTTGTTTTTCCGAAGGTTTCAGAGTTCGTAATGTTGCCACAACATTCTCTTCTCTGTGATCAAGAGCCTCAGCTACCATTGTTTTGCAAAATCACCATCCACTAGGCATTACTCGTACAATCCAACCAATTACATGGTATCACAGCCGTTCTGTATTCTTAAGACTTAAGGAAAAACGAGGTGTTTTGAATACTCAGGAAGAAAAACAAACAATACAACAAAGACAAAGAGACAAAGAGAGAGAGAGAGAGAGAGAGAGAGAGAGAGAGAGAGAGAGAGAGAGAGAGAGTGTGTGTGTGTGTGTGTGTGTGTGTGTGTCGAGGCAGTTTTTGGCGTGGGTTACTGGGGTGGGGTTTGGGGAAAGTGTCTGTGCTGGGAGTGTTAGTGCGGAGACATAATTAGAGTCATTGATTATACGAAATACTTCAGACACCATTCAGGTCATACTTAAGTACCATGCAATACCCAAGCCTTTTGAACCCGATGGACCGCTTAGTCGTAAAGAATTCTACACAGACATACATAATAATTATATAAACACAACAGACTGAGAGCCCCTTCAAGATACAGATAGATCAGCTGTCTGAATTTTCTCTGCCATCTTAAATGAGTGTTAGGTATGATTTTTTTTTTTTAGTGATAACCACAAGCAACAACAAGCAATAATTCAAAAGGAAAAGAAAAACAAACAAAACAAAACAAACACGTCGTGATCATAATGCCGCATCGCAGTGATGTGAGAACTCAGGTCTTTGAGAACCGATAATATACCACTTCTTACTTTACCTTATGTTACCTTTCTATTAAAAATGCAACAAAACAAAAGAAAGTGAAAATAAGAAAAAATGCAGTCCCCCCCCCCCCCCCACCCATCAAAAAAAAAAAAAGCATCCTCATCATCATCATCAACAACAACAGCAACAACAAAAACTTGCAATATTTTAAGTATCACCTATGTAATATACTCGGAAATGAGTGTGATATCTCCAGATGCCGTCTTTTATCAAAAGTGCCAAATGGGGATTATACAAAAACCTAAGTATGACTTCGCTCACACCTGAAGATAACACCAGAGCCGTCTTAACGGGCGGGGGCACTGGGCAGTTGCCCGGGGGCCTCAAGGGTTTGGGGGGGGGGGGCTATGCATGTATATTTCTGTGTAGTTTCATAAGGCGCGGGGCGCAGCCTATTATTGCTTTGCTCAGGGGCCCATGATGATGTTGAGGCGGCTCTGGAAAACACTGACTTGTTACTTTGCTCTATGTCAAAGCACTTCAACGAGTGAAATGCACAATAATTCACAGTTAAAGGAATTGTGACTGCCTTCCATTTTCCGATTAGTTACGCAGCAAGAGATCTTCAAGGATTCAGGCTTTTAATGCAGAGCTATTGATGTGGTGAAGTATTTGTTATGGTCACAGACCACGTTGAACATGTGAAGCTGAACAATTGAATTAGATGCTCTGTTCAATGTGACCGAGTTTATTAGGTTATGTTAGAGAGAGAGAGAGAGAGAGAGAGAGAGGGGGAGGGTGGGGGAGGGGTGAGGAGGGGGTGGGGCACCGAGACCCAGGGAGAGAGAGAGCGGGTCACGGAGATACAAAGAGAGAGAGAGAGGGAGAAAGACAGAGGCAGAGAGAGAAGGAGAAGCAGAGACAGACAGACAGACACACACACACGCGCGGACAGAGAGAGAGAGTCGGTCACAGACGTGTAGACAATCAGTCAAACAGTGTCAGAGACACACATAGAGAGAAGGAGAGAGAAAGAAAAACAGAGAGAGAGAGACAGACAGACAAGTGCGCTAAGGGATAGACATTGTATGGCACGCATAGGAAAAAGAGAATCAAATAGTCACGGAGGCAGACAGAGAAAAGTAAACAAAAAAAAGGGTGGGGGGGGGGAGCGCAAAGACAGAAATTGTTTTATTCAGTCTAATCTGTCCTTGTGCGGTGATGTAGTTGTCTGGACAATAAAGTAGTAGGTTCGTAGTGTGTATGTGTTTTTTGTCCTTACAATAAACCATACTCATTACACAGCGACAGTCGGAGACTGTGGTAAAGAAATCACATTCCATTACGTTGCTTCTGACTGTAACTTACAGCAACATACAGCCTGTTCTCTTAAATAATCGATAATCCAAACGTGTGAAAATTTGTGATAAAATGGAGAAGAACCAGACAAAAAAACATACTGAATAACTGAATTTCTGCCAACAGACCGGGTTCTTCAGACAGCCTTGGGCGTGGCTTGGTGTCGTTCGATTTGGTTAAAGTACATTTTTAAAAAATATACTGGACAGTTTACAGATATGGAGAGCTTGGCAATGAAGGATGGAAGACAGGATACAATACGGTCATGATGTATTTTGGACCAAGAACAAGTTTTCCTGGACCAGTTGCCAAGCGCAATATTGCAAACATGCAAATAACGAGATGGATATGGGTCTTTTCCACTACAAGCGTCTCCAAAGCAAGCTTTTAGGGGATTGGTGTAAACCGAGACACAGGATATGGAGACGAATCAATTCGTCATATTCCGTCCGTCGGCCTGCGCGCATATCATCGATGTTATCAATGCAACAATTCGCACCACACCCCTTGAACGAACAAGCTAACCTTTCTTACCGCATTTATACGCGCGCAATTTGTGGACATAATAGTGGGAGAAGGAATGATTCGTCTCAGTATTCTGTGTCTCGGGTGATTTATATAAATCTAGCTTTAAATAAGAAAATGGTATTCCAGATTTCTAAGATACACACAGATACAGATAGATTCCACAGCCAAACAGTTTTTTCGATCAATATGAATGAAGACGAAGCCGCAGCCCGCTCATAATAATAGTAATAATGCATTACAATAAACACACACAATAGGTCGGCACAAAAGTGACTGGGCTAGATTTGTTGACACTTGAGCAAATAATTATTATTATAGACAGAAATGAGTGCGCAGTGCTCTGAGAGAGCATGGAATCTGTAGTAAGGCTGAATATGGGAAGCTGTGTAGACCCAAAAGAGAGAGAGAGGGAGAACAGAGGGTTCACAGGTTTATCCCGGATAATGTCGGGAACTTCATCTAGTTATAGAAAAAAAATAGCGGCGGGAGTATTTCACTGTGCTACAATTTTGACCCTTTTTTTTTCCTCGGCGCTACAGCCTAAATGACAGTTTTAAAAATTATAAAGTTAAATTTCCGAAGTGTCAACTAATCCAGTCCAATCGCTTTTGTATCGACCGATTGTCTTGGTTCAAGTTTCAGGTATTTTTAAATAAAAATTTGTAAAAATGTAAAATACAAGGATCTTTGGTTTGGCTCCCGGTAGGAAGCTCACTACACCGGAAACGATGTATTGATACACCTTCAATTCGGTGCGCACAATTTCCCTACCAGAAATGAGTGCGTAGTGCTCTGGTGCGTATGAAATATGTAGTAAAACTGTAGAACACGGGAAGCTTTCTAGAGAGAGAGAGAGAGAGAGAGAGAGAGAGAGAGAGAGAGAGAGAGAGAGAGAGAGAGAGAGAGAGAGGAGAGAGAGAGAGAGAGAGAGAGAGAGAGAGAGAGAGAGAGAGAGCGAGAGAGAGAGAGGGTCCTCTGGATTCACAGGTGTATTCCGGATAATGCCGGGAACTTCATCTGTCTAGTTAATTTTATAATTTTTGAGACTATTATTCAGGCCGTAGCGTTGAGCCAAAAAAGTGGCCAAATTCCACCACAATAATACTCCCGCCACGAACTTTTTCTATAATAACATTAAAACACTGCCATAATAATGCTTGTTCCTGATTTATATGGAGTTCCCTTTAAACTTGTCCTGATTGAAAATAACTGACTGAAGGACTAAACAAAAGCCTGGCTCTGGCTGATACATAGTGTTACATACCGATAGGCCGGTGGTTTGGCTGATGGGTTCACCCTAAGGCCCCTTAATCCTCTATCCACACATAATCAATTATCTATCCCCCTAACAAATCTTCCATCTTCCACTCTTGCCCTCATTAACCCACCCACCATCCAACCCGCTTTCTACTTATACTTATAACGCAAAGTTCATTAACTGTTGATGAATAATGTACACATGTATTCACCATGGCCGTATTTATGCTATTCGCTTCCAGACCAAAGCAGGGCCATTAGCCTTTAATTATCCCCCGTGCTTGCTGTTTCTCACGAAAGGGACTGAGTTCTGTAATAAGCTCTGTACAGCATCTCCCTGGTCCAGATCTATTCTCCAGCGAAAAGGAAAGCCCAATCATGCCTCTATTATTTAACTGCTTCGGTGTAAAAAAAGTTTACATATGACACTGATGTCTTTCTAAGCCGTGCGATAATCACTAGAAACTGCAAGCTTCCAGGAAGTAGTGTCCAGTTTACTTCTCAACGTAACAGGGCAAGATGTTCATTTTTAGCATGGTTGCGCATTTTCTCATGTCTGTAATAGTTTTTGTAACTACAATGTTCGACAGATCGTCGGTTCCATGACGGAGGGGCGAATGGATAACAACAGCTGTACAACGAAATGGCGAACACTTAACTTACCTGTATGACGAAGGGGCGAGTTGGTCAGATTTGAGATATTTACTTTTCTGTAGTTATCTAGTATATATGGCGGGGGGGGGGGGCATTACCCAACAGGAGAAATTTTGTGAAATCTCAATGAGTTTTTGTGTTATGTGGCATGACGGAAAGGCGAGATATTGATGATGAGAGTATTGTAAACTTTTCAAACCTGAATTTCTGGCATCACTGATTTTGGCGCATCGTCCCTTCGTCGTACAGAGAAGTTAAAAAGTTAGTTCACCTTTATGTTGTGCAGATGTTGATATCTATTCAACCCTAGCCAAGAAACGGACGATATAATGTGCCCATCAGGGTTATATTTATGTCTCGTGGATTGAATGGTCCGCTCTACTTTCAGAAAGAGCACATGAACATCAGAATAATTCTCTTGCATTTTCAGCAATTTTTAATGGTCACATGCGTGAGTTTTTGCACTTCTTCATAATGAGATGAGTAGACCATTTTTAGAAAAAAGAAAAAAAGGAGAGGGGACCGGAGTATGTGTTTGACGATGGTTTTCTTCCTCTGAAGATCTCCCGAAGTCTGTCTCTCCCGGCCCAGGGGTGTCAATTCTGTTCTTTTTTTGATAATCCTATTTTTTCCTAGACAGTCGTGACTGATCGGTTGTGCTATTTCATCGGACAAGCTAATAAATATTGAAAGATACCCCGATGTCTCAGCCTTAGGCAAGTATGAATGAAACAGTTTATTATTATGAATTTCCACTTGCACGGTCTGATGGACCACTGTCAAGTCAGTTATGCGCCTGTTGTGATTCATTACACAAGGTGTCACTTTCCACCAGCTGACCCAAACCAGTGTAAATGTTCGTCCAATCTGCCCCGTGTTGGTGCCGCGCACATCAGAATGTTGCCTCTCACTTTAACTTCCAAAATACAATTAATTAGGGCACTATTTACCCTTTTCGCATCACCCGGCACCTGTCGGGTGCGGGCTGTTCTATGGCTCATCTGCATACCGAGTCGCCCATGAGGTGCGGCCGCTGGCACATCCGTTCGCGGTACGCCAAACCATTTGGGATAACCCTCGGTTTCATAGCACATACTGTTCTTCTTTTTTGTCTTTGTAACATACAATTATTGTCATTGTTATTCTCCGAATAAGCTTTTCAATTATACCAGATATAAATTTATCAGAAGGTTTTGTATGAATTTTCAAAAACACTCCCAAAATAGTGCGTGCACAGATAAATAGCCAGTGTGGAGAAAGAACGTACAGTGCACATGCGAGATCCATGATCCCGGCGATACGAAAAGGTTTAAATAATATTTCGCTCAAAGCATCAAAAGATCCGTCAGAGGTTTGTCAAAATTAGAGAGAACGTTGCTCAAGACAGCGGAGTTTGGACGCACCCAAACTATTGAAACGGACTTGTTTCGGGCTCACCAAGATGCGTGGTCCCGTGTCACACCGTTGTTTTTACATCTCTCACCAAAATCGACACAATAGAGTTGACTCAGTGAGCCATCGGCTTAGCTCTTTCATAACTATCCTCGGGTGTTAATAATTACATTTCATCTGACAAAACTAGTGGTAACACCACAAACAGTGGACAGCTTGAAAAACATTCTTTGAGAATTATTCCTATTTCACCATTTTATAGATGAATAAAGTGGTTCCTTTAGATAATTATACAACAATACATTCGGTTACAAATTACATCAATGGCATGTTAAGGAAGCTCATTCTCTGTCAAAACAGTGTATCTAGCCTAGTACATACCCTTTAGTGAAAGAGTCTTTTGAAATAAACAAAAGCCTGGCCACTTATTAAACACAGCATTTAAGATGCTTGTATCAGTAATTCTTTCTCTCTCTCTCTCTCTCTCTCTCTGTATGTGTGTGTGTGTGTGTTTCTCTCTTCCTCTTCCTTTGTCTGTCTATCTGTCTTTCTTTGTCTGGTTGCACCCCCTCCCCTCCTCTCTCTCTCTCTTTCTCTTCCTCTCCTCTCTCTCTCTAAAGCGTGGAATATGATATTAGAAATGTATGATTGTCCGGGTGGCCACCAGCCTTTAATCCACCCACCACGTTATATCACTTTCTATTTCTGTCTCTGAGACAGTTTAAACCCAGTGGTTACTATCATTCAATTTCATATTCACTCTGTAACCCAA
Organism: Onchidella celtica; assembly: GCA_963931925.1. Lineage (NCBI taxonomy): Eukaryota > Metazoa > Mollusca > Gastropoda > Systellommatophora > Onchidiidae > Onchidella > Onchidella celtica. Next base: position 73,007,861 of record OZ007568.1, read on the forward strand.
GAATCTGTCAGCAATTCAGACAACCTTTATTCGCATCTCAGTTACGCCATTTCCATTCAGAGACACACCCTCAAACATTCCATAATTACTGAAAATGGATATGAATACACGTATATGCTGCCCGTAGTTCGTCGGCTGGGATACGGAGCCATTTCAACCAGGAAATGTTTCAAAATTCATTTTACAGACATACTTTTACAATTATTGTATACGTGAGATTTTCAGTTTAACTTTTATTTGATTTTTTTAAAAATAAGAATCTAAAAGCTGAAAATTAATCCAAAGTAAGATAAAGAAAAAAAATAAATACAGTGTAAAGTGCAAAATGGCCGTTATCGTGCTGACGCACCGTTAAAACCTAACTCAACCTCAGACTCAAACCCTGAACTAGTCCATAATGACTGAAAATTAATAATACACTCCTGTGCAGCCTGTAGTTGGTTGGCAGGCGGAGAGGGAACCATTTCAGCAATGAAATATGATCATGTTATTGTTGTCCCCTAGATCGCTTATTGTTTTTGTACCCCTCTCTATCTTTTCAGGTATCTTCGATCTGAAAGTTGACAACAGGACGGCCCTGGCATATCGGCACTTCATAAGTATCGTGCACACGCCGCCTATGGACCCCAAATACAACGACTTCAAAGGCATAGTCGATTACTACCTGGAGTTACCCCCTTTCAACCTGACCAATGTCTACAAAGAGAGTGCTCAAAGCCAACGAATTGTATGTAACTGAATTATTTTTTTTTCTGTAAAACGATAGTAATTAAATAGTAGTGAACTTTTTTTAGCAGGGCCGTTTACGTATTTGTAGGCCCCTGGGCTACAGATACTGCAAGGCCCTCAGTAATAAGTAACAGGAACGAGAATTTCGGATTCCTGAAATCGTTTGTTCAATTTCTACAACATAGTGTCATACAAATTATTGTAAAATATCCACCAATATTTTCACAAAAATAATCATATTTGTTTAAGAGAGAACGACCGGCAATAAAATATTGATATTTATAATTTTAATTAATCTCTGAAGGCCCTCAGCTGGTGGAGACCTCGTGGCTGCAGCCCATAAAGCCCTTGTCGTCCTGGCACTGATTCTTCTTAGGAAAAAAAATGTGATAAAGACGTACATCATGATCTATAATTCAAGGGATATAAAACTGATTCATTGTCCACATTAAAGTAAGAGTTGTAACACTTGAGATTATACTTAAGTAGACTTCATATCTTCCCACCCCTTCCCCCTTCACACACACATAAAAAATACAATCTTTAACTTTTTTCTTTTTACAGAGAGACTGTCAAGATTCACAGCAATGTTATTCACACACATAATAATTATGTTATATTTTTGCTTTCTTATGATACTCATGGGTTTTGCGCCATTAACATACAGTGTAGTTTTGATAATTTTTTTATGCCATGGACTGGAAAGTCTGGCTATTAAATTTCCACTCAATACCAGTCACATTTATATCAGTCTGTATATCCAACGTTGCTTGAACAAGGACGCTGGCTTCTCGAAGAAGGAAATAAAAAAAAGAGTTCAGTACAAAATTTCCACTCTTCGTTATAGTGACACGCCATATTACATTAAACATTTGTTAATAAATTATACACCATCTGAAAACCCGTGACCGTCCTTTTCAAATTGCTAAAATATCCATAAGTCGATTATACATTATTTGGACAAAAATATTTCATTTATCAAGTGCCGACGATTTGAACTTTCTACAATTTTTATTATTATTTATCTCCGTGAGTGTGAGACAAAATCGATCATTTGAGAAAAATGTCAAGAAATATTTGCTTAGCCTGTAGAGAACTTAGCTTTGACTGATGACAATAGTTGCACAAAATTACTCATGGTTTTATTGCTCAATGCTTTATGTGAACTGAAAACAAAAAATAAGATGTGAAACATATTTGGCCTCTAAGGTTTCAGGGGGCTATATCAATACATTTATCAATATAAATAATTTGTGAGTGGATTTGGCGAAATCGGGCTGAAGGTGAAAGTCCAAATTCCAGAGAAAACGCCTCCAAAGAGAGGAAAAAAGATATTTTCTATGGACATTCAGCTTTGTTTCATATAATGAAAAATTACCCACCCTTCTGCATCCAGTTGAAATAATTATTTTTCTCGAAATCGTCTCAGAAAGATTTCATTTTGATTTTCTTGAAGAGGTTTGTATTTCACCTTCAGCCTGGTTTGGTCAGATCAATCACATTTAAATTATGTTCAAATTTCTGCATATCTTCTTTTTTTTGTGTTAGATTCGCCCTGAAGCCGCCTATCTGTACGATGCAGTGATTTTGTATGCACACGTGATCCATGAGATCATGGAGGTGGGCGGGGACACTCGAGATGGCAAAGCGGTGATTGGCAGGATATTGAGCAGGTCGTACAAATGTAAGTAATGGACCAATCGTTACCTTAAAATGACTGGGTTCTAACTTCCTCCCATCAACTTTTGAGAAAGACTGTTGTTATAAGTATGTACGCACCCCAAGCGTTTTGCGCTAGGGGCACGTTCGTATGCGTACCTATCCCTAACCCCGTCCTGATTCTCAGCCCTAAATCTTATCGAATCCTTAACCCTGTCCCCTACCCTTTCAACCAAAAAAAAAAAAAAGATGGAAAACAAAAAGAAAATGTGAAAGGCTAATTAATGAATAATTAATTAAGGCTGTTGTTAGGAGCATTGCGAGAGGAACTCTCTAGCCCTGGAGTCACAAAAGGCTTTGAAATACGTAACCCTAGTGCAAAAAATAAAAAGAACGTGGAGGACCTACGTACTTGTAACAACATTCTTTGAGAAATTGGTGACTGAAATTTCATGGTGCTCATGGCTTTTAAGAATACGATTTTTTTTAAAGTAATAATTGCAAATTAAAAAACGGATCCCCTTGATACTTTGACACAAAATAGAGAAGGCCTGGAAAGTAGTATGTAATACGCAACTTAATTTAGCCTCAAACGTGGAGCTAGCACCTTGTCATTCTGAGGAGGCCCAATGTAGCTATAGTTCACCATGATTTACATACTTTTATGTTTCTTTAGTAATTGAGAAGAAATCTTGGCGCGCAGCGGCCGATTTTGATCAGCCGAGTAATTGGATGGTGGCGTCACGATACTGAGTTCTAATGAGATCCAACCATTTGGCTGGTGGGCGGGGTTTCATTGAAACTAAATGTCATGAGGTCACATTCCAACCAATCCGTGGATCAAAATCCTTTGGTGCGCGCCTAGGCAAACGTTCATGCCATCGATGTGAAACATGTTTTTGAGGAATATCGCTGAAAAAAGAAAAAAAAAAGCAAATCTCATTTTCACATAGACATACGAATAATACCTGTTTAAAGTCTTGATTATTATTTGTATCGACAATGGCTTTGCCGTGTGATTTTTCTATTATTTTTTCAGATATTTAAGTGTAGGAAAGAATATGCCTTCACGCATTTCCCAAAATGTCCTTTCTGAAGCGATTGCTGACAAAATCACCATTTTCCTGTCTCGGCCTGGTAGCCTTTCTTCCTCGTCACCGACGTCTCTCTCTATCTGTCTGTATCTTTTGTTCTTTCTCTTCCGGTATGTCTGTCTGTCTCTTTCTTCCTCTCTGAAGACCTCTCTATCTCCACTTATATCTTTCTCATTTTCTGCCAACGTTATTCTGCTAGGGGCAACAGCGGAAGTCATAAGTGTATTTTCCTGTCTTGCTCCAGAGTCAATTACTCTCTATGGGCAAACTCATTTCATAATAATATATGTACACGTCGTATAACACAGCACGATAGTTGTTTCCAATCAATTTCGTGATGGAATAGTTTCGCTATTTTAGGCAACATAATACAAGTGTTCTTGTACATTTATTTCTCAAACCGTTTAATCATAACGAAATGAAGTAAACCAAAAATCTGACACAATATACCAATTTCTGATGCATTAGATTCTGTGCTATTTAAACTGCAAAATAATGCAACACCATAAGCACTTTTTCTTTTAATTTCGTAAATGAATTTGTATTGGTTTTTTTTCTAGGCCTATTTGTTTTTTGCCCTCCTGGTGAATATTCACATTGCCTTAAATCTCATGTTAAAGATTCGATACCGGTATCATCACAAGTGCTGGCCAGACAAATATTATTAGGCCACCAGACCATCACAATCCAGGAGGCATTATCGAATATTTATGTTGCATGTTTCGCCCACCAGTCTGACATGCACTTGGCATCTAAATCCTAATTTAAACCCTAACCCCTGACTCCCGATTCTAAATCTTGGCCCAGAAAAGCTAAATATGAGACATGGCTGTAATCTTTTTCCTATGCGAAAATTTCGTCATGTTTGGTACGGTGCTATATTCCTCGGGCGTGACACAGATCATCAATCACTGGGAGACAAATGAACAGCTAGCTTCCTCACCCTTTGCCTGAAAGAGCACAAGAAAGTCAAGTATAGCGGTGGACTACAAAATAGGGAACTATCAGAAGCGAAATAAGCCCACTTTTCGTGAACACAGGAAGTATGTGCACAGTTATTTTGGATGAAATGCAACTTCTCTGGACTTGATTGGCGGTAAACAATACCCGTTTACTTCAATGGGGACTAAGACCCTACAAACGGCTCTAAATAGTTTCAAGCAACCCCAAAATATGAACAAACCACAGTAAACAGATACGCGCACTGTCTTTGGTGAAGACGGTCTCTTTCAATTCTTGTTATTTCCGTGACCTAGTTTCATGATTTGGCAGAAGTGAGAACTCTCTCTAAATACATACTTTCTGATGTTACATTAAACATTGCTGCGCGCGTGCTGGGTTACGAACAATCGATCTGATCCAAAATGGTGCAGGGTAGTAAAAATTGATGAGGTATCCTTGCCTTGTATCGCTTCTGGTACTATCTCTATTTTGTGGGTTGGACCGGTTGCTTCTAATTGGGTCCCGCGTCTAAGAAGACCGACCATTCCTTAGGGTAAGCTAGTCTTGCCAAGTACACACAACAACACATTGCTACATACATCTAACACCGCATTGCAAGTTGTACAGAACACATCAACGTTTATAATTCTTGTTCTCTCAGCTCCTAGGCATGGAGTGCTGCCCTCTCCCACGAGGTTCAATTTCCTTTTGTTTCGTTGTTGTATTTAATAGCATTTTGTTTGATGATGAATTGATCCACACACAGATGCAGACACACAGCTGTCTTAACACTAGGGCATACTAGACTGCTGCCCAAGAGCCCCAAGTGTTTAGGAGGCCCCATGAATGCAAATTTACATTGGTTTCTAAGTAGTTGCATATGGAGCGAGCCGCAGCCCAGTGCTCTGCACAGAGGCCCATAATGATGTTAAGACCACCCTATGCAGGCAGTTTACTCACGTCATCAGTTCGTGTAGGTTCCAGCGAGTGTAATAAATAGTAAATGGTGAACATTTCTATAGTTCACACATAGTGCTTTCTTTCACTTATTCCGTTCTCATTTCAGCCGCTTTTGGATACCTCAGTAAGATCAACGATCATGGTGATGCCCAAGGCAACTTTTCCATCATTGTCCGCAGGCGCAACAAGCAAAATAAGTGGGCCATGCTTCCGGTTGGCACATTTAGGTCGGATCCGATTGGTGGACAGCTGCCGGTGAGTCACTGTTCAGATTTTGATAGGAAATGTGACCAGTTTGTGTTGTCTCTGTGAGTTAACGCGTGCATAGCTTTTGTGGTAAATGCCCATACGCTAATATAAGTACTCACATACAAATGGATTCGCTTCTTGCCTGTCCGCCTGTCTCTGTCTGTTTGTCTGTCAGTCTGAGTATCTGTCTGTCTGTCTCTGTCTCGCTGTGTGTCTCTCTCTGTCTCTCTCCCCCCTTCCCCTCTCCCTCTCCCTCCCCCCTCTCTCTCCCTCTCTCTCTCTCTGTCTGTCTGTCTCTCTCTCTCTCTCTCTCTCTCTCTCTCTCTCTCTCTCTCTCTCTCTCTCTCTTATACACACATACATACACATTCGATCGATAGTTCTGATGGATCAAAGCTTTAACTTTTACGATGCATTAAATTTCAAATTCACTCCACCTTGCAATATCTCACGATGATATTCTATCTACTGCATCTGTTAGTTGGAGATACAGATACCAGTTCTTATTACGCATAATTTATCCCGGTGCGGGACCAGCGTTTCGCCTTCCTTTCCCCTACCTTAATATACAAACCAAATAAGGGATCTAACCCTCAAGGCTCTGGTACCAGTTTGGTTGCGGGCGAGTTTTGAATTCCCGGGAATTTGATCTTAGGGCCATAATTAAGGGGGTTTTCATGATCATTTAGTTGATTTATTGAGTACACTAAATTGTAGAAAACACAAATTACTTTTGTCGTGCTGAGTTCTTTTGGGAACTGCAACCGAGTGACAACTGTTTCACTGGCGATAATTATGGTGGCTAGAGGATTAACCACATAATATATTTTGTATATATTTAGCCAGGAACGGGTGAGGACAAGGGGGTATGGGGGTGGGGGTGGGGGGGGGGGGCACACGTCTCCCGTTAGATGCAATTTAATGAAAATAAAAAGGAAAGGTACTAATGTATCTATTGTCTTTCAGATCCCTACGGCGATTAATACAGTCACATTTTCTAACAGGAAAAGAAACAAAAACTAAAGAAAAACCAGTCTGGCCTTGTTCTTCCTAACAGTACACAATAATATTACGTATTCCTTCACAATTTACTATTATATATATATATATTTTTTTTTTTTTATGATTATTTTCGTTTATTTATTACTTTAAGCTAATTTTATTTATTTGACCGATTAGTATAATAGTTTTATTTCACTCGTTCTTTCTTCTTTTTTTTTCAGGTTTTTCATTTTGACCAAGGGGAGGGCATTCGATGGATCAATGGGGCGCCACCCAAGGCCGAGCCAGAATGTGGATTTTATCACGAGAAATGCATTCCTGAAAAAAGTAATGTTATATAGTTACTTTCTTTTTTGTTTATATATACAATTTTTAAAATTTTGTTTCTACAACAGTTGTATATTGTTATGATTGCTCGAGTCCACGGTTTGCCTCTTTCTATTGTGATAAATTTTGTAGTTTTGACTGCCTTGTTGTCTTTAAAAATGTGTCTGCTGTCCTGTAATATTTATTTTGTTTCCTCGAAGTGGATAAAATTTGTTTACCAACAATGAGATTTTCTGCCATTTAGCGATTTTTTATCTGGGCTTGACACAGATCTGTCCTAAATCTACCATGTAATTGTGGCCGTAATTTGAATATAAAACCAATTCTTGATGTTTCAATATGTCGATGTTTCTACTGAATCGCCAAATAATAGTATAGAAAAACAAAACAAAACGGGAGAGATCAACTTTGACATGAGATGTAGATTAATACCGCTAAGCCAAAGGCAGAAGTACTTTTCTTTTCGGCCATTGTTCCCGTTTCGATACTGAAGTCACTTCAGAAATTCTATATTTATTTCTGATATATCATGGTTTGATATAACGCGAAGTTGTGATAGCAGTTTACACAAAATTTGGGTCCCACTGGTCCAACTGTTGGAATATTTGAAACAAATAAAATCTTGGTCCGCTGACAACGGACTTTAGTGCGCGTTTAATTCTAAATATAGAGAAAAGTTCAACTGATTACTTTCCGCACGTTTTGACAAAACTTTTCTTCAAAAAATATTTAAACCAGAAATTAACTCCATGTCGCGCTCCTAGTTCTTGTTTGTTCCAACTCCAATTTTTGCACAGCTCAGGAATTCGACGGTAAGCGTAGGCGGCTTTCTTATTATGATAACTATGTAGAATAAATGACAAGTGCCACATCGCTTTTTAAACAAGTCTCAAGGTGTGCATTTTCTGCACCTCTTCTACATGCTAAAAGATCAGCAGGTTTTCAGGAAATGGAGACAGAAAAAAAACGAAAAAGTAAGCTCGGTATAGAAACTGCATTCGAGTCTTCGCCAGTAATGGGTATACATCAAAGTTCATACGGGTCAACTGCCTAGGTTATGGAGAAGTTCATTTGTTATTTTGTTGAAAATTTTTTGAGGCTGCCATTATCCGCTAACATTATCGGCGGGCACTTACTACCCAGGTTTATCCGCCAACAATAGCAGCCCGGGTTTATCTGCCAGTATTGGTGTTGACTAAAAAAAACAACTGGATTTGTCACCTATTATTATTGTGGTTAGATTACAAAAAACATTTCTTGTAAAAATGAACACATGAATTTCTAATTAAAAAAAAAAAATAACCGCGGCTGAGAATCGAACCTTGGTCACCCTATTGACAGGGGAAGATATTAACTTCTATGCTGTTGGGGACCCTGTATAATTGTGAAGGAACTTTTCCAAACTTAACATCACTAAATCAATTATCGGCAGATATACATGTCGTTCTTTTAATTGAAGGATCCCGGTTTCAGAATACGAGACAGCGTCTGCAGTGTAGCGAAGTTTCAAGTCTTTTCCTGGTCTTAATCTGTGTCAGACATCGGCATCGTTGTCTTCTCTGTAGTTGGTTCAGACATGCGAATCAGGCTGCCACTCGAGCATGTCACGGAAAGCCTGCGTGCCAGTGACAGACTGAATTCATCAGCCTGGATCAGCAGGTCACCGCGATAGATGGAAACGATCTGGCACATGTTGTCTCTTTTACACAGTATAATCAGACATTCACCCGTGTCTACCCTGGGTCGTCGCATGTTAATTTGGGTAAACAACAGAGTTTGGAAATTGAAGATATCGGATCCAGAAAATAAATGTTTCTCTGGTCTTAGGAAAACGATTGGAGTGTTCAAGAAACTCCAAATTATTTGTGACGGAAAAAAAAAAAAATGTTAAGGAGTGGGAAAAAAAGGCATTTCCACAGAGTGCGAACTAATATCAATTAACCATTTGGAGGCCAAAAACAATACTGCTATGATCTTTACTGTCCTTGTCCCGTTTTAAATTTGATTATTTTGGTTATTCCAAAAGGTTAATGGGAACTATTAAGAAATAATTAATCTAATGTCTAAAACTTCGTAACTGTATTAGACATATTCACAGGCCACCAACTAAGGATTATTCAAGACAATACGCTGTTGGCAGACAAGGGGTTAATCACAACTGAGCTTTTTCTGTTCTTTTGTTTTGTTAGTTTTTTGTTTTTTTTTATCTTGTGAAAACCTCTGACTTTTCCTCAACTTGATTTTTCTAATACCTCTCTTTTAAAACATAATTATTCTTGCCCACACCTTTGACTGTATAGTTATTGACATCTATAGCTGTTCACTCATGCACTCGTTCGTGTGTGTAAGTGTTTGTGTGTGTGTATATAACGCTTGTGTATGGGTGTAGGTGTGTGTGTATAACGCGTATGTGTGTAGGTATGAGTATGTACTGCGCGCGCGTGTGTGTGTACGCGTGTTTGCATAAAATATCAGTTAACACCTCAGGTGTCACGAACGTGGACACTGCAATTTGGATGTTCGATAGACTTCATTGCAGTAACGAGTTCAGAAAGTAGTAAAACATGAATTATAACTAATGTCATCTTTTCTTCCATTCTGTTACAGCCTACACGTCAGAGATTGCTGGAGGGGTGGCGGGGGGCTCCATGTTCCTCATCATCATCATTGCCTACATCTTTTACAAGTAAGTTAACAACAATGAAAGTTGAACTAAGACATATATGAAAATACAAGAATATCGGGAGAAACGAAAATTAGACAGACCAGACAGATGGACAGATAGGCAGGCAGATAGATAGATAGATAGACAGACAGACAGACAGACAGACAGACAGACAGACAGGCAGGCAGGCAGGCAGGCAGATAGATAGATAGATAGATAGATAGATAGATAGATAGATAGATAGATAAATAGATTGATAGATAGATAGATAGATAGACAGACAGACAGACTGACTGACAGATAGATAGATAGATAGATAGATAGATAGATAGATAGATAAATAGATTGATAGATAGATAGATAGATAGCTAGGTAGGTAGGTAGATAGATAGATAGATAGATAGATAGATAGATAGATAGATAGATAGATAGATAGATAGATAGATAGATAGATAGATAGATAGATAGATTGATAGATAGATAGATAGATAGATAGATAGATAACTAGATAGATAGATAGATAGATAGATAGATAGATAGATAGATAGATAGATAGATAGATAGATAGATAGATAGATAATCAATTAGATAAATATATAGATAGATAGATAGATAGGCAATTAGATAGATAGATAGATAGATAGATAGATAGATAGATCGATAGATAGATAGATAGATAGATGGTTCAATGGATGGATGATAGATAGATAGATAGATAAATAGATAGATAGATAGATAGATAGATAGATAGATAGATAGATAGATAGATAGATAGATAGATAGATAGATAGATAGATACATAGATAGATAGATAGATAGATAGATAGATAGATAGATGGTTCAATGGATGGATGAATGAATGGATGTATGGATGGATGGATGGATGGATAAATGGGTGGATGGATGGATGAATGGATGGATAGATGGATAGATGAATGGATAGATAGATAGATAGATAGATAGATAGATAGATAGATAGATAGATAGATAGATAGATAGATAGATAGATAGATAGATAGATAGATAGATAGATAGATAGATAGATAGATAGATAGATAGATAGATAGAGAGGCCAACAGACAGACAGATAGGCAGAAATTCGGTTCACGGAACAGATGAATGAATGATTATCTGAGTAAACAAAAGGCAGGACAGGAATAAATCAACTGCAGAACCTTCCTGTGTACCCGGCAAGACGACACAAGGGAGGGCAGAAAACGGAAACAGTTTAATTAGGAAGTTACACGAAATGGCCCTTGGTGGCGCCATTCATTCTCTCTCAGTTATCCAGAGATCACAATGCTAATTATTCAGATGCACTAAGCTGATTACTGAATACCGGGGCTTTCTCTGGACTAATTATCTTGTGTTGCATTTAGCTAGACTGAACTCACATTCTCTCAGAGGGAGAGTGACAATCTAGTAATAATAATAATAATGTATAGCATTTATATAGCGCATATCCATTTAAAATGCTCTATGCGCTTTACAGAAACAACATGTCAACCACAGAGCAGAATGGAGCTGCCTGCGAAGCGCTCAACACACTGCACTGCTTCTTTCTCTCTCCCTGTCTCGCTCACTCTCTCTTTCTATCTCAGAGCAAATTGTAACGCAGCCTGTCAGTAACCATGTGAAAGTTGCTATAAAATTGCATAGAACAGTCATGGGTTGTAATGGTACATAAAAGTAAACATTTGTGATATCGTCACTGCTTTATGATACTGGGATATTATGTTAGACTTATGCCAAAAAAGCAACTGCCGGTTCACTGCATTCCTGGGCATGAGGGCTATCAGATAATATTACAGAGAAAAAGAAAAGACGCCAATAGGAAATTGTAATAATCTAATAGGACCATAATGGCCGAAGTCACCAGAATGACAGGAAAAGGAACAGTTATAGTATATCTCAAAATCCTAATATCTTAATATCTCAGAAGTGTCAAGAATGACTTACACCATTAGCTTAGAGCAGTGATGATTGGGAAATTATTTTATTTGCAAACTCAGCCTTTCAAAATTCTTGATTAGAGTAAATGCAGACGCCACAAAAAGTATCATGTGGCACTGTCATGATATAATGATAATGAGTTTAATGAGGATGTTTGCAATTGGCCGACTTCAGCTCCTCTTTCAAAGGCAGACTGAGAAAAGTCTGTCTCTTTCGGACCATGATGTTTTATGAAAAATTATGTCGCCGGGTATTTTGTATTTTGTTGTATGTGCATGTTTGCCTTTTTTGGGAAGATTAGGATTGAAAGTAGGTGGGCAAACGGGCCAAAATACATACAACAGTACATCACAAACACATATATCGAAAAGTTTTTAACGATTGGAATAACACTTATACATAATGGAATTAGGAATGAGAGAACCACTTTCATGACAAAACCTCAAATTTGCCAAAATGTCGCATACAACAATAAAGGCAAATACCTCTCAGTGGATAAATAATATGAATTAGGTGAATTGGGATAGGACAAAGATACAGGATGTGTTCAATATCTATACAATTATGTGCATGTCGATATTGTCCACCAGCTCTGATCTGTTACTCTTCTTGTTCTGTACAGCAACTGGCGCTACGAGCAAGAGCTAGCCGGACTCCTATGGAAAATCGACTTCCACAAAGATATCGTCCTGACCACTAATCCCTATTACCCGTCATCTCAGAACAATAAGGTAACTTTCTTTCAAGAGTTCTTCGTGTTCTAGCATGCTAATGGCCTTATTTGCGTCATCAGAGAGGTGCAAGAATTTATTATTCCTTAAGAAGATTTCAAAGGTGATGAGCATGAGGAGAATCCATCCTCTTGTATGGCCACACGTACAATAGTAGACAATTCCATTGTCTTGTGCATAACATCGTTGCTACTTCATTCACGCTACAAAAGCCTAAGAGACCCATTAACAGATCTGCACTGCAGGGTCATCGAGCACTGCTGCAAGACAATAAACAAAACGCCACTCTTTATCAATAGACCCATAGATCATTTTATGTATGTTTCACATGGGAATGCACTGGGATAGCTTTTAAGCAGCCCCTTCTAATTCCTGTATTCATTTTTAGAAAATCTTTCTCAACTTTTTTGCAGGTTTTCCAGATGGTGCTATTGTTGTTGTTCTCTTCCGTTTATTTATTTATTTATTTATTTATGTGTTTTGCTTTTTGAGCCTGACGAAAGTTCCCGGATGACCGAAAAGCTAGCATAGTTTACTTTTTGTTTGAATTATTTTATGATTTAGTGGGTAGTTTTCATTTGTTTGTTTCTCAAGAGAGGTGTTCTGAATTACTACAACTTTTCTATCCTTACATTCTAATTGAGATGGCTGCAGGTTCTATCATGGTGACACGTACTGAAATAAGTTAAAAAATTTGGCGTCAACATGCGAAAATGGTGTGCATTTTCAACCCCCGGTGGCTTTAAATAGCTGGATGGTAAAAGATTTATGCAAGGGCGCCGGGGATTTCTCTGGATTTAGCATAAATTTCCAAAGCGTTGTAGCCAACGGGACAGAGACGCCGCCACTGTCTTTTAAAATGAAATCGTTTGAGACACCGGACATCTGGAATGAATGTTAGCATCGAACATGGGCCTTTTCAGGGAACTAATGTTTGAAATCTAATTCCAGACGTTTTTTTACAAAAGCATTCATTTCTAAAGGGAGTATCTAATTTTGGTATGAATGACTTAGTACTGAATGTCTAAATTTTTTATTTGACAAGTGCATGTAAAGAAAGTTCATATTATTATAATCGTATTAAACAAAGCAACCTATAAATTCGTAATAGATCATATAGATTTCTATTGATATCTAAAATTCCGTTCTGGAAATTATCCTTATTCGGTTGTTTTCAAAAGCAGTCCAGGTTTACTCTTGCAGCAATTGAAAGCACTCCCGATGTGCCAGAAAAAAAAAAAAGCATTATGTTTATATACCTTGTTTCATAATTACAACAAAGGCAGTGAAATATGCTAATAGGCCCCTGCTAGTTTACACAACAGATACTAACATTGTATTAGTTTCTCAAGAATAAATTTTCAGATATTATTATGTGTTCGTTGTTGCGCCCGATGGTGAACTTTGCCCTTTCTGTGACACGTTTGGCAAAACGGAAATAGATGGAGTGCTGTCGAAATGACATTTCAGGAAGGTCAAAAAGGAAACAAAAACTGCAGCCTTTCTCTATTTTTCTCTTTCTTTTTTCCCTCTGTCAATCCCGCCTTTCCATTTCCCACCCAAATTGTCTTGCTTTTTGCTCGGCAACTTGACTCAGCAAACTCACACTTCTTTTTGTATGCAATAATGGAGTTTTGTAAACATGCCATCTATCTATCTATCTATCTATCTATCTATCTATCTATCTATCTATCTATCTATCTATCTATCTATCTATCTATCTATCTATCCATCTACCTACCCGTCTCTGTCTATCTATCTATCTATCTATCTGTCTATCTATCTATCTATCTATCTATCTATCTATCTATCTATCTATCTATCTATCTATCTATCTATCTATCTATCTATCTATCTATCTATCTATCTATCTATCTATCTATCTATCTATCTACTGTCTATCTATCTATCTATCTATCTATCTATCTATCTATCTATCTATCTATCTATCTATCTATCTATTTATCTATCTATCTATCTATCTATTTGCTTGTCTGTCTGTCTGCCTGTGTATCTGTCTGTCTGTGTGTTCATTCGTCCGTCCACCCATCAGTCTGTCATTTTCACTCTCTGTCTGTCTGTCTACCCGTCCGTCTGACGGCCCATCTGTCTGTCTGCCTATTTATCCATTAAACCCATCTGTCTGAAAAAACACCCTCCAAAATAACATGGTTTTTGTTTGTGGTCATTTTTACTCCTCCTTGCCTCTTAAACTCTCATTTTTTGTGCATTTCTTCCCATTCTTAACCTATTCCATGTGGAATTGCCCATATCAAAAATAGACAATAATATTTATCATGGGTTCTGGAAATGCCAACACCACATCGCCTACATAGATCCGGTATTTCCCGGAAAATCCCATTAATACTGCTTTATCAGGCCGGACACCCTAAGCCTGGAAAATGCAATATTTCCTTTCTCTCAGATGGCCACCTTTGCTTCTGCTCATTCAGTACAACACGGCCATTCTGTCGGTTTCTCTGCCTTTCCACTATGATCTGTCCAGCAGGTTGTTGGCGTATTCTTGTTTCTTCTATAGGCCCATGTCTCCATTATCTGAAAAACTGGAAATCTTTAAGTATGTAGGAGAGTTATAACAAATGCACACCTTGATACATGTTATAAATGCGTTGTGGCACATAGCAAGCTGTTTCACAGTTCCAATAATTCTAAGTCTTTATCGTAATACTAAAGCCACAAACGTTTAATGTCGAATTCCTCAGTTGAACAAAAACTGGAGTTGGAACAGAAATGAGATCGCCATTTTTCGACACCGGTAACTGAATACATTATTTGAATAGCAACCAGTGTCGGATAATTCGTTACAATAGTTCTGAAATTATTGGACATTCGCAATTTGTTCATGTTGTTGTTGTTTTCAAAGGCAGTCGGTGGAGAGGCAGTTTGAAAATTGAACATATATATTTGAAAATAAACTTTGTTACAAAGATGGCGCCATCGTGCAGTGTGAATTATTATTATGGAAGGGCAGACTCGGAGCAAGAAATACAATATTATGTCCGCTTGACTCGCGCGAAGTCGTCTAGTGCCTACAAAGGCTTTGTGTGGAATCTCTCGGGTATTCCCTAATGTCGAATGTTCGAATAACGATTGACGAATATTGGATATTCGTTCGAGTTAAACGATGTTTGCTATCCGACCGAACACGATACTACTGTCGAGTTCACTCCCATTATTTCTCATTATATCGCTGCTCATTCTGTTGGCGATCGTCGTATTTCAAATCATTGTATTTCTCACAGTAACTGGTCTTGTCCACAGCATCCGCTCCGCTATTTTTTGGGAAAATGACATACGAAAAAGTAAAACACGCTTTGGCTCTATAGCTGTGGACGAGTATAATACAGGCACAGATTGGTTTTTATTTTTCCGTACGTCATTTTCCGTAAAATAGCGGAGCGGAGCGGATGCTGTGGTCAAGACCACTAAAACAACAACGCCCTCTTGGTTATTTTCCTGCCGGGTTAGTTTACTTTTTTTTTTTGTTTTTAAATTCTTGTTGCATTTTCTTCTTTAATTCATTTCTGACTTTCTTCCTTCTTTTTTTTTTTTTATTACGCCATTACTTCTTCTATTCATCCACTCCGCTCACTTGGCCTCAAACTTTTTTTTTTTTTTCAAGCTATTGTTAGGGGAACCTACTTTAATTACAACGCCAAATAAGAGTATACTGACTTGCATTCACTGTTCAGCTACAGCTTAATGTAATATATTCCACTGTCCCCTAACAAATATCTTCTTTCAGGCCCGTTCTTTGTATTCCCTTCCTGTTTCCAAATTGTCACTACCTCTTAGCACCCGATCCCCTTCCATTCTTTCCCTATTCACTCTGGTTTCTGTTATTTGTAATCCCATCAGACACGCCTGCGCACTTTTCTTTTCCCTCCTTTGGCCATACCAGTCACGTAAATCCCTCGTCTTTACGGGGGTCATTCCATCGCAAGGCACCAGGTTTTGTAATGAACTCTTGTAACACACCACACTGACCAATTTACGTCATTTCTCCTCTTTTCCTCTCTCTGATTCTTCCTCCACCCTCTCTCTCATCATATAGTGCTGAAAAAAACATTATTATTCATTCTCTCTCTCTCTCTCTCTCTCTCTCTCTCTCTCTCTCTCGCCCCCTCCCCCTCTCTCTCTCTCTTTCCTTCTCCCCTTCTCTCTGAGCTCTTCTCTTGTCATTGTCCTCTTCATCGTGTCGTTAACGTATTTATTACCCCTCTGTCACATTCTTCTTCTCTCTGTCTTCCTCGCTCTCTTTCTCTCTTTCTTCCTCGCTCTCTTTCTCCCCCCCCCCTCTCTCTCTTTCTCTCTACCTCCCCTCTCTCTCTCTCTCTCTCTTTAACGCCTTGGGAAACAAAACTTTTAATCCCTTTCCCCTATTATTACTCTCTTTCTTTCCCTCTCCACCCCCTCCCTCTCTCTCTTTCTCTCTACCTCCCCTCTCTCTCTCTCTCTCTCTTTAACGCTTTGGGAAACAAAACTTTTAATCCCTTTCCCCTATTATTACTCTCTTTCTTTCCCTCCCCCCCCCCTCCCCTCCCCCTCTCTCCCTCATACAAACATAATTATTCTCCGTTTTCTGCAGTAGCCTGTACAATCCCTGCCCTGTCTCCCGTCTCCCCACCATCTGCCCCATCCTCTGACCCTTTGCAATGCCCTCAGGACTTTTTTTTCTACATATTTTGAAATGGAACGTCAAATGCATATCTATACATCTTTATAAAGAATGCTGCCACGGGCTCACAGGTAGGGATTATATTTTAGCACCTGTCCTTTCTAACCTCGTTTCCTGATTTATATTTCGGAAAACAATGGCTTTCTCTCTCCCTCTCTCACTATCAATTCCAAATCTAATGTGTGTGTGTGTGTGTGTGTGTGTGTGTTGCGTGCGCGTTCGTCTCTGCGTGTGAGCATGCGTGCTTGTGTGTGTGTTTGTGTGCTTGTGTATATATGTGTGTATGTGAGTGGGTGAGTGAGTGAATGAGTGAATGAATGACTGAGAGTGAATGAGTGTGAGTAAGAGAGGTGGAGAGAGAGAGAGAAAGAAAGAGAGGTAGAGAAAGAAAGAGAGAGAGAGAGAGAGAGAGAGAGAGAGAGAGAAAGGGAGAGAGAGAGACTATCAGTGAAATATATTCATGTGTAAGTGTATGTGATGATCTGGGTATCTGTATATGTGTATGCCACAATGCGCTGCTCAGTCTGTGATGTCTCGCTCTTTGACAAGTGATCCCTCAATCATCTGTCCTAATTTTTCTCCATGCATGTCTCCGTGTGAGGAGATGGAAGCTGGGTGTGAGCGCACCTTTCAATCAGTCACATTGGCCCACAAGATTGATTTTCCGCCTAGCTTCCTGTGGAATATCTCTCTCTCTCTCTCTCTCTCTCTCTCTCTCTCTCTCTCTCTCTCTCTCTCTCTCTGTGTGCCTCTGTCTCTCTCTTTCTCTCTTTATCCCTTTCTGTCTTTGTCTGTGTCTTCCACTCTCTCTCTCTTTCTCTCCTTCTCTGTCTCTCTCTCTCTCTCTCTCTCTCTCTCCCTGTCGCTTTCTCTCGTTATTCCTTTCTCTCTTTCTATCTCTCTCCTTCTCTCTTTATCCCTTTCTCTCTCTCTCACTCTCTCTCTCTCTCTCTTTCTCCATTTCTCTGTATTTCTCTCTCCGTGTCTCTCTGTCTCTGTCTGTCTCTTTCTCTCTTCCTCACATTCTCTGTCTCTTTCTCGCTGTTTCTCTCTTTCTTTTTCTCTTTGTCCCTTTGTCTATTTCTAATTTTGTTTTCATTGCTATCTGGACACTGAGCGGGCCTTTGTGTGTGTTTGTGTTTGTGACTATAAGAAAGTGTAGAAAGCATTTTTACAAAATGCCGTACAAACACGTACAAGGGACGTGTCATACAAATTTGTACGCGGACAAATGTAAAGAAAATGCCATGCAGACATGTAGACGGACATGGCTGTGTCACGAAAGTGTGTAACTCAAAGCTCCTTTCATATAAAAGGACATTGTGTTAAGCAAGTGTCGTACACACATGTACACGGACATCATGGGGACATGCGTAAAGCAAGTGTCGTACATAATTGTACACTGGCGCGGCACTTGTCAAGCAAGTCTACGAACGTGAAAATAGACGTGAGTAAAGAAATTACAGTTTGAACTCGTGTATGGATATGTGTCATAAAAACACAGTTACTACGTCTGTAAGAGCTACGACCCCATGCCTTACTATAACTAAATCAATCAAACTCAACCCACTCCTTGCCAAAGATGATTGAATCAAAGAACTCCCATATTTGGCACCGAAACCTCTGGTGGTCCAATTTAGTAGTCGGTATCAAAGTAGGGACAAGATATTGATTGGCCACAAGGGGAATGCTATCTAGACAAAGGTCACTGTGAGAGATTTGAAGCGATGAACAATTAATTGGGCAGTGCCAAAGGTGACTAGCCGCGATCACAAAGTCTTCATGTCTGAACTTGGAGTCAGATTTGCGTGGGAGTCGTAAACTGAAGCGGAAGGGAAGGAGATGGGAAAAGAATAGTTTGCAATTTCTCTCTTCTCGTGTTTGGTTTCAGAGTGGCTGATTGTACCTTGAGACCAAACTGAGTTTTCCATGAACAGTGGTTTCTTTATCTCGTAGTTCTAGAGTTAGGATTAGGGATAAGGTTAGGTTTCCTGATCCGAGAGTCACAATGTTCCATTTAAGAGGCTATTGGTATAAGTACGTACGCACCCCAAGCTAAGGGCGTCTGCGTATAACTACCTATCCCTAACCCAGTCCTTATCCTCAACCTTGAATTTTATCGAATCCCTAACCCTGCACCTTACCCTTTCAACCGAAAACAGGAGGAAAACAAGAAGAAAATCTGAAAGAATAATTAATCAAGGCTGTTGTCAGGAGCATGTCGGGAGGAATCACAAAAGGCTTTAAATTACGTACCCCTAGTGCAAAAACTTGGGGTACGTACATACTTGTAACAACATTCCATTTAGAATAGTATTATATTATGTCGCGCAGAACATTGTTATTCTCAGCTGTAACAGTTTTTCTACATGTAATAATGGTGAAAAGAACCCTGCGTGTAGGCGAAATAAGTACAATAACTTTTTAGGAAATGGCTTTGTTAGGAGACCGTAATATCTAACGTAGGGGATTATAGAAAAACCCTGAACACATCACAGTATTTTCTCTCTTCGGCGATAATTAGTCTACGGTCCCCGTACAAAAGCTTTCGGATAATTGGCCACAGGCTGGTAATCAAAATTCAACTGAGAGGCCAAAAAAGAAAAAAAACAACAACTCACCATTTGGTTTTTGAGCATTTGGGCTGCAATGGCACAATGACAAACTTCCCAAAAAAGGGATTAAAGAAGTGTACACAAAGATTGTTATTCTTTGATATACAAAATACAAAAATAAATAAATAATAATAATAATAATAATAATAATGATAATAAAAAAAATAAATTGAAAATTTGCACCTGGTTGCCAGTAGAGAACTTGGGTATTTATTTGGGGTCATTGCTCGGATAATGATAGAGTCCTTCCTCAATTCTATCACGCCCATCAGGAAGTGGTACCGTAAATGTATGCCTGGAGTCCTAGCAGGTAATTATCGTCATAAATCTTCAGACTGTAGAAACTGTAGAGTCACAGTGATGGCTTGAAAACGATACGGGCAGACAATGAGCCCAGGGACCGTCCTTAAAGGAAGTAAACTTGGTGTTGGCGATTTTGGAACCCCCCTTCGCCTCCGCCTCCTAATCCTACTCTTTTCATACCCTTGGCTTTACCCCAACCCCCACCCCACCTCACCGTCCCCCGCCACATTTCCCCACCTTGTGCCAGCACACGTTCAGGAAAAGTCAATGCATTAGGACATTGATGGTTAAACTCTTTCACTGGCATTTAACATGAACAGTTTGAGTTTTTCATTTGATAGCATAGCCTTGCATGTAACATTTGATTTTTGTATTATCCTGCAACTTACTTGGTTGAATAAATAAATGAATAAATATATAAATAAATAAATACAGAAAGAAATAAGATAGACAGAAAGAAAGAAAGAAATAAGATAAACAGAAAGACAGAACGAAAGAAGATAGACGGAAAGACAGAAAGATAGATGATAGACAGAAGGACAGGAAGGAAGAAAGAAAGAAAGAAAGAAAGAAAGAAAGAAAGAAAGAAAGAAAGAAAGAAAAAATGAACCAAGTCAGCCAATAACTAACTAACTAACTAACTATACTAACACCAAAGTCTTTTGATTCATTCTCAAATAGAAAGCTGCCGCACTTTCCTCAGAACGCCTCCCTCCCACCCTCCGGGCACGCCCAAATCCCTTCAGAGCATACATTCTTTATGGACAACCCCCATCTGGTTGAGAGTCGATACTGATCCGTTTGTAAAGGCTGCGTAGTCAGTTGGCAATAGGTTCTCTCTCAAACAAAAGTATGCTGTTATTGGTTTTGAAAGTTGAAGGTTGCAATTAACTCAGACCAGTAATGAACGTTTAGCCATTGGTCCAATAACTTAGATTCGCATCATTCGCTTGAATAAACCGGACAGGTCGAAGAGCGCTTTGAATTTTAACTTAATGTGCAATTATTGGTTAATGGCTGGTAGTAAGCCTCACTTTAACCCTCTTGCAATCTGTGCGGCTATGAGGGTAATGAAAAGTCGCCCGAGCATCGTTACACAAGAAGTTCGCCATCAAGACTTGCGCAAAAATAATATTAGTGCAAATATTTGCCAGTAAAGTGCATTGATCCATTCATTCCACTCCGCCGTTTGGTAATATACATTTCTTTAAATTAAAACGAATAAATCATACTAGTTATTTTTCAAAGAACAAATTGACTAGAACTTAGATTAGACTTAGAAATCTTCCACAAAACTGTGCAAATACTCTGTTTACGCCCATTGATGCAGCACACACCTATGCAATGTGGAAAATTATTACACGAACGTATATTATTATTTTTAAAAAAATAGTGGCGGGAGTAATTCATTGTGGTGCAATTTTGACTATATATTTGCTCAAGGCTACAGCCTGAGTGACAATCTCAAAAATTATATAATTAATTTTCTCAAATGTCAAATAATCTAACCTAATCGCTTTTGTACTGGCCTATAGTGTTTATTCACGTTTCAGGCATTATTCTACAAAAGTTACAAAAATGTAAAATACAGTGATCTTTTTTTGTGCCCCATTTGGCAAGCCCACGGCACGAGGAGCCTGTATTTGGCAAACGTTCAGCTAGAGTGTAGTGCCTCGCCGTAGATAGTGGAATATTATGGGAAATTGCCCAGATCAGAGAGACGGTGAGAGAAGGTTGGGTACACCGGTTTATCCCCGATAGTGCAGGGTTCCTCATCTAGTTTGTAAAGAAAGTATAAGGAACTCAGATCTAGGGGTAGAATAGTGACACTTATCCTATAAATAATTATGTTTCATATAAATGAAACAACCATGATCTTAGAAAATGATTCAATGATAAGACGCTGTTAATGTGTTATTCTATGCCTTCGACTGGTGGGGGTTACTGCCCTTTTCTGTCCCCCACGTTTCAAGCAGGAGTCATTTTATTATCAAAGATCACGTGGCCTTTAAGATCTCTACCCAAATGAGAACATTCTAAATTTAGACTTCCTCCTTTCTGTGTCATTTTACCAGCTGGCAGCGAGACATCATCATTTGTCACAGATCTTCAAAGCACAGAGATGCGGTGTTAGCTATTGACCGGCTTTTCCAGCAGTCTGTTCCGTATACGAGTACCTTGTTATTAACCGTCAAGGCATTACCATGTCTGGCCTTGCACTCTTTTTTGGCCTTAGGATAATAATGTCATTATCTGTGAAGTATATAGATAACTTCAAATACTGGGAGAATCCCCTGCAATGGTATCCACAACAATAAAATCGTCTTTAGAACGGTGTGTCTCTGAGACCCCAGGACATACAACTCTTGCCGCTATTTTTACGGATAATGACGTAAAACAATCTTTGCCTCTGTATATTTGTCGACAGCTTCCGTTCCGGCCCTCTCCTCGCCACTATAGAGGCAAAGGGAGTGTTTCACATGTAATTGTCATGGGAGGGAATGATGTGGACAAGAGCAATAAGAGTATGACAATAAAATCCTCTATAAAAGTATGTTGCCTGTGAGACCACAGGACGTACTGGCAGACAAATAGATAGTAAAAGTGCATGATTGTGCATTGGTGAGCGGCATGTCCACCTTTTAAAATTTTAAAACTGTGGGAAGATGGACAGTGGCGTCAATGAGGATTACCCAGAATTTCAGTGAAACAAACCCATTATAAGAGAATTACAAAATGATTTTTAATTGCCTCTGGGTCCATTAGACCCACGACGTATGGCCAAGGTTACGGCAACGGCAACTTAACACACGATTCAGTGATCTTTCTCGTTCCTCGTCATAGTCTTGTCGAGCAGACAACTACAGTTTCTCCTGGACGTTTGAAGTAAAACAGTACTATTTCTTATTTCCCCAAGTATTAAAGCGACTGTTATAATGTGATACCGTTCAATCGGGTGTCGTTCTGTTATAATACTGTCTGTCGTCTTACTTTCTCCTAGCATCATAATTGTGAGTGTTATCGTGTCGACGTGCTTCCTTCAAACTCAAACTCAAATTAAAATTGTGTTTTCGGAACAGAGATACATTATCGTGAAAACGTTTAAAATGAAACGATATACTTCTTCGTTCTATGTCATTCCAGGGCTCCCTGAACAAATCTAGCAGTCAGACGTCCTTGATATCAGTGGCTGACCTGGACATTCGCCAGCTGTTTACCCACGTCGGTATCTACAAAGGCACGGTTGTGGCGGTCAGAAAAGTGAACAAGTCCCACGTAGAATTGACGCGCTGTGTCAAGAAGGAATTGAAAACGGTAAATCACCAATTGAATTGATGCATGCTTGAACTGTTGATCGCTCGATCGATTGATTGATTTTGTTTGGGGTTTATTGATTGATTTTGATTGACGTTGATTGAAATTGATGGAAATTGACGATGGATGGATGGATGGATGGATGGATGGATGGATGGATGGATGGATGGATGGATGGATGGATGGATGAATGGATGTATGGGCGGATGGGTGGATGGATGGATGGAATGATGGATGGATGGATTAATTCACTGACTGGCTGATTGATTGATTGAATGTTTGATTCCTTGCTGCTTTTTTTTTCACCAATAAAGTAATAAGTAAATAAATATCTTCCTGTTTATCCTTCAGGCAACTTGTTAAGTTCAGATCAACCCAATTGGAAGTTGCCCTTGAAGATAATTAGTTTGATAATTGATTCAAATACCATTAAAGTCCACATTATGGTATATTAAAAAACATGAATTTGTGATTTCTCTGATAATTTGTTCAATTACAGCTGCGTGAATTACGTCATGACAACATCAACCCTTTCATCGGTGCCTGTGTGGAGCCGCCTTATATATGCATCGTCAGTAGTTATTGTAGCAAAGGCAGCTTACAGGTAAGTCCCTAAGGGATGTGATATTAAATTTTACAAACTGTCGCACCTAAAGTCTCCAAGATTTTATCACATTAAATGTCTAATTTACAAGGACATGTATAACTTTTCCATACATTCTACAACAGCTGGCATTATTGTTAGTCACTTAGCTTTGTTTTTGCCGGTTTTACCCCAGCATAGGTTGTACGTTTTAACAGTTAAAGTTGGTTTAAAACTTGATGAGATGATCTATCGAGAAAAATGAAAAACTTGGTGGCCATTCATAATTGACAGCCTTTCTTGATGTAACTTCACTTTGAATGTTAAATTTTTGCTGACCATTGTATATTGCAGTGGTGGTAATTCTAACCTTATTTGCTTAACTGGCAAGCTCGATGCAGTGCCGCGATCAATCAGGTTTGCCAGTAGGAATTTGGCCAGCTTTTTTGCCTTTCTTCTCGGCATAATTTGAACCGTACTTATTTTTATCGGTAGGATATCTTGGAAAATGAAGACATCCAGCTGGACTCCATGTTCATTGCCTCTTTGGTGTTTGATATCATCAAGGTAAGCCTTCTGGTGTACACTGTGGACGTTATTACTTAGATAGGGTTAACGGGGAATTTTTTTTATTGTTGCAAGGTCTAAAGGGAAGACAATAATGGGAGTGGGTGTTACAAATCTGGTACTGGGTGGTAGTGCCCTCTAGCTGTTTGGAGAGGGTCTTCTCAATGATGGAATTATGACTGCATTTTAAATCGAGAGGTATTTACTATTTACTCTTTCGTACCATGCCACACACTAAGAACAATCTGAATAAGTTTCATAAACAGACCTGCAGGGCCACAAATTTAATTACATTAAATTTCCTAACAATTTTGTCTAGATCTATTACATACTAAAAGACAACATCAGCAGCATCAAATGAAAATTCAATAATATGTCACTAGAAGTCTTCTCTAGATTCCTATAAGGTTATGATCATTCTGACTCACTAACAATTTAAGTACTAGTTATATATCTCTCAGATATAGTCTGCCTACTATCTATCAAGCAATATACTAATGTCTCTGGCGACGATGTCCTCTCAGCTATTTGTGCCTACCGCTTATAATGGATCAAGCTCGTCAATATAAACTGACGTAGTTAAGTCTATTGGATCTACTCTAGGATGGGCTGGCAATCCCCAGCCTCATCCAGACAAATCAATCCCAATTCACAGATGTGTATGCCAAACATTCATACTAGTGGCAAGTCAATATAAATCTTTGTCTTGCATTCTTGGGTAGCACTCCTAGCATATGCGGCAATCCTGTCCTACTGGATAAATTATGTCCAGTTCCTCGTTCATTGTTGAATCATCAAAGGACAAACACTTACACTTGGTCCCTGGTATTAGAAAAACCAGGGAACAGTAGACAATAGCAGTGGGCATATCTCATTCAAGCATATGGCTTCATCTCAATGTCTATAGTGGACTAGACATGAATCAACAGTCTTATGATTCTTCAGGCAGAATCGTGCCGACGCCTGCACAGATTGGAATTTTCTGTATGGAGTAATGGACATAGGTATGGCTACGCTTTTATACTGTGCAGCCACCTGCAAATTACCGTCCAAATCCCTAGATTTGATTGGTGCATCCATGCGAGCTCATCTCGCAGTATTAATATATTCTACGTGGGAGTTGGTCACGGCCTTGTACTAAAACAGACAAGGTCAATTTAAAATGTCAAAACAATTACTGAAATCTTTAAACCCTCGTGCTTTCTACATTTTATGTACGAATTTCTGAACGCGACTAAGCGTCTTAAACTATCTATCCTTATTCACCCCTTCTCTTCCCTTCTAAGTGTTCATCAAAATCACGGGGTCGAGAATTGCACTGTCACTCCTAACTTATACATTTATTCTATCTCGCCCCACTTTCTTTCCATCTCTAAGAAAAAATGTTTCAAAACACAAACTGTTCACGAGAACAGTTCAAGGACAACTTACGCTGGTTATAATCAACGAGACCGTGAAAAATCAACTCCTTGCAAGTCCGTGACCCAGCACGGCAATTATAGCACTTAAACCATGACAGTGGGGACTGCGGAAGGTTTCCTACACCCAGTGGATGAAATGAGTGAATTATGTGAAAGGACTGGCATAAGGGATCTATTGAGTCAAGTGGGCTAATCAAACAACAACAACAACAACAACAACAACAATAGCAACAACAACAACGACAACAAAAAAAACGACAGTATTGAGAAAAGCTATTGTTACTTGTACGTACGCACTCCAAGTGTACCTATCCCTCACCCCGTCCTTATCCTCAACCCTAAATCTTGTCAAATCCCTAACCCTGCCTGCCCCTTAGCCTTTCAATAAAAAAATAAAAAAAGGACGAAAAAAAAAAGAAAATCTGAACGAACAATCAATTCAGGCTGTTATTAGGGCTACTTCGGGGGTTGGGAGGGGGGGGGGATCCACTCCAACGCTGGAATCCCAAAAGGCTTTAAAATACGTGCCCCTAGCGCAAAACACACCGGGTACATGCGTACAAGTAACAACAATCATTGAAAACACCTTGGATAATGCCTAAATCTCCTTTATTTTCTGGTAGATATACCCATGCTTGTAACTGTGGGCGAAAAATGAAACTTCCCACAAAGGTATGACAGGGCCCTCTTTTGACGTATGCGCTGCACTGGCGAAATCCGAAATTTAGAGAAAATGCAGAACAGCCCACTTGTCTTTAAAACCGACGAGTACTGTATTTGTTCATTCAAATAAGGAAACTACCTACGTAAAGGGAAATAGACTGATGCAGACCGGCTTGTGACTGATTTCGGATGCAGTCACACCCACCATTATCATTGCGAGAGGCATCTATCGACTCAAGGCTCAAAACTAACCTAAAGACACACTTTTTTCCAAACACACTTTCAGTTGTGATGTTTCATTCCCAATCCATTTCTTTTTCTCATTCTTCTTATTTTTACTGTTTCATTGGTTTAATTTCTGTTGTGTGTGCCTATGTTATGTGTTTGTGTCTGTATGTATGTCTATAATAAGAGTGCATTCAATAGATTGTGCGTTAGAGAGAGCAAGAGAGAGTGGGGGAGATAGAGAGAGAGAGATAGAGAGAGAGAGATAGAGAGAGAGAGAGAGAGAGAGAGAGAGAGACAGACAGACAGACAGACAGACAGACAGACAGACAGACAGACAGACAGACAGAGAAAGAGAGAGAGGACGAGTTTCAGATGGAAAAGAACACGGCTTTGTGTAAAGCGCCCAGGGCAATATTTTTGGGGGGATTGGGCGCTACATAGATGATCTTCATTATAATTATTATTATTTTTATCATTATTTTATCTTTGAACCTAAAAGGTATGACACAAGTAAATCAGCCTTGTACCTTCGACAATCTCTTTTACGAACCACAGACTATGATTTTCTCAAGTAACTCAAGCATCATCCCAAAAATGGGTTTTGTTGTTGTTTTTTTGTGCTAATATTCTTATTATGGTAGTAAGACATGGCATATTGAAAAATGGCGCAGTTTGTCAACAATCGCCGAATGTTGGCTGGAAATGAACTTGACATGAAGAACATAAAGGCCGCCAATCAGGAAGACAAGAAGCCTGCGGCTATTTGTCGGAGGCAAACTTTTCAAGACGCCGCGGTACTCCCAGTACAATGGCTTTAGAGGCAATATCAGAGAGTGTCATAAATACCACTAAGGAAGGGGGAAAGGGTACATTGTTTGATGAAGATTTAGTCTAAAGAAAGTCTAAGGAGTAACGCTTCTGATCAGTGGGTCATGCACCCCCGGGGAACGAGGGCACAAAATGGAGGAGTGGAACGGAGTGTAGGAATGTGGGATAGAGCGCCAATATGTCGTGAGGTGACAAAGAGAAAAAAAAACAGTAATCTTGGTTTCAACCCAATTTCTCCTATATTCTCTCATTTGAAAAAAAAAAAAGAAAGCACGAAAAATATAGAGATCTGGCTTCTTGGTGCTTAGAGACATCATTTGAGTTTAGCTGGGGCTACCTCATTCTGAAGGGCCTGGTTCTTGCAATCGAGGACAATAGTTGAGACGCGCTATATGAAATAAACAATAAAAAGAGTGCCCAAGAGCGGACAAACAAAAGCTTCTTTTTCATTCATCATCCGTCGGCTTTCACCATTATAAGGGCGTCGCCAGGAGGAAGTGCAGCTGGTCAGCAGCTTGCCTGAAAGCCCGGAGAGGTGGGCTAGACAGAGGGATTAAAACTGCACGTCTTTGGATTGTTCATAAAAGTCAAACTGGCCCCAGATATGGAAAAGAACGTGTCTTACGCTTTCAGAATCCATTCATTTCATACTTTTGAGACACGTGTGCATCTTTCATATTAAGCGTCTCAGAACCGGCTAACCTCGGGAGTAGAAGAAACTAACGTGAACAGTGTCGGATTTGGAGTCAGACAGCTGGAAAGCCACTTCTCATTACCGGGAAGTGCCATGGCAAGTGACGAAATAAAGTGAAATTTCATTCAAACACTCCAGAGCAGACAATTGGAAGTGTTTCTTTCAATGGGACCAAATGAAATGAATCGTTTTTGACAAGTCTAAAATAATTAAAATATTGACAATCAGACGTATTCAATTTTGAACGGAAGCGACGCTTTTTGGAAGGTCTTAATTAAAAGTCTGTGTCATTCAGTAAAAACAACAACAACAACAATGACAACAACAACAACACCATTTTTCATTTGGACATGTCTGTATCAGGGCATAGCTGTAACGAAATGTCTTTGAAACACTTGAAAATTGGAATGATGACGTTGATGTGGCATTTTCCGGTGTGAAATAAAATTAAATGTCTTTGTAACACTTGAAATCAGTTTAAACCTGACGCTTTGGAAAGCCCAGTTAATGAACTCATACTCTCTTCCCTCCTACCTACTTGCCGGGGTAGGTCATATTTCAAGGATGCTCGTGGGGTAACAATAAAAAGCACAGCCGCCTTGCCAAACTGCCCCCCTTGGATCTTATTCAGTCATATTGGAATATCTCTGAGTTTTGTTCTGCACCCGGTCTGGGCAATTTGCGGATCCGCCCAATCAAAGTGCATGAAATGTGAGTGGATCTGGCGAAATGAGCCTGAAAGTGAACGGCAAATACCTGAGAAAAAGCTCTCCAAAGGGGGAACATTTTGTACAGAAATTGAGATTTGCTTATAATAATGAAAGGTTAGCCATTTTTCTGCTTTCGGTTAAAATATTTTGCATGAAATCGTCCGGGAAATATTTTACTTTGAATGTTTAAAGAGGTATAAAAAATTTCACATTTAGCCCGATTTTGCCAGATCCACCACCAAATTTGGCGTTTCAGAGCTCTGTTTAACCGATCGGTGTTTTTTGTAGACGTTGAATGCAAAGGGCCCGTCAGCTCATTCGTTTCTTTGTTCACATGTTTGGTTTTAAAGAGTTTTTTTTTTTTTTTGTCTTTTAAATGATTATATTAATCACAATTCCACTTTGACAGATGGATATGCTAACATTGCCATCTTTGTGCTGCTCCAGTATTGAACTATACGCTGCTGGCGCGATTTCTTTTGTTATTTTTTGTTTTGCTTTGGTTTTTCAATGAAAAAACAGTTTCCCAATGGACGCTGAATAAAAAAACAACAACAACAAAACTGTGCTGTGAAAAATAATAGACCATATGAGAAATAAATACTATTCTTGGGCGACACCCGAGCAGAATGTAATGGCTTTCCTGGTTTACGCCAGCACTTTACAGACACACGAGAACATGGTTGATGAAAATAGAACCGTTGGTGACGCACTACGTTGTCCTTGCGAATTTCAAAGGTTATAGCTCACCATGGAGCCCCAAAGAGGTCAAGTGTCAACTTTACATTGTAATGAGCGAAGAAACCAGATCGGTTCACAATGAAAACGGACGCTTTTGTAATTTCGCAAAGTTCCTGAACACGCTAAAATATGACAGCCCTGATTAGCTCGAAATGGTGAGAAATGACTTGGGTCCTTGACAGTCAAACTCAGATATCGGCATGAACTGATTCGAATGGAGACCACCGTTGGGTTACAAGGACGCAACTTTTTTTTTTCAATTGAGTATGAATAATTCACACTGGATGAACGCAAACGTTGCTGTCTTGAGCCTCGCACAGTTTTGGGGACGAAATAAGAACAAAATGGTGAAATTATAACATAACTTATGACATTTGTACCGTCGATTTCTGTTAAGCCGTAGGTGTCAAGTCATAAATATTGACTGTGCCAAGATGAAACATAACAAATCCGCATGGTTAAGTGGCAATCTACAATGAAAAAAAAAAAAAAACTGTTGTGGTTGAACCAGCGAGTGTGTATGTGTATGTGTATGTGTATGTGTATGTGTATGTGTATGTGTATGTGTATGTGTAGAGAGAAATCACTTCTGCCAAATTCGCGAAACTAGGTCACGGCGGTAATAAGAATTGGAAGGAGCCGTCTGTAGCAAAGTTACTGTGGTTTGTTCACATTTTTGGATTAACTGAAACTGTTTGGAGCCGCCCGTAAGCTATTTCTCCGAATGGAAACATACCAGGGGACGTTGTTTACCTCTCTGATCTACTTCGGGGGGGGGGGGGGAGGGGCAGTGGCTCGCAATGCAAATAGACCAAGAGTCTTTTCTTTATAATGCCTGCACTTAGGTTGCATTCACGGTGTCTTGTTCAGATCTGCGTTGTCTCCCTGTAAACTAAAAAAACAAGGGATAGAAAGAGAAACGAGACTACAACAGACAGGAATGGGATGAAGCACACGCTGAAGACCACATTACAGACAGGCGCCGCCCTCCCGGTGGAAAGAAATGGGATCAGACACAGACTCCATCAGGACTAGCCTCACCTAATGCAATGCAACTTTTCCCCGCAAGATCAAAGCTCTTTTATTGTTGAGCCACTTCGATTATATTATATTAATTATTATTATGAAGGATATAAAGTTTTATTTTCTGGCTCGTATTAGTGTACGTACATCCCGAGCATACTTTAAAATGAATAACACCGTATATGACAGCAATTTTTGGTTCTACAGCCCATGTGAATCGACCACCATTGGCAGGGATTTCAGAATAAAACCGAAAGAGGAAAAAAAAGTGTGGCATTTGAAGTTCTAAGACAGTGGTTCTCAGTGTAGGCGATAACACCGTGAAAGGAGGGGGGGGTGGGTGGCGGGGTGTGTGGGTAATTTTGATTTCCGGGAGAGAGGGGGGGGGGGCGAAAACCAAGGAAAGAGCGATATGGGGGCGAAAACATGAATGGAAGACAATGGGAGAGAGGGGGGGGGGGTGCAGATACAGGGTAACCACGGCCTTGTACAACAATATGCTTAGGTGTTAGGTGGGTTTTATTAATAGATGACGCCATGCTATTTCTCAGTCCCTTTGATAAAGACTGCTTTCTGTTTTATTAATGAATAATCAACAGGATTATTGCTACTGATAAAGCTCTGAAAAACTTAACATCAAAATGTGTGTGTAGTCTGAATTCTTAAAAATTGACGAAATATTATAAAACCTATGGTCGTAGCGAGTCTTGGCAAAAAGAAAAAAGTTGTATGTAGCAAATCGTCGCGTAAGAAAGAACATTGAGATTTCTTTTGTCTCACTTTTTTCTTTGCATTTCATTGTATCGTTTGGGTATTATTTCCCACGCGAAACTTGGCTGCTAAAACAATATATATATATATATATTACTGATATAACTTTTTTCTTTTTTGCCAATTCTTGACTTCTTATGAAATGTGTCTGTTGGGTTTGAGTAGGGATGTGGGGGTGGAGAGAGAAGGTGGAGGAGGGGCCGGGGGCGATGAAAAGAACATTTGGAGCCTTAAGGGGGCGATTGCTTGAAAAAGGTTGAGAACCACTGTGCTAAGAGAATAAAGCACAGGCTTTTTTGCAAGAAGACTACGGCAGCGAAGCAATGAAGCGATGTGCACGGCAAATTGAATCACAGTCACTAAAGAAATAACTTCTCGACCGAGTTGGCTTGAGAATTACTGGGAAAGGGCAAAGGTTGATAGTGATGACGAAAAAAGAAAAAAAGAAAAGAAGGTAATTGAATAATAATGCAACTCATAAGCTGGGCGGGAAAGGGTCAGCATGACCTTTATGATAAGAAAGGTAGTTAAAGGTAGATTCATTTTTGC
This sequence comes from Onchidella celtica, assembly GCA_963931925.1. Classification (NCBI taxonomy): domain Eukaryota; kingdom Metazoa; phylum Mollusca; class Gastropoda; order Systellommatophora; family Onchidiidae; genus Onchidella; species Onchidella celtica. The sequence continues at coordinate 73,039,882 of OZ007568.1, forward strand.
ATTATATGTACGTGAATAGATAAAAGTCTGACTATACCGTCAGTTATGGATGGAGGGAACGAACCATCAATCTCTTCTGAACATCTAAGCACCTCTAGCCACGCCCACAACCATACACACACATATATTATACGCATATGCACACAGACATACACACACACGCATGCACACACACCGTTCCTTTTTTTGCACGTCCATATCGATTGTTTTGCTCTGTCTCTCTGTGTGTGTGTGTCTCTCTCTCTCTGACTCTCTCCCTCTCTTTCTCTCTCTCTGTCTCTCTCTCTTTCTCTCTACCTCTTTGTCTCTGTCTCTTTCTCTCTCTCTCTCTCTCTTTCTCTCTCTCTGTCTCTCTCTGCCTCTCTGTTTCTGTCTGTCTCTCTCTCTCTCTCTGTCTCTCTCTGTGTCTCTCTATCTTTCTCCCTCTCTTTCTCTCTCTCTTTCTCTCTGCCTCTTTGTCTCTGTCTCTATCTCTCTCTCTCTCTCTCTCTGTCTCTCACTGTGTCTCTCTCTGACTCTCTCTCTCTCTTTCTCTCTCTCTCTTTCTCTCTCTGCCTCTCTGTTTCTCTCTCTCTCTCTCTCTTTCTCTCTCTCTCTTTTTTTTTTTCAAGAGGCCAGTCATAAAAATACTCAATCTGTATGGCACTACACAGCAGTGAACAAAATACAAAGAAAAAAAACGAAAAACGTGAGCGCTTAGCTGTCAGGTCACGCATACCACAAACAATAAACACCGGGAAATCTTCTTGTGATATGGATGGGTTTTCTCTCTCACTTCGCATGCGAACTTGCATTAACTAACACTACAAGTTCGGAATTAGCGAAATACTCAGGGGTCTATTGCTGAAATAAGTTCATATGCATCGGCTCCTATGATCAATATCTCTGGTTTGATACCATACAATGATGTTGGTATAAAATAATATTAGTAAAATAAGAATCACTTTGTCATCCCATAAGGGAAAGACGATTCCGCAGAGCCATCACGATCCGAGCTTAGAAAATAATGTAGGTGGTGATAAGTAAATAAAATGCATGATCTTGCAAAGTAGTGTTGTGTACTGAAGGCAGACAGAACTGATGTGGATGCATGTGTCTGGGACCTGTTTCGTATTTGGTACTCTGGTGCTCTGGAAGGTTAAAACCTACACGTTTCGGGTGCTGCATGGCGGTAAACAACAACAACAACAACAACACAACTTTAAATTATCTGTGAAATGAACTTGTGAACGAATAAAAATGATTTAAAAAAAACAAAAACTGCACGTAATGTTCCACCATTAAACACTTTCATCAGGCTAAAAAAAAAGGGGGGGGGGGTAGAGAATAATTGAAACTTATTTTAAATTGGTATCTTTTTCATTTCTGTTGCACATTTTAATCCTGTGCCAAACTTTTCTGCTTTCCTTTGTAATTATTTATTTTCTGAGGTTTTTTGTTTTTTTTTGTGGGGGGGGGGGGGCGGGGGGGGGAGTGTAATTGATGGGTCCATAATTATAGTATCAAAGGATAGCAGCATCAAAGATATGTTGTTACTGTCAGATTGTATCCCGATGTTTACAAGCGCCATTCTTTGGATTGACAAACCGGAAATGTCAAGTCTTAAAATAAAAGAATCTCAACAGCAATATTGAACTCCGGGCCAGACAGAACAACAAAGTGGCGCAATATCGTCAATGTGGGACAAGCACTTTGAATGCATATTACCTGGAATGCTCCTGAGTATTGCTGCCTGGAGCACCCAGTGTACAGCTCTATAAATCTGATCAAAATGTAGAAATAATTATTTGCTCTTGTGTTCATTCACAACGATAATGTCATAGCGCTCTCCGTTACTGTGAAAAACCGGCCAATACTTTCCAACAAACATAATAATTATGAACAAGCGAAAATAACATAAATAATTAAAAATTGATCCCTTTTGTTTTTCTTTTGTCAAGGAGCTGACTGAAATTCGCTGATACGATAATTTGTAAATAATCAGTGAGGAAAAATGGCAAGCAAGAATTCTATTTTTTTTTTCTGTAATAGGAGTTAAGGTCTCATATCCGTTTCTAGCTTTCCGTAAGAGGAGAACGTAAGGGAAAGAACGAGGAAATAAAGTAGTAGTTCTAGCCCATGTAAAAAGGAGATCAGGAGAGGAAGCGATGGCAAAAGTTCTTGGAATAGATAATCATTATCTCATGTGGCACCAGCTCTTTGTTGCCTTGCTTTTAGTGGCTTTGATTTGACTGTAAATTTGCGAATATTGGCTGGTTTTTGCTGGTTTTGAATTGTGCGGACTCTCTGGTACAAAGCTATGTCATGTCAAATGTTTGCGAACAAATAAAGACGTATTAATACCAATACACTGTTGAGAAACTATAGAAAACAAAAGATCGAATTTGCCTGCCGTTGAGTGCGAAATGATGTTCGAAGAGGCTTAATTGTGCTTTTACTAGAAGTGAAACTGCTCCGCTCTCTAATTAAAATCCTTACATCGTTTCCTTAGAAGTTCCGACTATTAACAACAACAACAACTAAAAAAGGCAAATAAACCAGTGAGATGCAGGTCTTCCATTGCAAAACACAGCAAGGAGGACCACTCTTATTTTGTTATTTCCTTCTAAATTTTGTGAGGCAGTGAACTAGTGTATATTTATCATTAGTTTGATTTCAGATATATTGATAAAAATGTAGAAAATAGCATTCTACCACCACTGCCAATAGTCCTACTACTGCTACTACTACTGCTACTACCACTACCACAACTAATCATACGTTAATGGAAGTAGAGGGTGAACCAGTAAGCACTTAAAACTGTGTAACTACGTGACAAAAAATTGTGAAACTTTGTGCACGGCCGCTATTTTTGGCGACCGATGACGTAGACACATCCATCTTGGAGAAAATCCAATATTAGTTTACCATTTTTTAACCACGTGGAAAACGAAAAATAAGGAGTCGCGTTTTTCGCCACGCAGAATCGAAAAGAATGATCGAAAATGTCATTTTTCGCTTGTTGCACGTCTCTCTTTACGCGATGTTGGTTGAAAATAGACTTTCAGTATCACACCTGCGTATTCTTCCAGTCAACGGGGCCACCTAGCAATAAAAATAATACCAAGATATCCGAATCATGAGTCAGGACATAGTACTGACTGTTTGCACGACCATTTCTTTCCTCGGTGGAAATACTCTGCGGGTCGCTCACTCCAGAATCTTGAGCATGTGACTGATTTATTGTTCTAAGCGTTGAAGTGACCAGTGGTCACTCTCAAGGCGTCTGAAGCATTTCCTGTTTTGGCACAACATATTTTTCTCCGTCCGTCATTTTTTTTTTTCAGACTCAGTTCTAGACGTGGGCGGTCGATAGAAGTAGCAGTTCCTTCTGTTTGCGATTACAGGAACAAAGTCAATAAAATGGGTGGCATGACGAAAAATGCAAATGCCCTCATCACTCATTCCAACCGGCTTGAAACAAATCGAGTACAATTGCCGTAAATGGCCGATGAAGACGTCTTATAGCCCTCCTCTTGACGTTGGAACGCCATGTCGGTTGTGTCCTATCATGTTTTTTTGCTTTTGTCCATTCACCTCCCCGGGCACTTTATTTGAACTGAAACAATAAAATAAGAATGGTCCTTTACTCTGCTTGGGAAAGGCGAAACCATCTCACTGCTTCAAATCATGAAAAGAACCTAACTGTGTATTTGTGTTTTTCTCTGGGATGGGGTGGACGCTGGTGGCTTTGCAAACAATGAGATGCTGTTGATTTCTTGATGCATTAATTTGTCTCTTTCCTGCACAGGCCCAAATTCTTAGCAATAGCTCAGGTAATAATTATTGGAAGCGGAAAAAAAAATGTAGGGATATGTACAGAGTATACCTCAACATTTTTGGACAAGTATTGTACCATGCTTTTTTAATTTTTCTCTTTTCAACCATCCATCATATATTTCTTGTTTGATGTTATTCGGTGATTGTATCTCAGTCACTGGGAAGCATTCCCTGCCTCTGCCTTTCATCTTAGCCTCTATTACCTCTCATGCAGGGGAATTGTCTTTTTTAAATAAGGACGAAAATGAATGATTGTTGCATGCTCTGTTCTGTAGTCAAATGTAAACTATAAAATAAAATAGAATAACGTTTATTTAATTATGTTTAAAGAGAGGAAAAGGATGAAAGTGATATAGTTAATATGTATCACCTCTCAACTCCTCTTCCCCCTCCGGCCTGAAAAAAAGTATCATTCAATCATCCCATTTTTCATAATTTTACCGATGTACAGGATTGTCCTTGTTCCCATTGTTGGTTGTAACAACAAATGAGACGGTCTTGTTGGTTTTTTTAACCTGTTCAGAAATCTGTCCAAAAAAAAATTATTAAAGATTAAAGCTAGTGCTGTTCATACTGATCTCCTCCTTCTTGGGATCACGCTCTTTATAATGTAACATAATCCCAGCTTGTGTAGGCAACAGCCTTTGGCAGGTCAAGATGACCATATGATTTTTGAATGAGCGAGACATCTGTAGCAGGAAATGAAATTTTGACAGGATACACAGAAAATAGACGTAGAAAACAAAATTTAATGAATTTCCATAATACCCTGGGATATTCAGTGGAAATGAATGGCATTGCAGTGCGCGCGAAAGTAAAAAACTGTCCTAAAATGCAAGGGTCAGCAGATGACAGTTAGTTGCCTAGCACACGCTGGCTGGCACCTGACCTGCTCGCATACTCACACACGCGCGCCCGTGATTTCGCTGAAATATTTTACAATGCCTGGTCAGTCCCTACGCCTCCTGGCTGGCAGAAAGCGATTGTTTGTCGTCAGGACATGAAACACAGAATTACTACTGACAGTAGCTTGGGGGGAGACAGAGCACTGAGGTAATGATTCAGAGAAAATGTGAGGCGAATTAGAAGTTGCAGTGCCCAGTTAGTGCTCAGAAAAGCGAAGGCGGAGTGAAAGGAAGAAGAAAGACAAGTGATCAAAATGGGGATGGAACGCGTGACCTCTGCTACAACACTAACCGCCTTGACAGGAAGATGAAAACAAGCCGCTTAACCGTTCGGCCACTCCGTCACGTCACAGAAAACACTCTCTCTCTTTCTCTCTCTCTCTCTCTCTCTCTCTCTCTCTCTCTCTCTCTCTCTCTCTCTCCCGTACTCTTGTGGACCGTTTGGGACGCCACAGGTGATCTGGCAACCAGCATCCTCGAGTCGTCTCGGTTTTCTGACCTCCTGATTGTATCGCTCAACCTCAAGCCCGTCCATTCTAGGATATTGTCCTCCCATGTCTTCCTCTGTCTGCCTCTCCTTCTCCCTCCTTGCAAAGTGCCCCGCAAGGAATGTCTTGCCAAGCCCTGATGATTTCATGACATGGCCATACCATTTAAGACGACTACCACTACTATTACTGATAATGATGACGATGATGATGATCATGGCGATTGTGATAACAGTAAAAATAATGTAAAACATACAAAAAAATTCCTTCTCCGCACACACACACACACACACACACACACACACACACACACACACACACACACACACACAAACACAGAGACGAACATACACATTGTGAACAGAGACACATATACCTAGACAAATCAATTCGTCTTAATCCGTCTGTCGACTTGCGCGAGTATCATTGATGTCAACAATGCAACAATCCGCACCACACCCCAGCATAATTGAACGAAAAAGAGTAGATAGTACTCATCATATTTAGAGATATACACTATTAGTTTTAGTTGTTCAGTTGGGATAATTTTAAATGTACTCGTAGACTCTTTGGACAAATATATTTTTCCGTGATCTATTTCTAATCAGCGAGATTCACTATTGTGAAGAGATTCGATTTTGAATTATTCCAAAATTAGCTGCGGAGAAGAACAGAAAAAAAGAATACCTCGCAAACTGGGAAATTTAATACCGTCCTTGGTGAGGGGGTGAACAGTAGTTGCTGTCCTTGAATATTGACAGGCCTCTTAGTTAGACCAAACTCATTTGTGAAACCGTTTAAATTTAACTGGGGCGTCCCTCTATTTGGCATTCGACAGTCTCTTAATGCCAAATGAAAGACGTGGCCACTCACACGGAGTTAAGATCAGTTGGCAATGCCGTGACAGGCTTTCCGTATAATCGTTTCGTGTGTTCCGAGACAGTTGGTCAGTTTCTCATTGGTTGCTGTCGGATAGAATGTCAGGAAAGTGTACGTCGTCCATCGTAGCAACTCATGGTCTGAAACAGCTCATTTAAAACCTCCTTTTAACGTTACAGACATGACGTGCAGTCCAATGCAGCGTTTTCAGGACAACATTTTATATTACTGAAATACACCTTGACATGTTTATTTATTGCAAAGGGATATTTTACGGTGTATGGACTATGATGTCATATTTATTTTATGCACAATTTCACGGAAAGCGACGCATGACAAACAAACACTCTGATTCTGTACACTTGTCTACAGCATCCGTTCCAGTCCGTTCCTCACCGCTATAGAGGCAAAGAGTATTTTAGTTTGGTCATACGATTTTTTCAGTAAAACAGCGAAGCCGAGCGGTTGCTGTGGACAAGACCACCAAGTAATAGAAAGGTCGATGGGGAAGAGAAGACTTAAGAACAGGCGTTATATTATATTATGCTGCAAATATCTATGTTCACGCTATAATACAGAGGGGCAGATGGGCAAGACCGCTGCAGAATCTACTAAATAGAAGAATGGGACTTGAAGGGCCTGCAATAAGGTTATTTCCGGTGATAATCTATAAAAGCAAATACAGACACAAACAAGCATTCACTCTGTCATACTTCTTGTGATTCGATTTGCTGAGACCCTGGCTTCGTGGGTTAATCCATCCTGGCCTGCAGTTCTTGCTTTGGGGGGGGGGGGGGGGACTACAAGGCGGGTAATAATCTTCCCCGACTGATTGCCGATATGTGGATCAGGTGATGGTGATGGAGCGAGCCTCCTGGTAGATTCTCACCCCTTCCCCATCACTCCTATTATGACTCTCATCTCGCCCCCCCCCCAAAAAAAATTTAAAAAATACCAGCCACTGACTCCTCCATTGAGAAACTTCCTCCTGGTCTTACTTTGGATTTTATGGAGAATTTTCATTCTAAAAAGAAAGGGCGAAAACAGTAGAGGGCGGAGGCTCAAATACATGTGGAGAACGAACAACATAATGTGAGGAAATTGGACGCAGGGGGTAGGCGGCGTAAGGGAGGGCGGCGTAAGGGAGGGCGGCAGGGGGGCAGTACTAAGCCATAGCATAAGGCAGTTTCTGCGCGAGTTGCCATGGTTCCCATCCTTACTGTTTGACGAGTACCAGACATTTCATAACTCCGAATTCGCGCCCCGGGGCTAGAGGCTGCTCTCTTGTAGCCAATAATACAATGTTCTCCCGGTAATCATTGGTGTGCAATTATGGCTAAGACGTCATAGTAGCTAAATCGAGAACAAATGTAGTGAAAGATAGCAGTCACGTCAGTACTTTTGAGACCATTACCGTCCTTATTATTTAGCTTTCAGTATTGTCCCTAATTTCCAGTAAGATTCAATAGACAAAATAAAAATACAAAGGTTGGTGTATTTTCATTCCCGAATAATGTGGCAGGTGATTCATTCTACCATCAATCCCATTTAATGCTCTGTACTTATGGCAGTTGTTCGTCTTTATTTTAGCGCAACTTTTTGAAACAACACGTTTCCCTGACAAAATCGGCCCCTTTATGTGGTCTAGATGCACATGAAAGAAAAGAGGGAGAAATTTGACAAAATCCGTGACGTCAGTAAATTTATCACGGTGTCTTCGATGAAATCGATAGACTTCTGAAACAGAACACTATTTTTTATTTTTTTTTACAGATAATTTCGCAGGTGTGGTTTCTGAAGGAAATGTCGCTTCCTACACTTGAATGACAAAGTTTGAGCTATGTGTCATGGCAAAATAAAATTGCTGACCTTCCTTCGTCGTAGCACTGTTTGGGCACACATTTTTCTTTTTAACTTTGAGGTCCATCAAATGTCTTAAACACGCCTGTGTTCAGAAACCTTATATTAAGTTAGTAGAATGCAATACATATCTGGATATTAAGGATACTGTGGTCTAGAGGCTAGGCGCTCGCCTCTCATGCCGAAGGTACCGGGTTCAAATCCCAGTCGGTGCAGGCATGTTGGAATTTTGGGATTTTTCTCATATTTTCCCGTCCCCGATCATATGGGACGTAGGATCGAGCACCTAGTCTTCGCGATAAGGACGAAAAATTCGGAGGGCCCCTGTGCACTTTGCCGCACGTTAAAAATACCTTGGCAGTTGGAAATCGAAAAAAAGCGGGTCGAGCAGGCCACTGCCCGGGCAAAATTAGATTAAAGTCATCCACCCCCACCCCACCTCATCCCTCCCCCCCCCCCCAAAACATACACACACACACAAACTCAAAACCCGCCAACCGGCGCTGCACTGTGGTGACGACATGCATGCTGGGCTGAAATGACGCAAAGGCAAATTTCCCAAATGGGATTAAAGAAGTATACGAAATACGAAATATGAAATATTCAACAGACGATATCGCACGTCATGTGGTCAGTATGGTAAGAAGATTGTTGTTTAATGTAGCCAAAGGCAGGATAAATATTTCATCCTATCAGCTTTATGTAACTACTTGCAATGATGCTATTGAGCGACAGCTGGTGAAGACACAGATCTGATTTTGTGCGTGGTCTCCACGGGGCATTATCTGTTTTCACGCAACATATGTCACTTCAGATTGGCACCTTGTATCTCCCAACTGGACAGGTCATAGGTTATAGCGTCACTGCTTTACGCTAATGGCATAAGTCATTTTTGACACTATTGTGTGTTAAGAAAAAAAAATATTTTCCTGTCATTTGGTGACTTATGCCATTATGATTCTACTGAAACACCAGCATACAATTTCCTGTTGGCACATTTCTTTTTCTATAATATTATCTGATACCCTTCATGCTCAGGAATGCAATGAACCGTAAGTTGCCTTTTGGCATAGGTTTGACTAAATAATGTGCCATTATCGTAAAGCAGTGACAGTATGCCAGTTCTTTTCTCTTTTCAGGGCATGATTTACCTGCACGCATCGGAGGTCATCTCTCACGGGAAGCTCAAGTCGTCAAACTGTGTTGTGGACAGCCGGTGGGTTCTCAAGATCACCGACTATGGACTCCACGAGTTCACCTCCGGAGAAACCCAGTCTATAGGAGAGTATGCCTTATATAGAAGTGAGTTAGGTAAACCACCTTTTCGTGCATCTTGTACTGATGTTTAGGCAGAAGAGCGGATCAAGCTACCTTGTAAATATGAGATGTTAAATCCAGGTATATTATTTGAATTCTGTAATTAAACAAGAAAACCAAAAGTGTTGACCAATTCTGAAGAGCCAGGCAGTTAAACTGATTCGATTATCGTAATAAAACTGCAACGCTCCACACGTGATATCTAGGCACAATCAATCGTTCGGTCCACTAATCCATGAAAATTACTATATTAAATTGTCCCAGGTAACCAAAGTAATCAAGGGTTTCTCTATAAGATTTACCGCGGCAAAAAATGGAGTACCCGTTTTAAGATAATATCAAAAAGCGGTACATTTTCTCCTGCAAGTAACATAATTTCGATAATACCCGATGAAAAATGCATCTCTCTTTTGAGGAAAAAAAAAAAAAAAAGTAAATAAAAGCTATTAAAGACTGACTTTTGTCCCATGCGGAAATTGTCCACATATGTCCTACCGTCAATAGGTGAGGTAGTCCACAGAGTTTCACAATATTGTTAGTCACGTAGTCACAGCGTTTTAGGTGCTTACTTGTTCACCTTTTAGCTCCGTTATAATTATTATGATAATGGAACTGTAGGTATCTGATTAGCGAATCTAAAGTCTATTAACTTGAGCACAGCGAGTCGCGCACGGCAAGTTTTACGTCCGAGCAGTGACTTGCTCAACAAAATTTAAGACTAAAAAAACATTTTTAAAAGAGTCACAACAATGACAAACATTTTAAGGGGCCTAACCTGTACAATTTTCTTTTTTACATAAGCATTTTGTTTCATTGTTAGAAATTTTATGATTCTGAGACAGAGTTGCATCTTTTTATCGTTTCATTTTCCTTTCCCTTTACCAATCAAGTGATCAGTGACCTTTTTTTAAAAGAAACCAAATCAACCTTATTGTCAATATCATGTTTATGGCCAATCCCATCTGATCCTCATTAACCCCACCAATAACGTGTAGCCTACCAACTCAAGGATTCTTCCTCTACGCAATGTTATTGGAATTTTTAGTCCAACTCAAGAGGTGCCGGGTGGGATATCATAGACAATCGTTAATTCTTTTTCTATACTACTTGGCCCGCTGACTCGGAGAATACACACGTTATATTTAAAGTTGGCGATTGAGGGGCAGAAGGAAATTCCCTGTCATACTTTTAAATTCGACACGCAGAAAATGTTGTTGTTTTTGGCGCAAAATGACGGAACACATTCTTCTGTTAATTCAGTTGTGGCTCAAAATTAGGAAAGTATTAAAAATATAGCGAACTTCAAGGCCTTTTGAAATATGCCCACGTATATCTTTACGTCTTTCTATACGTAATATTATTTTTTGTAGAATTTAAGGCTAAGCGGTTAAAAAGCCTTTCATGATTAGACTGGAGGCCTTGCTTCCTTTATAATATGATAATTATAATTTTAACGTTTTATGGATGCAGAAGAACACGGTGTACTGACACTTATAATATAAATACAATTGATGTCAGAGTTCATTCTGGGGCCCCGCTGCCATACTAAGAAATACGTAGATCAGCAGAAAATACAATATGATTTCTAGATACTCATCTTTGCTCAAATTGTATCTGCACAATGCCATGCTTGATCGCTCTTTCTGTAGTGTCCTGAAACTGGTGTCGATATTATACCCACTGTGTTGCCTAGTCAATATTTCGTGCTTTTCTGTGAACTGAAAGTATTAAGCTGGGTTAATTGTAGAGATGTCATGAACAGAGTATTTTAGTGCGCATATTAGTAATAGAAAGCGCATATCTGTAGCCAGAACTAGCCTCTTAGTATTGATAACAATTCTTTTTTAGTAATGTTTAGTAAAATTAATGACATAACTGTGATTTTGCTATCAGTCTAGACCTAATAGTTATTTAGTTTATTTTTTAGCATGTGTTTCGGCTGTGACAGGTCTTTTGAGGCTCGAATGAGAAGGCCAGAGTGTGATTTATATTATAATCATGTTTAATTCACTGAGCTAGAATATCATTAATTTTGTTACCCTGGACTGCTCACACCAATGTTGTTATGACACTGTTGTGCTTACCCGTGTGTGATTGTCTGTTGGACAGAAGTGTGCGTGGTATGACACTCTTCGTTACTGTGTAGGTCTTCCCAGTTGTATGACTGTGTATGTAATCATTGTAAATGCTGCCATTTGATCCCGTGATGTTAATGTGTTGTGCTGTCCATGAAAGTGCTAAAATTGAAGTCTTACATACACGAAGCTCTAACTACACCTAGGTACAACTGGCTGAAAATCATTACATTATGATTAGGTCACCAGATCACTATATTATGTTATTATTTTTAGTCCAGTCTAGTTCTGCCTAGACTTTCTGTATGTGTGTGTATGTATGTATGTGCGCGTGCGTGCGTGATGTGCATATATGTATTGGTGCAGGCGCGTGCATGCGTGCGTATGCGCGCGTGCATTTCGTTTTATGTTTTTTTTATTCTTCTGAATTTTTTTGAGTTAATATAAAATGACTGTTTAGTTTTTAAAATTGCTTTGTTTATATAAACTCCTGTACACAGTCATTTAAATGTTCAAACAATCCTTCACCCAAACACTAAACGTAAAAGGATCAGCCGTATTTATCGTAACAAAATTTATACGAACACTAAACGTAAAAGGATCAGCGGTATTTATCGTAACAAAATTTATACGAACACTAAGCTGAGGTATTGGAGCCAACAAAAACGAAAGAGAAATGTCTTCTTTTCTTTTGTATTGTTTTGTCTGTTTATCAAGCAAAAGCGTAAAGTTCAGGCATGACACAGACTAGGGCTAGTGTGGGCACCAGACTGATGGCCCGCTGCACATGAATTTTTCGCTTCACACTAGCGCAATAGACACTGCCTGCTGCATCCCGCTGGCGTCGCGGTGTGGACAATGCCTATTGCGCTAGTGTGAAGCAAAATTTATAGACGGCAAGCCACCGATCTGGCGCCTACAGCAGCCTTGGTATGTTTCACCCCTTAGGATAATTTCCGTATGTTAACACATTTATGAAGTTGTAGACATCCATAAAAATCTGTGCGGTGCCGACAGCTTAAAGAGATTTTCACATTCACAAACATCGAATTTCAACACGAGAAGAGAATTTCAAAGAGCCAGACTTACTCTAAAAAAAAGCCATCATGAATTCGATCCACGCTACCAACAAAAAAACAACACCAAAGGAAATCCAGGGATAACAATAAATTGAATCCAAAAAAAAACAACAAAAAAACTTTAAGCTTTTGGCAAACCTTGAAATACCTAGCTTAGTATGTGGCCAGAGAATTTATTGAAGGAATCTGTTTTGCTTCCCTGGAAACACAGATTAGGTCATAAATTTCTTTCCCTGGGGCCAGAATTCACCACGGATGTGAAAAAAAGACAAGCATTTGGAAGGCGCCTTTATTCTTGAAAATAAAATAAGGCTGTTGTTTTAAGTACGTATGCACCCCAAGCATTTTGCACTAGGGGAACGTGCGTACACTTAACTATCCCTAAACCCGTCCTCATTCTCAACCCTAAATTTTATCGAATCCCTAACCCTGCCACTTACCCCTTCAGCCAAAAAACAGGAGGAAAACAACAGGAAAATCCGCAAGAATAATTAATTAAGGTTGTTGTTAGGAATATTTCGAGAGGAGCTCTTTCCGCTCCGGAGTTACGAAAGGCTTTAAAATACGTACCCCTTGAGCAAAACAACAACAACAACAACAACAACAACAACAACAACAAACTTGGGGGACATACGTACCTGTAAAGACATTCATAAAATAATCATGTTATTTCTTTCTGTAACTGAAGAGCATTCTGTTCGCTTTTATCATTCCAAGCATGAACTAACTTCATGTGTTTGTAGATCAGCGGAAACAGAATGGATGTTATTTAGCAATATTATAATACAAATCCTGTTTCTTTCTTATCTTTCAAAATATTATTATTTCGCTCAAAGTTAAAGAAGGATCATTGTTTCTATTAATAGAGTGTCTGCGAGTGTTGTATTACATAAACAAACAGGTTAATTTAAGGATGTTCGTTATTTCTTGAGCGAGAAGAGAATGTGTGTGTGTGTGAGAGAGAGAGAGACAGACAGACAGGCAGACAGGCAGACAGGTGACAGACAGACAGACAGACAGGGAGTGAGAGAGAGTGTGATAATGATAGACAGACAGACAGACAGACAGACAGACAGACAGACAGATAGATAGACAGATAGATAGATAGAAACATTGGTGCAAGTCCGCCCTATGTCGCAAAAATACCTCATATTCATAGACCAGGATGTTTGTGGTGGGCTCTAGTATTCATGTCACCCCAAATGCCACGCCCATTTTTGTACTATGGCTTCACTGTATCATCCTCTTCCCACTGCGAGCATTAATGTTAATGTGTGTACAAGTTAATGATGCCTTTGCGGCTTTGAATGTGTCCCCTTTTGTTTGGTAAGTCAATCAGTTGGCCGTGTATAAACCCCCTTCCTTGTCTTCGTATGCAAGTCACTAAGCATTATTTATAATCAATAATCTGTGCCACGGTGTGTTGTTTGATTATACTTGTTGAATAATTGACCCGCGGAGTATTGGAAACAAGTACTGTTTAGTTGAAAACATAACCCTTCATTCTGTTTCGTGAATGTGTGTGTGAGCATAATGAAATTAATTGCCCACTGTAAATTATAATAAAACTGTTTCTTGCCATACAGACATTTGAGGCTGATTGTTACCAATAGCTTAATTAAATGCTTAAACGGATATTTCTGTATGGTTTAAGACATTGAGTAATTATCACTAACGTCAAGGTTCTGGTTAATGATAGGGTTGAATAACAGATTAGTCCGAACTGAATATCAGAGACAGTAGTACTATTGTTGTCATTATTGTTATATATTATTATTATTATTTTTGTCATCATCTGTATTGTTATAATATCATTGTCGTTATTATTTCTGTTATTAAACAATTATGGTTATTGTTGTTGTTATTATTATGTTATCATTATGATCATTACCATTATCATTATCATGATTAGTTTTATTTACAATTACCTTGCTTATAATTATAAGCGTATAATTATGGATGTGTGCTTCGTTCAGATGCTATCCAAGGCTTTCTCAATGCCTGTCATAGCGCTTTAGAATTTTGAGAACCCTGATAATATTTTGTCTATCTCTGAATTTGCCGTTTTTTAATGTCCTCTCTTAGATATGTTATGGAAGGCACCAGAACTGATCAGAAACAAACACTCTCCGCCTAGGGGAACTCAAGAAGGCGATGTCTACTCTTTTGCCATCATTCTATTTGAGATCCACTCGCGGAACGGGCCGTATGGAGCCTGTGAACTTACACCGAAAGGTGAGTAAGTCTGTTTAAACAGCTCCGGTGTGTTTCTTTTCCCCACTATTTCTTGTCTCCTACCACAACCGGAACAGATGGAAAATGAACAGAACAGTCGTCAGAAATGAACGATCAAGAATAAAAATGAAGAAAAGAAGCAATGAAGAATAGAAGGCTAAGAGCCTTGGGCTGGGGCCCTTTTAACAAAGATCTGCTACATTGAGAGAAAACTGCCTGGCGAAGGTATAGTATCAAATTCTTTAAATAATTTAACTGGAAACAATGGTAGTGGCAATTTTGATTATAGAGCAAAATTCTGCCAGTAGGCATTGTTGGGAAGCATTTGTGGCCAATTTCCCAACATGTTACTGTGGTCATTCCGCCAAAGAAAAAAAGGTACTGTGGTCAGTCAGCCAAACGTAATCCTAAATCTGACCATAGCAGTCATCCTTGCACTTTCGCCCACAGTCACTGCGCCAAGGAAACCCAATCTGGTAACATGTCCGGAAGCCACTCTGAGAAATTATTGTTAAGGGACATATTTGTAACGGAGTTTTGGCTTCTGTGAGTTATCTAGATCTTGTGGTCTTGTTCTCTGGCTTGCTGTTTTATGCGATTTAATGGCATTGCGATCAAACACAAAGCGCTGATCATAAATAGTAGTGATGTAGAATGCCATGTAGCTGGATTGAGCAGTTTCGTACCATAGCCGCCATGGTTGTTGACATCTTCATTAATTAGGATTAAGATTAAGCCTGGCTTTGCTTTATGTAAAATGTGGCATTTTGTAATAAATTGTGGGCTCAAAATTGCTCCAGATGGCCACATCTCAAAACCAGTATATTAACGAGTACATTAAGAATATACCACAGCAATACAGTGCCCATAGTACGGAACTGTTCAAACTTAACTACCTTATTGCCGTACAACGCACTTTGAAAGTTTTGTGTTTTAATCCTCAGAAATAATCGAGCGCATAATCACAAGGGACGAAAACGGTCACCCCTTCAGGCCACGCCTCTCTGAAATAAGCTCCACCCCTAAGTTTATCACAGAAATCATCAAAGAATGCTGGCACGAAGACCCGTTGCGTCGACCCGACTTCAAAAGTTTACGCACGAAACTGAAGCCGATGCAGAAAGGAATGTAAGTTGAACAGACAGACAGACAGACAGACAGACAGACAGACAGACAGACAGACAGACAGACAGACAGACAGACAGACAGACAGACAGACAGACAAACAGACAAACAGACAGACAGACAGGCAGGCAGACCGATAGACAGACAGACAGAAGATGGACAGATTGATAAACATATTTTTGAGACAGACTGACAAACGAACAATAAAACAGTCAGATATCGGAATCAAATTATCTTGTGCATTTTATTTTCCCTTGGCCAATCAGAAGCCACATTTAAGATGTTTTCTTGCAGTTTCAGCTCAGTCACAATGCAGTTGAGCTCATTTTGCTATCAGAGCTCCACAGTTTTGCAAGAAGAAAAAAAAAAAGCTGTTCTTGTTTGATGGCAAAATGGAGCATGTTCGATTGTTGGGGGCTATTAAGTTTTACACTGAAATGACAAAATGCCCCCCCCCCCCCCAACCCCACCCCACTCACCCACCCCTAAACCGAGAAAGCGAAGTGTATTCTTTCTACAGGATGTGTCAAAACAAACAAAAAAGAAAAGTATACATAGTTTCAATATTTATTAATGTCAATTAGATACACCCAATATAAACACTTCAAATTAAAGAGGACAGATGTGTAATTATTTGAGACATCGCATTTGTTCAAACTAATGCCCGCTCCAGGGCAGACACTGGTGACAACGTAGTTCAATAGAGTTACAAGAAGCAACGGTTAACAGTTCATTTGTACGTACATGTTTTCACACATCCTGCATTTTCATTTTACATAGGATAACAAAACTACTGCTTCACACTGCCTAGTACATTGTTTTTGTTCTCATTTAACGTGACGGAATACACACACTCTTTCCGTACAGGAAATCCAGTATATTTGACAATATGATGTCCATTATGGAAAAATATGCAAGTAACTTGGAGAGCCTGGTGCAGTCCCGGACGGACGAGTTGATTGAGGAGAAAAAGAAGACAGAGGAACTGCTACAGGATATGTTACCGGGGTGAGTGGCTGGTTGCTGTGACATTTCATTCACAGGTTGGACACTGGGAGTATGAAGTGGAGGGGGGGGGGGGATGGGGGGGGGGGGAAATGGAGGATTGGGATGCTGAATGTATTTTGATTTGGTTTGTGTTGGGGAAGCGTGCGTAGTCTAAATTGTAAAGCCATGAAGAGAAACTACAGAGTTGTGTTCGCTGGTCAGCTATAGCTTGTATTGTAAACAATCACGGTCCCACAGCAAACCTTTTGATTTACTGGTAGGTCAACAGAGAACGTCGGGGTTTTTTTTTATGGAAGGGGGGGGGGGCGGGGACTATTTCTAGGAATATTCGAAAAAATAATGTATAAGGATATTCGCAAAGAGACCTGTGTCAAATATTCTTCTAATAGTTTTGAAATTATTGGACACTCAGCTCTACACATTTTTTTTAAAAACTTTTCATAGGTAGGAGATAGGGAAATAATTTTGGAATTTAACAAATTCAAGTATTACACATTCGTTTGAAAATTAGCCCAGTAGTCATATAGAAGGTTGTATAGAGCTGTGTTAATCTTTGATGGGAGGGAGCAAGATGATGCAAGGGGTTGGGGTCGCAGCATCGTAATGCAAAACCATTCAAAACATGTTTTGTTTTAACGAAGGACAGAGCCTGTTCGTGTGGTCGTGGCATACAGGTGGTGACAGCAGGAAGTGCTCACTTTAGTTATGCGTCTGGTTGTTTGATCTTTCTGTTTCCTGTAGACACTGAGCAAATATGACAAGAGGGTGGGCTGAAATAAACAATCGTTGTAACAGAGGTGGTCAATAATAGAAAGTGTACATTTCATTGGGTGTTATCATTTTTGCCATAACTGGGATTCAGAAACATGAACATGGATTTAGATGGCAAAATGTTACACGAGAGTAATACTGTATCAGTGCCTAGTGGGATGTAAGGGGAAGCAATCAAAGAATTACCTGGAGTTCCACAGAGAAACATTGTGTTACTCCCCCTTCTCTCAAACCGGCCAGCTTAGTGTTGGTTTGGTCAGCTTTGTTTTCAAATCAATCCATACGGCAGCTATTTCTGCTTCCATAAATTTAAATAAAGATAGAAAATAGCTTCTTTCTTTCTTTCTTTATTTATTTTTAAGTGTTATTTCTCCTATTATTACTCTCATTGTTGTTATTGTTGTTTTTATTATTATTATTATTGAAGAATAATGAATTAGAACAAATGAATTGGGTCTGTACGATTGAGATCCTGTTTATTCTATATTCTGGATAAATTTTGCTGTTGTTCGGACGTTCATTTGTTATCACTAGTTTATAAAGACATACGGTTTATGAGCACCAAGACCATTTAATGTCATGCATTTAATGTTATTTCAGCAAAGGTTGTTATTGCTAACAATTTAAACTACTTTAACTATGACCGTTATACTACTCTCATGCTAATAGCACAGTAACTAGGGTCTATTCTGCCTCGGTTTCAGTGCGAGGATTAATCGGAACTTCCCCCACTGGTAAGAACGAAACAAGCCTGACTCGCTAGTTGATTCAAAGCGAGCAAGTCTGAGCTAAAACCGACACGAAACAGAATTGATCCGCATGGCGCAACACTTCTAGCATTTGTAATTAAAATATCAACTTCACCTTGGTTTTTGTGCAAATGTACCCAGAATTGTGTGAAAAACAGTCTACCAGTTATAAATGGCCCTTGATATGATTGTATTTGATCAATACCACAGCACTGTTGCCGACCAGCTGATGCACGGCAAACAAGTGGAGGCAGAAAGCTTTGACATGGTCACAATTTTCTTCAGCGACATCTGTGGTTTTACACTACTCAGCTCGGAGAGCACACCTATGCAGGTAATTCGTTTGTTTTGATTTACGTCACCAAAACTGAGATGTAAACTCACCCATGCAATGCTCTACAGGTAATACTTTTGGAGAAGCGCAAGTTTTGCAACCTCGAGTGAAAAAAAATCAGCGGATTTGTTTTTTTTCTGTCGTCGTATTCAATCATCTCACCCTCCATTTCCCTGAGCCCAACTTTCTGCCATTCTTTGACACAGTTATCAAGATCTAACCCACCCTGTCTGTTTATCACCCCCTCCCCCGACTTTCACACTGGCTATAGTTGGATTGTAGTGTTTCTCAGCTCTTTTTTATTCTTCTTGTAAATTATCACAACTGGTGTTCACCACAAAATCTATCTGTTATACTTTTGTATGAATGCGCAGCCTGTACGATGAGTTACACAATTATTTACTAAGCTGCAAATTTCATTCCGGTAGTTCATGCACTTTTGGGGATTGCCTTCGTTAGGATTTAGAAATCCTTGCTCCTCATACATTCTCTCTTTCTCTCTGTTCCTCTGTTCCATCCTGGAGCACCTCCCTCCGTTTTTAACAGTCCCCATCTGAGCGATGGATTTGGAATTAATTTACCCTGTCTATCCACCTGTTTTAATTAGTTCACCATCTTATATTTCTCCTTTGCTGCATTCGGATTCATACATTATTTAATCTTTAACTCTTTACATTGTAATACAGCCATTCTCTCATTTTAATGTTGATACCAGGCCTGCCAACTACCCTTTAATTTACAGGATTTCCCTGTCTTTAGGGTGTCGAAGGGACGTAAGAAATAACTTTTTTTTTATGAATAGAAATTCCTGACCGGTCATGAGGCTAGAGGCAAGTTTTAGTAAAGTGTAGGCAATGGAGACAGTATTATATGTGCATTAGTAACGAGAAAACACACGTACACAATTTATGAACAGCGTTTCGTGTGTGTGCTATTTTTTCCATGTTCTAGGGAAATCGTAACTAACTGATAGGTTCAGTCTGCTTTTATGTGGAATGGATGTAAGTGTCTCCTGAAATGTCCTTTATTGAAGTGGTCATTTAGTTGGCAAATCTGTGATACGACCAGGACTTAATGACTTAAACGTTCTTGTTTACTTCAAACTATCCAGATTGTGGACATGCTGAACGACTTGTACACCTTGTTCGACTCGATCATCGATTTCTATGACGTGTACAAGGTGGAGACTATTGGCGATGCCTACATGGTGGTCAGTGGACTGCCCAAGAGAAACGGTAATCGCCATGCAGGGGAGATTGCGTCTATGGCACTTCATCTCCTACAAGTAAGATAGCTCACTTGTGCTTTACTGTATTCACATCTATCGCCTTGCATTCAACAGTTTTCAAAGAGCGAAAGAAGAAGAGTGTGTCCTGTAAATGTTTGTTATAACTTTCGAAATTTTAATGCAGACTTTGATATCAGTGGAAGAGGGTGCCATGTCATAAAAATGTACATTAAATTAAAAAATATAATTATTATCCTTTTAACTCTCATTATTGTTTTCACTAAAATTATGCATTGTGGTCAATTTTATGTCCCCACCCACAGAGCCAATCCATGTCATTATGCATTTTACATTGTGGGCTATACCAATATTGGGATTTGCCTTCTTCATGACAATTGAGTTGCTCCCATGCTCATTTATAGTGTACATTTAAAAGGTGAAATTAACTCAGAGGACCAGGCCTGAATCCATCAGCAACTTTTTGTCTCACTCTTTTCCTACACAATCTACATTTGATTAAAACTTCCCTCAATAACAAATTCTACGTTCACATTTCCAGGAACTGAAAGTATTTAAGATTCCGCACCGGCCTGACGAAATCATAAGGTTACGTATCGGCATTCACTCTGGCCCTGCTGTAGCAGGAGTGGTCGGGAGAAAGATGCCTCGGTATTGTCTCTTTGGTGACACTGTCAATGTGGCTTCCAGGATGGAGAGTTATAGCCAAGGTAAGACCGGTTTCTTCTCGGTTTCAGTTTGTTCTCAAATCAAAGAAAACATAAATAATGTCTTTTTTCTCTGATTTTGGCGTAACATAAATTATAAAAAAAAAGAAAAATTACTTTTGAAATTAATCTACTTAATTAAGATTAAACACATCAATCTGAAGCATGTTTTCGATCATACACACACACTCACACACACACATGCGCGCACGCAGGTACGCACCCAGCATGCACGTACTCTCTTTCTCTCTCTCTCTCTCTATCTATCTATCTGTCTCTCTCTCTCTCTCTCTCTCTATCTCTCTCTCTCTCTCTCTCTCTCTCGCTCGCTTTCTCTCTCTACCTAACTACCTACCTACTTACTTATCTACCTACCTACCTACCTACCTATCTCAATAGCAGGGTTTCTAATGTAATCGTTGTTCTGGAATTAAAGTAATAGAAATGAAAATAATCCAATATATAAATAACTCGTAAATAAATAGCCATGCACACACATAATAAATATTTTATACAGTTATTGGTTCCAGATACACAATGTCTTAGCATTATGAATTAAATATTTTCCATTACTAGAATTTGTTTTCATACTGCACAATCTAACATAATAATTTGCTCATAACAAACATAAGTTATAGACATGTATTTTGGATGTATCCACTGGCTGGTTTGTTTTCATTAAAACATACTTTGTCTGAACTTAAAAATACCTATGACAAAGTTTGCTCAGCCTCTGGCGGGTATTTGCTGTAGAAAATGCAATATGCAACTGCAGTGAAGCTGTTCGCCTCACATGTATCCGTCATCTACGTAAAGTATAATTTCCTTCTTTATACATTATGTATTCACAGATAAGGCAGAAAAGAATTTACATTTGATTTTTAGTATTGCTTCTTGTTATACTTTCTATTTACAGCTTTGAAGATTCATCTATCAGAGCCAACAATGACCCTGCTGGTACAGATTGGTGGTTTTGAGCTTCAAGAGCGTGGAAACATTGACATCAAGGTAAGTTTGGAATAACACGGACTTCAAATCTCAAGCCAGAAGTTAACGGCACAAAAGGGGATGAATCAAATCAATTTTTAGAAACTGACCCTGGACGTTCAAATGAGCCACATGGGGGGAAAATGTTAACTTTTTTAGAGTGCAGCAGGGAGGTTGCCATGGTGATCTTGCAGGGCATGAACACAAAACACGGGTTAATAAAAAAAATGAATCCAAGAGAAAGGATTTTCGCTTGGATTATAACATTACAATTCAAGACCTCAGTTCTTGCTGGTTTTGTCTCCATTTTCTGAAGAAAAAAACAACAACAACAACAAAAAACAAACAAACACGAACGAGAAATCTTTGAGTACTTAGAAGAAGTATAACAAATGCACACTATGGCATTGTCTGAAATGGGTTGTGGCACTTATCAAGCTGTTTCACAGTTCCGATTTGATCTAACTTCTTATTGTAATACTAAAATCACAAATGTTTAACGTGGAATTTATCAGAAAGTGGAACTGGAACAAACAAGAACAAAGGTCGTGAATTGAAGAAGAGGGAGTGAATCATATTTTTAGAAAAAAAAAAATTAGTGTAATCATTTCCAAGTCCTTTTTTTTTTCTGGAAGTCATTTTGTAAGATCAGAAGAATATCATAGACATGGATACGATGCACATGATAGGACATTTGGGGCGGTCACTTTTACAGGATGCAGGGATTGTCACATTTTTGTCATTAACTTTGTGTCTTCAGCGCAACCAATTGTGTTTTAACCATATTTGTCCGTTTTGCTGTACATTTTTTTCTTTGTGTTGATCAGTGCTGTAGCATAACATACCGTGGGGATTTTGGCAATGCTATCCTTCGATATTGCAAGCACAGAAATACATAAATAGGGAAAGGCACACGCCCTTTTGTACGAAAAACGTGTTTTTATCTATTATGATTTTGTTTCCATTATATCTACACGTGGGGCTTAGCAGTGCAGTAATATACCATTAAAACCAAACCTATTTTACTCATTTGAGAATAGTAATAGCATTACTCTTGTAATACATTGTATTCTATCTTCGCTAGTGTGTCTAATAGCCTACTCTACATAATTATTTACATTGTCCACAGGGCAAAGGTCTCATGAAGACCTACTGGCTGACAGGTGAAGACCACAGCCGTAGACAACAGCGAATGCAACGGGGTATCGCCAGAATAGAACGGACTGGTTCTTCCAGAAGACGGAACAAAATGGAAAAGCCATCCACCCCAACCTACGGTTTCAGATCCGAAGGCTCACCTCAGACACACCACCAAGGCATCTCTCCTAGCCTCAGTGGCGGCAACTATAACTATTCTGTGGATTCCCCTGCCACCTTCAGGCATAACAACTATCTCCATCCCTTCTCAATGCTAGTAGGACCCACTAGCGAGGATCTAATCCGCAGATCTTCATCTCGTAGAAGGAGGTTGAAGTTTGCTTTGACCACCGAGGAGCCAGAAATAGAGATCCCTTGTACTGGCGACGACACAGACTTAGAACCTCTTATATTTACGGCTGACTCACTGCCGACCATCATACGTTCTAGAGTGGACTTAGAAACTGCAGTTGAAAATGAGAACGGCCAAAGTAAAAGTGATGGATCTAGCAGCCCTAGTTGTGCGTCCGTCAGAGAAGTGGATGACGTCATACTTAAAGAATGTGCAGATAGAGACACCACTCAAGATTCCACAGCGTCACTGTCTACTCAGATCGATACCTGCAGCTCTGCGACACCCCAATCACTTCGATCTACGCGGCGAGTGAAAGCACCAATTGTTCGTATCGAATCCTTTGATTTTGACTGCCCCGACTCTCCAACAGCAATGAGCACAGAACAAATCAACGTGTCATCTTCCTCCATTGACAGTACACAGGACAATGAACCCGTGTCACCTGTAGAATCACGACGAGCTGAAAAACTCAGAGAAAGTGGCAAATCGTCAAGCACAACTAGTTCAAATGATTCTAAACAAGAAAGTTCCTCGTCCAATCACAGCTACAGAGACCAAAGCTGTGTAAGGGGAACTACAAACCCAGCGAACTTGGATACGGTCAGCAGGCCAATAACGTTTAACGAAAGCAGCAAAAACAACTTGAAATCGTCCATCAATGGTTTAACAGGGGGGATTCCTAACACGGGCATAGCAAATAACAAAGTGTCTCCTTACTTTGACAAACCAACCCCATTCTGTAGTGATTGTGTGGATGACGATGTATATGACTGTACGCCATACAACTCTGAAACATTTCCATTCATGGATTCAGTCAGTGCCGAGCCTTCTTACAATATAGAAATTGAAACGTTACCCACTAAGAGACAGAAGTTTGGCCAGTCCAGACATAGCAACAGTGAAAACGGTTCTGACAGTATCCGTCATGAAATGATACCTTTATTGTCCAACACGGGCAATGCTGTACACTGTGGCTTCACAGGTGGTTGTGATGGGGACGAGAATGTCTAATTGCATTGTACCTGTATGTTTGTAATTTAATTTCTGAACAGTGGATATCATATCAAAGCAGTTTGCCGGGTTTACCGATACACCAGGCACGCCAACGTTCGGCACCAGTCAATGGAAAGTGGCCCATCCTGAGATATGATCCAAAAGAGGTCTCACAGCCGAGACATTTAGCATTTCTGAGTCCACTGAGGATAATTCGAACCTATGACTGGATATAGGATCCGTGGCAAGGGATCCTGCACTCCAGGCACCGTAGGGTATTTATTATGTATAGTGGAGGGAGAACAAGGAAGACAATGAAATATTCGGCATCCTTTCACTAAGGTGTGGGATAACTTTCTCAGTGCAAATTGGACAGACATCAATATACTCTTGAATAAGTGTGATATAACGTATATGACAGATATTCGTTTGTTTATTTAGCCAACCATTGTGTACATTTTGGATGTTTTTTATCAATCACAATTTTCATTCAATTCATTTGAGACATTTCTATTCATTTCGAAACAAAAGTGAATTCACAGCTGCATGCAATTTCTTTGGAGTCCTGGCAAATAGGATTAGTACATTGAGAACAGCGTTTATCGATATTGTGGGGCGCAGGCTTTAGAAAAAAGCTTGAAATGTCCATTTTAACACTCTGAGCATTGTGCAGTAGCAGATCAAATTATTCTTGCATCCACGACTTGCATTTGGTGACCTTAGTTCCTGTCTGTTCTGTTTCCGTCTTCTGAAAAGTTGGAGATTTTTTAGTCTGTAGAAGAGGTATAACTTAATGCACACTTTGACCCTTGTTTGAAAATGCTTTATGCGTTGTGGCACTTATGGGGCTGTTTGACAATTCCAATTTAATATCCATCCTTATCATAATACTGAGCCGCAAACGCTTAACGTGGCATTTCCGTTGTGCAAAAAGGTGGAGTTGTAGCAAATAAGAACCAAGGTCGCAGTTTGATGAAATTCAGTTCTTCCACATTAACCTTGAATCTAAAGCCGCATCTGGTCGGTATCTCATTCACTGGCTTGCAGAACAACCTGGCTGTTCTAATTAATGCTCCCTGATGAGCGAAAAATTTTGCAATGGAATGACCGAACGGTCCAAGATGCTAGAATTAAAATTACAAATTTCCAAGAAAGCAGGCCTCTTAGCTCACCCTCGATCAACGTTCCCTCTACTTTTTCCAGACCACAGTGCGAAATTTTTTATGCTTGGAGCAGAATATTTTAAAGAGTTGACGCAATCGTTCTGTGGAAATTAAAATGAGAGGCAACATTCTGGTGTGCGTGGCACCAGTATAGCGACCTCACAGCTTAGAAGGAACATGGCCTCCAGTATTAACTGGCCGATAACATTCTGAGAGTCACTGAATACTTCATTTTTCAAACAGGTTTTAGCATAATCTTCACCATTATTGCATGACTGGTTTTCCAGTGCTGTCCAAATCTAGACATGCTTTTCAATACAACTTATGATCAAGTATGTTCAAATGAAAATCTGTTTATCACTTACTATTCGTACCGCCGGCCTCTGTATTATTTATTTGAATTGGAAGGCCTGTTATGATTTACAATATATCGTATTTGGGTCCTTTCAGTGTTTTTTCTCTGTCACACATGGCCACCACTACTGTGTTTATTCCATTTCCATTCATTATAAAAATCTGAGATAAGACCATAATAAAGTAATGAATAAGAAAGAGTCTCATTTGCCACCCTTAACTCTTTCAATACTGGAACAACATTGCTGTAAACGTTTTACTACACTATCAGTTTCAGAATTCGGTTCTCCATTACTGACTTTTCAAACACAGATCCGAACCCTGATTTAGACCCATATTTACCGTTTACAGTACTTGTAATAATGTATCTTAATATCAACAGGATCTGAGAAAGTCTAGCTTTCACAGTGTCAGTAGCAAAACTCGAGAAGCTATCTATATCTCTCCTCTGGGAGTAGATTTTAAAATGTTAAAAAGTTGAGATACTATAACTTTTTGTAAAGTTTGGCTACAAAACTTTATGAACGGTTTTCTTGAAGTGTCCTGATGTAGAGAAGCAATAAGACAGTAACGGCTGAGGCGATGCACCGTCCCCGCTCTCATATACATACATTGCAATTCCCTATGGTGTCATGTAGTGTCAGTGATAAAGTGGACATAGGGCATTGCAAGAGCATTGTAGGAATCTCTTCCACTGGACTTCCTCATGTTTGTTTTGTTTTGATTTGTTTTGTTTAACATTTGGGAATGATTATTTGGGCTATGTTGTCAAACTGGGTTTTATTTGGTTACGATTATATTTAATTCTTAGGTTTTGGTTAGGATTATATTTAATTCTTAGGTTTTGGTTAGGATTATATTTAATTCTTAGGTTTTGGTTAGGATTATATTTAATTCTTAGGTTTTGGTTAGGATTATATTTAATTCTTAGGTTTTGGTTAGGATTATATCTAATTCTTAGGTTTTGGTTACGATTATATTTAATTCTTAGGTTTTGGTTAGGATTATATTTAATTCTTAGGTTTTGGTTAGGATTATATTTAATTCTTAGGTTTTGATTAGGATTATATCTAATTCCTAGGTTTTGGTTACGATTATATTTAATTCTTAGGTTTTGGTTAGGATTATATTTAATTCTTAGGTTTTGGTTAGGATTATATTTAATTCTTAGGTTATGGTTATTATTATGTTTAATTCTTAGGTTATGATTAGGATTATGTTTAGATCTTATTTTTGCTTAAGATTATATCTAATTAGGTTATGGTTAGGGCTGCGTGTTCGTTGGCCATTAATATGTTTGCTTGCGGAATGACCGCAGTAAAGCTTTTGGAACTTGGTCACAAACATCCCAATAGTAAACATTTTGTCCACATGACCCAAATAGCTGTAACCTTAATGTCTATGGCTTCCCTTTATAAATTATTATACATTTTATTCATGATAAGTTCTTTCTATTTATTGTTAAGACTTTCAGACCAGACAGTGTACAGTATTAATGCATATTAATTAGCAATAATTCCAGTTAAGTCCCAGGTTGTGTGATGACTTAATGTAACATTCCATTGTGTTCTGTTGTATTTTTATTTGTTATTCTTTCGACAGGGATGAAACGGAAGATAATTACATGAGGCGAAAGCTATATAATTTATTGAAGCCCAAACGGAAGAACGACCATAGTGCAATTGAAAAACGTGTTTGGTTATTTTGAAAAAATTATTCCAATACCTGTTTTGTCCCAAAGCCCAGTGTTATCTCACGCTGATCAAACAGGCTGCTTTTCTTGATCTCTATTAACAATGCACTTGGGGACATTGATTTTGTTTTTTCAGGTTCATGGATATGTGACTATGGCCGTTTTTCCATCTGGGTCTTCAATAATATTATCTCATTATACATTTCTGCGAAACCAGAACTCAGGTGATAGGCATACCAACTAGTGATAACTCTTACGTTTTTATGTTGAGATAATTGTAGTGATACGGACTTGCTGAAATTGGTGCTACAACGTAGCATTTATTTTAAAATTGAAATGGTTTGAGGAATTATGCAAAAGACCTTAGAATTGGTGGATGGGTCCAATCTGTGGCAGACCCAATGTAAGTAAAGATTCATAAGCCTACCTGTCATTTGGGGTCATAGACGAGAGAATGTCTAGGCGTGTAGTGCACAGGCCAGTTTCGATGATTTTTTCCACCCCTGCATGGCTTTTCCAGACATCATTTTTAATTAGAATATTATTCCGATTCATATTTTAAGTTTATTGGATTCACCATTTCAATACACGGACAACACAATCTACGGATGTTGGGATGTTATAGATGAAGGTCTAGAGATAACATTTCCTTAGGATGTGGGGTGTTATATATAAACAGATAATATTACCTAAGAATATGGTATGTTATAGAAAAACTGATAATATTACCTAAGGATATGAGCTGTTATATTTGTTCGAAGTCGAAGTTGAGCATATCCGGAAATCAAAGACATTGCAGTGTGATTTGAAAATGCCAAGACGGTCTTTGACATGTAGCTCAACTTATATTATAAATTCTTAAACGTAACTTTGTACTTTGAATACTCATCATTATACTTTTACAATAATAGGAATATTGTTTCTTGAACAGGGCATACGCTTCTAAGTCCATACAATGACAGGAGCTCTGTTAGTATTCAATGTGATGTAAGTAGACTCATCAATGCCGTTATTTATCATTATTAAAACATTTGTTGAATGAAATCTATCAATATTGTCTCTTCATTGTATACATGCATAGATCAATACACGTGTGAGTTGTAGGTGTTGATGTGTGTGGCTTGAGGGAGTGCGCACTCCTGGGTGGTAGGTTGTGTCTTGATGAGTTACGTGTGAGTTGGCAAAGTACCTAATTACGTACGCTTTTAATTACGTGACTTTTATGTATCCTTTTATATCAGTGGTTCTCAGGGGGCAATTTTGATTTTCACGGGGGAGGGGGGGGGGCGAAAACGAAGGAAATGGCGACAAGGGGCCGAAAACGATGAAAAGTGGGCGACCGGGGGGGGGGGGGGGAGGGCATGGCATGAATGGAGAATCTTCGGGGAGCAAATACAGAACGACCAGTTATCTTTTCATCAGCACGTTTAAGTGAGTTTTATGGACAGAAAAGGCATTATTCTATTTAGTGCATTTGACAAAGAATGTTTTCTGTTCTATAAAGATGAATCAGCACGCCTGTTGTCATTAATAAGGCTTTGAAAAACTTAACATCATATTTTATGTAGTCTGTCTTTTTGTGAATATGCATCCGTTGGGTTTGAGTAGGGAACGGTGGGGTTGGGGGAGAGAATGGGGGCCGGAGGGGGGGGGGAGGGGGGAAGGAGGCGACGATGAAAGAAAATTTGGAGCCGGGGGAGGGGAGGGGGGGTGATTGCCTGAAAAAGGTTGCGAGCCGCTGTTTGAGCTTATTGTTAGGGACCTGTGGTATTTCACATAGTAAGCTCTAACTGACCACTTGAATACGACTCAGTCTTTTCTCTATTCAACTATATGGACCCTTAACTACAGGATTTTAACTTGCTTGTGCTCAGTCCCAGGCTCCCTTGACCAAAGCTTCTTAAACATGTAAAAAATGGGTATAAAATACTCAAATAAATGCGAATAATTAATTGATTAAATGAATAATCAAAAACAGCTCTCGTGGGAAATCAGCACAAATCTCACAAATTCAGTTCAAACGGTATTCTATGAGGAAATGGAAATCAAAACGTGGTAGGTGCAAAATTCACACTTTTTAGAAAAATTGAGTTACATTGGCGTGTCCACTTGATGATAATAGCATCTCTGGGTGAAAACGACCGAGGCAGGTCTAGCCGCCAGAGCTGTGGCTCGTCGCCCATGAATTTAGCTTCACACTAGCACAAAAAAGGCACGGAGGCTGGTGTAGCCGCCTATGAATATTTTGCTACACACTGTTGTATCCCGCCGGGTCGTGGTGTGGGCAGAGTCTATCGTGCTAGTTTGAAGCAAAATTTATGGGCGACGAGAAACCGGTCTGGCGTCTACTCCAGCCTAGGAATGTTTCACCCCTAAGGCTAACGTGATTTAGTGGGATTTTTTTTTAACAGTTGGGCGACTTTGAATTTTAACATTTCGATTCGAAGCTGGAGTTGGTACAGCATTTTGAGAGCGGCTTTCTGAAAAGCCACAAACCATTAACTGGATTACTTCACTCCTTAGGAAGGTATCATTCTTAGCCGGAAACGTCACGGCCAGTAAGTTACTGCCAGCAAAGTCTACACCTAAGAAATAGTATCAGAAGCTGGCTGTGTCTGACCACGCTTAGTATGATTGGGTCCAGAAAGATTTATTAAGAAAATATAGAAGGTTATGAGGTGCATTTCTTGTCTACAAGCAGCTGATCGTGCCCATCCGGGTTTATTAGTCTTGTCCAAAGCATCCGCCTCGCTATTTTTACGGAACAATGACGTATGGAAAACTGTCTTTGCCTGTATAGCGCAGAGGAGCGGAGCAGAACGGATGCCGTGGACAATTATGCAGTGGCAAAGAGTGTTTTACTCTTTCATACGTCATTTTGCTTAAAAGCGAAGCGGAGCGGATGCTGTGGACAAGAACATTTACTATGCTACCTTACTTAGCGATGGTTTGGTTATCAGATCCTCGTATAGTACTGCAACAGAAACAAGAATATAAAGAATGCCAAGGTCTTTGTCCTACATTTCTGAACTTTTATTTATCTCTAATGATTGCAGATGTACAAACAGAGAACGTTATTTACATGGTCACACTGAACTATGTACAGAACATGGTTATATGATTATTGCACAAAACTGGAATCGTCCACAGACAAGAACGCTTTTATCACAAAGGTCATGTACAGCATTGACATAATCATTTCTTAGTATGAGTATCAGTTCTGCTCGAGTTTGTTTGCTTTCTACAACCTTAGTTTTTTGTTTGTGTATCTATCTCCATATTCTGAAAAACTGTCCACAGACCTTTTAGTATGTGTAGAAGAGGTATAACAAATGCACACTTTGGCACTTGTTTACAATGCGTCGTGGCTAGTATCAAGCTGTTTCCCAGTTCCGATTCATTGTAACTCCTTTACCACAATACAACGCCTCAAACGTTTAACGTCGAACTTCTCAGAAGTGCAAAAAACTGGAGTTGGAACAAACAAGAACTAAAGTCACGTTTTGCATGAGTATGTATGACTGCGTGCCTGAATGAATTTGCAAGAATTATTTGTCAGCTCGATGGACGAAAAAAAAAAAAGAGGATGAACAGGGAAAGAACATAGTTGAAATTAACTTTGTATTTGAAAAAGTTGGTCAAGTTTCACAACGAAAAAATACAAAAAATGCACCCATTTTTTAAATTACCATAGCCCCTTGTGGTGACATTTGTGTGGAGCAGAAATTGTTACAAATTGTTATTAGAAAAGCCGTGCAACTCGGCAAAAGTCACACGTCATCGCAAAGTGTGAGACAAAACACATCGCGATAACAGCTAGTCTCCCAAGATCTCGTTCTTACCACTGTACAATCATGTAAATGCATTATTCACCACGATCTACCTAATCTTCTGTACTAAGAATGGCATTCTGTGGATCTGTTTGCATACTCCAATTGGCGTCCATCTCTGCACTTAAACCAAACGTTTCGTGCAGATTCCTTCCGGTCTGAAGTGGTACACAACATGGTGCCACTGACCAGATGGGACAGTCAAGCCTTTGCTCCCTATTCCTTCAGTTCCTCCTCCTCCTATACAATCAGTCTCTTTGCTGCAGACATTCAAGGGGTGGAAATCGATAAAAAAAATAGTGGTTGTTGTTCTTCGGTCGTCTCCACCCATTAATGGGACTCGCCAGGAGAAACTGTAAAAAATCGGATTTATAGCTCAAGCCACTCACTAGTATATGAGTGTTATTCGTCGCCAAACTTAATACTTTTCTCTTTGACCTACCGTCTCAGAACACAGACGTTGTTCATTCGGCTGTTGGAATGAATGTTCAGGTCTAAGTAACTTAACCTCTCAAAGGGTGACCTAACAGGTCACCGGCTTGTGTAGTTATACATTATCATTTAGTTTTCTGTCTCCATTTCTCTAATACTCCGCCAGCACCGATTAACGCTGGACCCACTTAAAAACGACTGTAACTGGAAGAGGCACCATTTCGCCTCTGTTATGTACACGGGACACAAGTCGCCCCCTTAGAGTGACAAGCTTCTAACTCCCTTCCGTCAACTTTTGAGAAATTGATAATGGAAGTTTCATGTGCTCATAGATTTTAGTGATACTATTTTCTTTTTTCTT
Organism: Onchidella celtica; assembly: GCA_963931925.1. Lineage (NCBI taxonomy): Eukaryota > Metazoa > Mollusca > Gastropoda > Systellommatophora > Onchidiidae > Onchidella > Onchidella celtica. The sequence continues at coordinate 73,071,784 of OZ007568.1, forward strand.
TTTCAGTAGTATATGCAAACTACACACTGAATCGGCTTGATAGTTTGACACATAAAGGAGAAGGCATGTAGAAATAACATGTGGTGTGTAACTCAATTTAGCCAAAATGTGGAGATAGAACCTTGCCATTCTGAGGGGATGAAGTGACACAAGAGACATCATACAATAATTACAAGAGGTCATCGTCACACATAAATAACACTGTGAGTATTCAACATTTTATAGCAATTATAACACGCTGATCGTATACACGCGTGAGTTGACCAAGCGGGAATGAAAAGTCCGTCACTGAACCCAGTGGTACTTGTCACACTAAGGGGTGAAACGGACAAAGGCTAGTGTAAGTGCCAGGCTGGTGGCTCACCGCCCAATAAATTCTGTTTCACACGAACACAGCAGGCATTGCTCACACCAGTATTTACACGAACTCTTATACATTTAAGCAATGCCCCACACCGCGGCGGTATGAGCAGTGAGTAGTGTTTCAGTGTGACGCTTAATAATTACGGCGGTGAACCACCAGTTTGGCGCCTGCACCAGCCTTGGTTTGTTTTCTGTTTCACCTCTGAGACTTGTTCGCGCTCGCTTGCTCCACCGAGTTCAGTAGTCGATTTCATTAACGTGTCATCAACTGGCGCCTTTCTACGACCAGCGTGCCATTGCTCTGACTCTGTGTTGGACTATTAAATTACCCGTGAATTATTCTGAACACAGGTAAATATCAGAATCACATCCATGCCACACTTCATTTTTCTCTGTGTTCAGTAATAACAACAATAGGCGACCTAAGTTCTTGCTTGTTCTGTCTCCATTTCTCAAATACTGGAGATAATTCTTTTCGTATTATGTAGACGAGGTATAACAAATGCGCGCTTTGGCACTTGTTTAAAATGCGTTGTGACACCGATCAAGCTGTTTCACACTTCCGATTTATTCTAAGTCCTTATCTTAATACCAAAGCCGCAAACGTTTAACGTCGAATTTCCCAGTTGTACAAAATGTGAAGTTGGAACAAACAAGAACCAAAGTCACCAACAACAGCAACATACAAGATCACAAAATGTGAACATTTTTACATTGTTATAACCGATGCCACTCTCAAGGCTGCGGATGGCGAATGTGAGCGAGCTAGATTTTTCATTAAGTCCAATACATTTTTTTTGAGGACTATGAAAAAAACGTATGAAGAAATGGCCATTATAAATAAATTATGTAACACAGCAGAAACACACATGGATAGAGAGGGTGGAAAGAAACAGCGAAAGAGATTTTACAATATGCACATTGTTTAAAGCTGATAATTAAAGAGTTTTGTATTGCTTACTGACCATTCGTTAGAGATATTGCAAGACAGAGTCATTTTATTTGATATGTGAGTACTAAAATGACTGGATGAATGAATGGATGGATGAATGAGTAAATGAATGACTGATTGAATAAATAAATGGATGAATGAATGAATGAATGCATGCATGAATGAATGGATGAGTGAGTGAGTAAGTGAAGGAATGAATGAATGAATGAATGAATGAATGAATGATTGAATGAATGAATGAATGAATGAATGAATGAATGAATGAATGAATGAATGAATGAATGAATGAATGAATGAATGAATGAATGAATGAATGAACACATTAGTTAAGATTTTCAAATCATTCAAGACGTTAATGAATGCAAGATGAACGAATGAGCACAGATAGGAAAAAAAAAAATATTATCATGCTCACTTTCCTGCCTGCAAATAACCCGACGATGACATGAATTCACACAAAACAGTATTTTGTACAGAATTACTCTGAACAAATCCATACATAATTTTGATCTAAATATCAAAAGCCTTCTAGCACCATAGCAATAACTTCCGAGATCCATTTATTTTGCTGGACTCTCCGACCAGTAGAAATTGATCTGAACTAACCCAGTGGCCAACAGTCCAATCCATGGGTCATCCCAGACAAAATGTGGCAAAAATAATAATGATAATAATGATAATAGTAGTAGTAATAATAAAAATTTGCATGTCGCAAAGCCTGGGCATTGGAAAGAAACAGTAAGGAAACTATACAAGAAATTCTAATTAGAAGTGGAAGATGAAAAATAATTAGCTTTTGAGCCTTAAGTCCTTCATTAGCTGAAAAAAAAAAAAAAAACAGTTTAAAGCTGTATTTTCATGTGTACGGAAACGGAATCGGCAACAGAAATGTCAAAAATCCTTCAAGTGGGTAAAAAGAAAGTGTGCCTCCATGTGTACGAAATAAAACGGCTTTTCCATACACAAGAAAATATACTTTCTATTCCACTTCTTAAAAGATGATTGACGTTTCCATTTCCGTACACATAAAAACAAACCTTAACTGGTAAACAGTCTATAAAAATGCATCGTCACAGAACGGCTACCGAATGATTAATTGCTACTGCCGCTTCGCGCCTGCCAGTTCTAATAACAATACTCAAGAATTGCCAGGTAAGGTGCGGCAGCCGCGATTGCCACATTTTGTCTTTGTTCCAAGCCCGGCTGCGACACCAACGATTTTCTGTGGTTTTTAAGAACTATTTTTGTGCATGGCTCAATCAAAGAGAACGGCGCGGTGCATCCTTCACAAATCTCCACTTACCCCAAACTGCGCAGCTTTTCCTGCAACTTTTCAAACTAAGGGACAATAGCTGGGTGAAGGACAACTTCTTCAGTAAGTTGGAACTGTGTTATTTTGACATTGTAAAGACAACGCCGTCTCTATCACGTTTATAAAATACAATATGATGAATGGCTTGAAAGATACACCAATATCACTGTAATAATATTACTGATGGGACCATCTCACAGACAAATGAAGAATATACAAGAAAAATACTGTCTTTACATGGATAGAACTTTCACAAAATCAGAAGTATAAAACTCGACCTGGACAGGATAATAAAGTAACCAATCATCAATGAATAATTAACAAAAAACACAGGCCGTGTCAATGTCTGGGCAGTAAATAAGTTAAAGTCTGGATGAATGAATAATAAATACGTGAAAATGGATAATGGCTTGTTTAGATCTTCTCTCTGAGTATGGCCAAAGGCCTATGACTCAAGAACCCTGCTCCACTATTCTTTTTTTTTTTTTTTTGATTTTTCATTATTCTCCTATCCCATTTGGGAAATTTCCTTTGTGTCATTGCAGCCCAGGGACAACTGACTCAGATGTGTCGTCGGTAAGAAGTTCAATACTCAACTGGTGGTGGTGGAAGGGACTTTAGGAGTGCTGTATACACGTAACGGTCCACGGGTCTGGAGGGGGAGGGGGGGGGGGCGCAGTACTTGCCTTGCCGCTAGCTCTTTCTTTTTATTTGGATTATAATTTTGTAATAACTTACTCGTCCCCTTAAAATGACAAGCTTCGAACTCCCTTCCTTCCGTCAGCTTTTGAGAAATGGAGGATTGAAATTCCATGTACACATAGCTTTTGGAGCAAAGAATTTTTTTCTTTTTAATATTGCTTACATTACACATTACACACCGAATCTGCTTTCATACTTTGACACCCAATGGAGAAGGCCCGTAGAAGTAGAGTGTTTCGTGTGTAACTCAGTTCAACCAAAACAAGTGGAAATAGGACCTTGTCATTTTAAGGGGGCGAACTAACAGTTTCTTTTGGCTATCACAGAACGGACATTAAACAATGTAAAATGTTTCATGAGGTGTATGGACTTCTCCACAGCAAAAGAGGTAGAGAATTTTCTTTTTTCTTTTTTTCTCTTGTGTATTTTACCCATAGGTTTAATATCCACACAATAATCGCGACCTCAGTTCTTGTTCTTTCCCTTTCCATTTCCGGATAAAGTGGAGATCTTTCAGTGTGTAGAAGATGTACAACAAATGCAACACTTGACACTTGTTAAAAATACGTCCTGGCACTTGTCAATCTGTTTCACAGTTCCAAGTTATTCTATTTTCTTATCGTAATGCTAAAGTCGTAAACGTTTAAGGTCGAACTCCTCAATAGTGCAAAAGGTGGAGTTGAAACAAAACAACAAGTTAGGTCCTAATTCAATAAAACTATATAATATCACGACCTAACAGCACAGTTCTTAAAATATAACACAGTATAACATTATCAATAATACAGGAATGCCATTTCTAAACATCTTGTGGAAAATCGAGCAATAATAATGTACTATAGTATATTAATTATGTACAGCCTACCGTGTGAATCACATTTTGTTATCATTTGAACATTCATTACTTTGATGTGGCAATAATTATACACATGAAATTGATGTTATCAACCACACAGGTTCCAAACACAAAAATGGACACGCTGGCATTTCTAACTTTGCTTCACGTCTATAATATTATGATGTATATTATGCATGAGTGATGATATGATTTTTAAAAAGAAGAATCGACAAACAAAAATAAAAGCCGATGTCACCATCTAAATACTAGTAATACCTGACGTAATGACTTCAATGTTTTCGATGTGGTTTAAAGGGCAGTTACTGCTACACAAATTCTTGCTCGCTTAAGATGTCAAGAGTTATGTCCCTTATGCTCTTTCCGAAATCAAGAAAGCTATCCGTGGAGTACAGACGTAAGTAGAATTTCAGTTTGTTTCAAAATTTGTGTTTATTCACTACCTTGAGACTGGCAGTCTTAGTTATTAAATAATAATCTTCCTAAACCGCTTCTAAGACCGATTCTCACGAACCACAATAACTGTACACGTTATCACATACCATTTGACGACCATGAGAGTTGGCATTGATTTATAAACTTTTTACATTCGTCACAGCAAACACTCTTGTCAGCAACATTCCCGCTACCACTGCAACCCGCTACGTAAAAATCAGTAAAATGCAGGACAGCATAAGGGGGGTACCAATCTTAGACCGGAACCTCACAGCCAGTCCCTATGGGCAAAATGTGCACCTAAGAAATAATGGCAGAAGCTGGCTGTCTGACCTGGCTTAGTATGATAGGGTCTTCTCGGATTTACTAAGAAATATAGGAATTTATGGGGTGTACTTCTGGTCTGACAGCAGCAGACCTGCCGTTCTGGGCTTAGTATGATAACCCCCCCCCTCACCCCCCCCCCCAAGCTACGATGTTGCTTCACCATCGGACAGACTAGTTTTACCATCAGGATGATTCTCAATGGACAGTTCGAGGGACCAAGTACAAATAAAACAATACGACGGAATAAGACCCACCATAAACAGCTCAATCTCTCATATTTCATCATTGTCATTCATCAAATTCAAGATGCCAACATGGTATACATGACTCAGCTGTAGGCTACTTGGGGCACATGTTATTTCATTGTATATTCGGATTGATCACCTCACAATGACATAAACTATACCATTAGTGTTGAATCCTAAGCAAAACCCCTGGCAGGCTGTAACTCCCAGTCTGCACCCTATGGAAATCCCACGCGTAGGACTGACGTCAACTGTGAACAATTTAATGATGTCGCTCCTACGCAGATCCGCTGTAGACGACATCCCGCCAATGACAGTTTGGTGTAGAGCACCCGTCCTACTGAGATCCTAACAATTCCTTAGGGAAATCCCATACAAATCTACGTCGAACTGACCTAAGGATGCAGACACAGTCTTGTTGTTTGAATTCCACGCATGTATTCGCTCCCTGGCCTTTTGGTGTTAACTTAAAAGAGCTGACTGATTTCATGTACGCATAGTAAAGATTGAAAAAGCCTTGGGATTCATGACAGTTATCCCGCCCTGTGATTTGACCGTACGAAACATTCCGTCTTTGTGAATATCTCAAAAACACAGTTAGAAATGGATAAACAATTCAACTCAGAACGGGGTAAAAAAAAAGGCGATGTTCTACTTCAAAAGTGCACACTTGTAGCACAAACAACTGATAGGTCGAACCAAAAAAAAGCAGTCAAAAGCTTTCTTAAACGTCCCTCATAATTATAATTGTGGGTACGTTTGTCGATGACACTGCCATGGATAGAGAATCTAGAAGACCCTCAGAAAACTAACACCCAAAATTGCCTTGTGATGAAAAAGGCGGCTTGGATGTTTCAGCTCTAACAAGATGAATCATTGTAGTGATCTCCTCTCGTACCGAACAGGTAGAGCTACAATCTCATGAGAAGAAAGGGATTTAAGCGAAACGAGGCAAATGTCTATCCAAAAATTCTGCATTTGTCCATCGGGTTCATGAACATGTTATCTGAACACTGAAATGCCTCTGCAAATTCGTCCGAACTTCGCAGGATGCCGTTGATTCTGTGGAAATAAAATGTAAAACATCAGTTTTTTGTTTGATTTTTTTTTAAACAGATATTTGTTTACACGTTACAAAATGTTTACATCCTATGATTGATTTGTTAACTTCGGCATCGCAAAGACACGCATTTTTTTCCTATTATGCAAATGCGCCAAAAAGCGCGATAGAAGTTCACTTTCACTGAGAGTTTCGAATAACAACCGAGTATGTGGTCGACAATTCAGTGATAAAAATATTAATTTACTCCAATATGGATAATGCAAGCGGTACATAAAATGTATTACCATGACAGACAGTTTAATTCTCTGGAGTCCGGGCACATTTCAGATTTACAACGCTGATTGAAAATAGTACTTAAGCGGACGAATGCAAACAAACAAAAAAGATTTATCAATAAATTCATGAATTATTAGATAACTTCGCAAAAGTTTCAAAGACATAACAATGCCCACCGTTGGATATGCCAAGACCTTAGTCCTTGTTTGTTCCAACTCTACTATTTGCACAACAGAGAAATTCGATGTTAGAAGTTTGCGGCTTTCATAATATTAAGATAATGAGTTAGAATAAATCGGAACCGCGAAACAACTTGATACGTGCCTTAACGCATTTTAAACAAGTGTCGTCTTGTGCATTTGTTATGCCTCTTCTACGTACTAAAAGATTTCCAGTCTCTTTTGTTTTTGTCCCCAGAAAATGGAGTTGGAACAAAGAAGAACTAGGGTCCCGACGTTCTGAATATGGCACACTGGGCATTACAGGGTTAATTGAAAAAAAATAATAATAATAAAAACACAGAATCGAGTACATGTGACATTGCAACACACTGATTCACCCAGGCTCAAAATGAATACCATGTTATCATCTCTTTTTTTTTTTACTGGAAAAGACTGTCTTGTACTATTTCCAGTTCTTCCTCTTTATCTTACATCACTAATTTTCACCGGCGCAAAATACCAAACATTATTGATCCAGGGTGAGAAAGGCAATGATGATGATGAGGCAGGAAATTGACTCACCACCGTCAATGCACATTAATTATCTGCAGCGATGATAACAGGCGACTTTGAACTTTCAAGGTTGACTTCCGGGACAAAATTCTGATTTATCCCCCCCTCACCCCCCACCTCTCTGATTTATTCCCCTCCCCCTCCCAACCTCTCTGATTTATCCCCCCCCCCACCTCTCTGATTTATTCCCCTCCCCCTCCCAACCTCTCTGATTTATTCCCCTCCCCCTCCCAACCTCTCTGATTTATCCCCCCCCCACCTCTCTGATTTATTCCCCTCCCCCTCCCAACCTCTCTGATTTATCCCCCCCCCCACCTCTCTGATTTATTCCCCTCCCCCTCCCAACCTCTCTGATTTATTCCCCCTCCCCCTTTTTTCTTTCTCAAGACCTGCATAAGGTTCTTAACGATCATAGTTATAAAATAAATCTACACAAAGTACTTAAAAGCCTGGCATTCCGTGAACCGCAAAGAAGGCTGCTGTGCAATGAAGAAAGCTCTAATTATGCTTTAAAAAATAAAAGGTTTAGGGAGAGAGTGGGGGCGTGTATGTGGGTCCAGGAAAGTGGGAGTATGTGTGTGTGTGTGTGTGTGTGAGTGGGGGGGGGGGGTTCAAAAGCATTCTGAACTCACTAAGGAATCGAGACTTCACAAGAGAAGACGGTAGACAAGAAATATCAGAAGTTTATTCGTGCTATTGTTACTCTTCGATAACAATGCAGTTGCGCCTGTTACTGTATTTACCTTCGCCCCCGACAGGCATCTTAACTGCCATAAAAAAGCTCTCTGGGAACTTAAGTGGCTTAATAGCAATCTTCCGCGCAATTCATTTCTCCTTCACGCCCCATTGTCTAGTTCACAATGTCTCTTAAATTACGCTATTGTCGAAGGCTGATTGCCCGTGGCTATTGATTCCATTATGGAATCACACAAGATAAAAGTGGGCGAGAACACATCTCGGCATTAAGTCAAGTGCTCTCTTCAAATGCACGAATGATTGCCATCAAGCTCAAAAGCGCGGATGCATGGAGCACGAGTATTTACAAATAATTATGGAGTCAGAGAGAGAGAGAGAGAGAGAGAGATAGACAGAGAGAGAGAGAGAAACAGACAGAGAGAGGGGGGAGAGGGGGAAATATGGAGAGAGAGAGAGAGAGAGAGAAAGAGAGGGAGTGAGAGACAAAGAAAGAGAGGAGAGAGAGAGGAGGAAGAGAGAGGGAGGGGTGCGAATGAAAGAGAGAGAGGGGGATGAGACGGAGAAATAGAGAGAGAGAAAGAGAGAAGGGGGTGAGATAGAGAGACAAATAGAGAGAGAGAAAGAGAGAGGTGGGGGATGAGAGAGAGAGAGAGAGAAAGAGAAAGAGAGAGAGGGGGGGGGGGGGTGAGAGAGAGAGGACAATGCACAGAAAATAATCATGCTTCAATAATTTTTGTTGACTTGGCCCTTAGGACATTAAGACTGACCTAAAAAAAAAATGGCTTATAAGAAAATTAAAATGTTTTATGACGATAAGATTATCATGATAAGACCTGGACTGCCAATCATTGCCAAAATAATACTTGCTGATTTGTCGAAGAGAAAATCGTGCAAACCTGCAAAACTTTGGTGAAGCTATCTGATAATTTTATTTCTGTATTGATAAATCTCTCTCTCTCTCTCTCTCTCTCTCTCTCTCTCTCTCTCTCTCTCTCTCTCTCTCTCTCTCTCTATCTCTTTCTCTCTCTCTCTCTCTCTCTCTCTCTCTCTCTCTCTTTCTCTCTCTCTCTCTCTCTCTCTCTCCCTCTTCTGTATTTGTCCCCTTAAGTACTATTTTAAATCAGTATTGTAAATCGGCAGGCTCTCTTCCTCAAAAATGTTATGTATGTGTACAAACTATGATGATCATAATAATAATGGTCGAATATATTTTGCTTTAAAGAAAAAAAAAATACTGTCCAGAGCTACGAGAGTAATTAAACGTTGTCATTATCACTTTAAGGGCGGATCTATGAAGTACATACGCTCGATTGTGGCTATTTTTTTTTTTATCCCACCTCACCCCTTCTCATTTTGCCACAATATGAACGCTTTTCATCCGCGTGGCTTTAACAGCCATCTCACCCCCACCCCCTACCTATGTACGAAGGCACAACCATTGGAATGGTGAATGTCCACGACATGGCTTTGGTTTTTAAGTGGCATTTTGCACAACTGTAATTTGACTGTTTAATATTTTCATAATTGCAAGCAAATAAGTTCATATTGTGAACAAAATTAATTAAAAGAAACCTGTTAATCTAGAACCATCATTCAGATGAAAAGAAAGGAAGTCCTTTGATGATTTCTGAATGAACCAATTAGTTGTTGTTGTTGCTGTTTTCCAAATATTTTTGTTCATATTTTCCTGTTCAGCAGCCAACAGAGCATTGGAATTTCTTTCTTTCGGATACCTGCACTCTCTCACCACCAGTGCCGACACACCATGAAATATTAACGAGTCGTAAATAAATGTGTGGATTATGCGTTGTTACCATACAAAAAGCTAATCGTGGAGATTCTGCATGTGTATTTTGCGTCCCAGGGGGGCAGGATAAGGGCATATGCTCAGAAATGGAGTGATTGGAGATAGGGGGGGGGGGTGTCACGAGCAGAGTTAGGGTCTTGGGGATGTTACGACTGCACGAGAGGCAGCTAACTCACACTCGGACACAACCACACAAGAAAAGTACTAAATAACTAGAGCGTATATATGTCAGGCCGGTCAGGCCATAGTTTACATAAATATTAATAACAAAACAAAAGACAATAGAGGTATATATTCAAACCAAAAAACTCTAATTAATAACTTAACCAATGATATTCATGTAACTATGGAGGTACTGCAATCAATAGCAAATAGGTATATTATACGAAACTGGATATCAATTTAAAGTGACAGTTGAGTCGCCACTGGCCAGTCGCCAGGCAAACTCTCCATAAATCATATGGGCTTAAATGTTAGGAGGGCCCAGTACGTTCAAAGCCTACAGAAGCACTCTTCGGCTTGTAGGTAATTTAAGCAGTTGCCAAAAGACTATATTTTATGCACAATCACTATTCAATTCATCAACAATGTGCTATATTATTCCAATCATACTATGGCAATAGATCTATCATACAGGACACTCGTGGTCGAGTGCCAGCTGGGGTTTCCTTAGTCTTCCTATGAGGCTGTAGTTCTCTCTCTATCTCCGATCTCTATTATACTTGAATAATTAAGATATATTACCATTGCTCACGCCTACTGAGAGGCGCGAACATCAAAATAGCGCAGCGTGGGCTTTCAAAGGTCAGCCCACTCAGACCTTTCTTTCTAGAGCTCAGTCAGTCCGTTAGCAAGGACTTCTTAGTCTTCAGACCACACAGTTCAGGTACTGGCCAACCGGAGATACTTCACGAAACGATGCTTCTCTCGTCTGTATTCACTAAATCTGAACGTTACACGATGTTATATACTATCTAACTACCCAGCGTGCTAGTCCGCTGGCCCAATTAGTTCAGCTATCTCATAGGTCGAAACCTCCCACCATTTTAACTGTAGTAATACGTCTGCACTATTCTACCAGCCAGTTAACGTGCAAAAACTTGTCTAGTCATACTTAACAATGTCAACTGTCCCCACCTTGTTTCACCCCTACTCCATTACTTATTAATCACGAACATAAGCCGACAAGCGTGACTCTAGCAGTTTAACTCTACATTTATTTACTCACCAACTATAATTTGGCGAGGACCGTTCAAGGCCACCAGCCAATTTCTCATGGCCCTGGTAAACAACAACAACTCACTCTCTGCGTGAGTTTTAACAATATCCGAATCATGACACATCCCCCACCCCAGTTAAAATTTGCAATTTTAACGATATAAATGATTATCGTAAGGGGAAGGCATGAGTCGAGAAATTCCTCGAAAGGTGAACTTAACTAAGAATACTAGGTAATAACTAAGACTAGTACTAAAGTTGAAAAAAACCTACAGGACGGGTATCATTGATGGACAAAACTTCATGAAAATCTTAAGGCTCCGTCCAAAAGTATATATCTCTCTGAGGATTAAATCTTACCTCTAAATAGGTAGACATTAACAATCATAACTCTAAAATTTTAGAGTACAACACTGATCCTGTGCGAATGCCATCAGGAATGCATACATACAATGAATAATACTCAAGAAAAGATAACTATAGTAGCATCGATGGCATTAGTGGATCTGGACTCCTGGTCTGCCATGATCTTCTCGTCCTCGACCCTGGGCAACAACGTCTGGTGTGGCCAAAATACGGGTCGACGTCAGTAAAATAGCTGTTGGAACAAAGGAAAGCACAGGGGTAGGTGAAAAGTGTTCACAATGGGTGAACAATATGTGATACCATCCCTCGGTCTCTGAATGAGGTGCTAATCAGTATCCAACGCCAATACATATGACAGACTAAAATACAACAAGATTAAGGTAACCGTGATAATAGGTCGGCATGGACATTATCTCCACCAGGAATGGCCTTTATAATGAAGCGGTATTCCTGAAGGGCCAGACTCCATCTGGTCAAACGAGCGTTCTTGGCTCGGTTCGATTTTAAAAATAACAACGGTTTATGGTCTGTCTCGATGACGAATTCTGTCATAAGTAGGTAGCGGGAAAACGCGTCTACGGCGTATACAATCGCCAGGCATTCTCGCTCTATAATAGCGTATCTCTGCTCTCTCGGAAGTAATTTCCGGCTAGCGTACATACAAGGGCGCAATAAGCCATCTCTTTCCTGAAGCAAAACAGCTCCAATTCCCTGGTCCGACGCGTCAGTTCGGACGGTGAAGGTGCGCCTAATATTCGGTAGTATAAGCAGCGGCGAACTGGAGAACAGTTGCTGCACTGTCGCGAGCGCGGTGGCGCACTGCGTATTCCAGGTAATTTTGTTGGGTCTGTCTTTTCTTGTAAGATCGGATAACGGGGCCGTAAGGGCCGAAAAATTAGGAACAAATTTCCGATAATAGCTTAAGAAGCCTAACAGGCTACGAACCTGCTTCTTAGTATGAGGAGCCTGGAGTTTTAAAATCTTACTTATCTTACTGTCGTCCGGTGTTTGGACGCCTTTGGCGATAGTATGTCCCAGAAAGTTAATCTGCGTATAACCCAGGAAGACTTTGCTAGGCTTAGCTGTAAGCCCGGCATCTCGAAGTTTACTAAGCACTTGACGAAGTGCTTCTAAGTGGCCTTTCCAATCCGTATGGAAAGCGCAAATGTCGTCAAAGTAGCTTAGGACGCATGGTGTCTGCTGCAATAGGATGTTCATCATCCTCGCAAATGTCGCTGGTGCCGTTACGAGACCGAATGGCATGAATCTCCATTGCATGAGACCCATAGGGGTCTGAAACGCTGTGTACTGTTTACTGGCCTCTTCCATTGGGATTTGCCAGTAGCCTTTAGCCAAATCTATTTTCGAAAACACGGACGACTCGGCCAATCGCGCAAATAGATCTTCCTGATTCGGGATAGGTTCAGCATCGTAAATGGTTAGAGCGTTAAGCTTCCTGTAATCGATACAAAATCTAACGGAACCGTCTGTTTTCTTTACTAGTACAATCGGCGAGCAGTAAGGGCTCGTCGAGCGCTCAATGACTCCTAAGCTGAGCATCTTTTCCACCTCGGACTGTATGGTGTCGTGCGCTTGCAGCGGGCGCGGGTAGGGTTTGACAAACACGGGTACGTCCGAGTGCAACCGGATGACGTGTTGAACTAAGGATGTTTTACCCGGCAAATCAGTGAATACTGGCGAAAACTCCCGAACAAGATTCATGATGTCCTGTGTCTTACTTTGATCCAGCTCTGGATTGATATTAACGGAAGTCGCGTCCTCTGTGGCTTGCAAGGATAGGAGCGATCTTGTCATAGATAATGGCTCCCGGTCGTTGTCATCGATAGTGACCATCGCTGCGTTTGCTTGGGCCACAACATGGCATGAATGATCGTGATGAGTTTGATCATCGGTAAGATACTTTTTCAACATATTAATATGGTACACCTTATCGTTACCACGTATGGTAATGAGATAATTAACTCTCGAGAGTCGCTTTTTAACTAGAAAGGGGCCTTTCCAAGTGAGGAGTAGTTTGTTATTCGTTTCTGGTAACAGCAAGGTGTACCATATTAATATGTTGAAAAAGTAGGCTTTGAACGTACTGTCCCCTCCAGATGTCACGAGCAGAGTTAGGGTCTTGGGGATGTTACGACTGCACGAGAGGCAGCTAACTCACACTCGGACACAACCACACAAGAAAAGTACTAAATAACTAGAGCGTATATATGTCAGGCCGGTCAGGCCATAGTTTACATAAATATTAATAACAAAACAAAAGACAATAGAGGTATATATTCAAACCAAAAAACTCTAATTAATAACTTAACCAATGATATTCATGTAACTATGGAGGTACTGCAATCAATAGCAAATAGGTATATTATACGAAACTGGATATCAATTTAAAGTGACAGTTGAGTCGCCACTGGCCAGTCGCCAGGCAAACTCTCCATAAATCATATGGGCTTAAATGTTAGGAGGGCCCAGTACGTTCAAAGCCTACAGAAGCACTCTTCGGCTTGTAGGTAATTTAAGCAGTTGCCAAAAGACTATATTTTATGCACAATCACTATTCAATTCATCAACAATGTGCTATATTATTCCAATCATACTATGGCAATAGATCTATCATACAGGACACTCGTGGTCGAGTGCCAGCTGGGGTTTCCTTAGTCTTCCTATGAGGCTGTAGTTCTCTCTCTATCTCCGATCTCTATTATACTTGAATAATTAAGATATATTACCATTGCTCACGCCTACTGAGAGGCGCGAACATCAAAATAGCGCAGCGTGGGCTTTCAAAGGTCAGCCCACTCAGACCTTTCTTTCTAGAGCTCAGTCAGTCCGTTAGCAAGGACTTCTTAGTCTTCAGACCACACAGTTCAGGTACTGGCCAACCGGAGATACTTCACGAAACGATGCTTCTCTCGTCTGTATTCACTAAATCTGAACGTTACACGATGTTATATACTATCTAACTACCCAGCGTGCTAGTCCGCTGGCCCAATTAGTTCAGCTATCTCATAGGTCGAAACCTCCCACCATTTTAACTGTAGTAATACGTCTGCACTATTCTACCAGCCAGTTAACGTGCAAAAACTTGTCTAGTCATACTTAACAATGTCAACTGTCCCCACCTTGTTTCACCCCTACTCCATTACTTATTAATCACGAACATAAGCCGACAAGCGTGACTCTAGCAGTTTAACTCTACATTTATTTACTCACCAACTATAATTTGGCGAGGACCGTTCAAGGCCACCAGCCAATTTCTCATGGCCCTGGTAAACAACAACAACTCACTCTCTGCGTGAGTTTTAACAATATCCGAATCATGACAGGGGGGTAAGAGTTTTGAATAGGGTGGGGGGGGGGGGTTGTCCCCAAAGTTTGAAAAACGTACACACGTTCACGGGGGGGGGGGGGAGGGAGGTACAATTATGGTAATGAAATGAACATATTGTTTGAGTGACTTTGTCCTTTTTCAATAACAAAAGAAAGTTGTAGGATTATATAATCATAAGAGTCGAATGTAGACAACTTATCTAATGAAACAGTCAGACGGTCCATACAAAATGCCAGTCAAAGCTTTAAAAGCCTTACCATGATCATTCACCATTCTACTGGTCATAGGATTGTACAGTCTTACATCGGAGGGAGGGAGACTGAATCCAGGCCTATGAGAAGCGTACGGAGAGAGAAGATGGGGGGATCAACATGGCCCAAACCGAGCCTAGGTACTTTATGGATAGTCCCTTAGCAAGCCATACCATAATAGCGCGAACTTTTTCTCTTGGATTCCTTTCAAGCCTATCTTCTTAATGTTTTCTACGTTCCAATGAGAGGCAGTTTTGCGCATGTTCTGTGCGCCCTGTTTTCTACCCAAATATGGACTGATTTCCGACCGACGAAATTGCACTGAGACTAACACACTAACTTTCCATTTTACCTTTGCTCTGCCGGGATGGCTGGGTGGACGTTGTCACTGACGTAATGCTGAAGAATGCCACGCTCGCTCACCTTCTCGCACCGAGTCTGCAGGAGCAAATATACATTTTACACTTTTCAAGAATAATCCAACTACTTGAAAAAAATTACCACATTCAATAATCATTTTAATAGTGTATAATTATTTTAGTGAAGCAATGAAAGATACAGAAGATCATTTCTACACTCCGCAGTTCTCCTTGGCACAAGACATTTTAGCTAGATGTGTGTAATATTTCACTATCTTTCCTTACCGTGTCACTTCATATAATATTATGCCTGTTATAGAGTTTATTGAGTTGTGATATATGTTTATGTAATGATGCGTAAGATGCGTTTACCATAGTATGGTGCTCCTAAACGCTCTGTGAACGAGAAGTGCCCTCATGGGATAGTATAGTGATTCTTATCTTATATTATTTATCCTAGTTCGTTCACCAATTTCATGTTTTCTCTCTGTTTTGTTTTGTAAATAAAGTGTTACGGTCCTTAAAATGTCGCTTTTGGTTATTGCTTCTCTTTTTGGTATCGCCATTGCCTTGCTCATGGTGACATCATCGTCATTAGTTACACGTGAATAGTGCAGCATTTCTAGATAGAGCTCACTCTAGTGGACGTGCAATATCGAATAACTTTTCTACTTTCTGGCCTAGCCAAAACCTGCTCATTTAAATCGTACTATGCATATCGCATTCCACTGTCAATTATTCTCCAAAGTCTCTATTCTGAGCCTAGGGCATCTCCGTGGTTTAAAGTATACTCAGTTTACACCAAGTCTACATTAAATCCCAGTATTAATTGACTTTTCGATTTAACCTGCGTTTTTATGGTTTCACTAGATTGGTTTAATCGTATTCTGCTGTTCTCATGAAACCCATGCCTACCGTAACCAACACTAAGTGGCTGAAATGTCAGTAATGAAGACGAAGAAATTTAATGCTCCTTCTACTTCATTGACCATATGACCTCTTCACGACCTTAGTTCTTGTTTATCCCAGCTCCACTTCCCTGGACAACTAAGAAATTCGACGTTAAATTTTAATATTTGCGGATTTACTGTAATGACAAGGAGTTAGGATAAATCGGAACTGTGAAACAGCTTGATAAGTGGCACAATGCATTTTAACCAAGTGTCATAGTGTACATCGGTTATACCTCTTCTATATACATACTAAAAGATACTCAGCTATTTTTTTGCTTTTTTTTCTTCAGAAAATGGAGATAGAACAAACGAGAGCCAAAGTCGTGTCTTTCAGTGGTGACAGATCTCAATTTTCGCTTGCACAGAAGGAAATTAAACAAACATGAACATTTCTTGCCTCAATTAGTTCCAAGTTTATGAAAATCATTTACACATTCGGTGCACTTTATGCGTGCATCATAATTACCTAGAATCGGAATGGACGATTACATTTCAAGTGATAATAAAAACAATTTATAAAATTATCGCTTTTCTTTAACTGGTGTTGTCGTCCTAAAAATTGTCTCCCGGAGATTCCATTATCTTTCGTTTTGAATCATTTCATCGCTGTTGCAGGCCCAACTTTGTCGTTCACTAATATTTTTGTACAATAATTGTGCCTTGGGGCATTCACTTCTCAAGAACATAATCGTTCGGATTCGGTTACCAGCGCTAGTTAATTGGTAAACTAATGCAATTGTAATAATAATTTTACCAAAAAACAACAACTACAGCAGCAATAAAAAACTCACCTGAGCGAAGGATATAAAGAACATCTGAGGTCGTGTATAGGTCAGGCCTGGTATGAAGTGGTCGGCTTGAATATCACTGTCCGATTGTTTCCACGCCTGCAGAAAGACACCGTGAGGTGGTGAAATTAATAACTAGCCTAGGCCATTGTAGTCTTCTCAGACAATGTCGCGTGTTACTTTCTTCTCAAAAAGTCGAGCTATTGGTGAACACTTATGTCGCATGTTCGCTGATTTTGCCCTTGCGCAAAAAAAAGAACTCATGTGAAATAAACTTGTTAAATTGATACAGATAAATAGAAATTTTGCAAATGTCTATGAGCGGTCGTACCTATATCATTGTCCGCATGCTTGACATCTAAGAGGAAATAACCAAATCTAGGTGAAAACAATCCTCTTGTACAGTCCTAGTCTTCACGTAATAGTTCCCTGTGTTGTTAAAGTAGAAGGCTGACTCGCGAAGGTCCTGAGTGACCTACAGTTTTCAACGCCCTTTATTTTCGTGCAGATTTTAGTGATTGTTAGCTAACAATTTATTGCATAGGTTTCTTACAACATGTTGTTAAAGTCGGGCTCTGCAAAGGACATTTTGTTAACATTTCAACGCCTTAAATAAATCAACAACAATGTAAATAAAAGGCACAACGTACCATATAGGAAAGTCGTAAAGCCAGTTGATCTTTCCACTGCTGACCTTTTGTATGCTCTCCGTCCACCTGCAATTTGAAAGTCAGAACACAATGCAAAATAAGTGTGGGTTTTACGAGACAGTCATTGAAATTAATTAGTTTCTAAATTCATCAGTGTTGGCTTTGTCTCAGTAAACTGTCAGCATTAACTGTCCATTGAGGCTAGCAAGGTACTTGGTCAAGACTGTTTTATATCGCTTTTGACTCAGGACTCGAACTTTCTTTGCGAACCAACCGACAATGCAGACTTATTTCAGCCATGTAGGTGTCCTTTCAGTAACAAGCAGGAAAGCCCCAAACAGAAACTGCCGGTACGCGCAATACGGCGGCAATGATCCAGATCAACGTACCCTGGAACAAGGATATTTCGAATACTCAGTATAAAATGACGCTTCATAAACACATGAAACCTAGTCTTTATATTACTTTAACTTTGTTGGTGTTTGACACGTATGATTATTATCAATTATCATGAGAAAGAAAAAAGCACCTCAACTTTTATCACCCCTATGGACAAAACATCAGAAAAGCGATATAAATCAGAAATTTACACCCCTATGAAAGATAACAGCAAAAGGTAAATTTGCCTAGTTTATATCTAATGGGATAACTCAGCCAAAATATTTTCTGAATTCTTCTAATTATCCTATCTCCAGTTTTCTGGTTTTCGCTTGTGTCATCTATAGATGATTGCACGCTTCCACTTCACCCGCCCCTTTCATGTGACAACGCCCACTTATTGATTTGCTTTGGTCGTTGATAAGACTACATAATAATTATGGGGCAAAGTCAATGGATATATCTCTTCTGTACACTATTTGAGTCCAGGTTTTCGTCGGAAACCTATATAAATGAATAAATATCGATTTTCGGAGATGATAATCAAGAGTTCAGTACGGTCAGTATAATATTAAAATCATGACGTTAAGTGGTCGTATTATTGTTAACATCACTAATCAGTGGTCAGAGACATTACAACATTGGTATTATCTTCAAGGCATTTTCTGATTTGAAATCAATTAAATTCGTAGCATTCCGTGATTAGTATACTTTGCCAGTTGATTCTATACGTAGGGTTTTATCAGCAAGACCATAGAGTATCCAAAATACCGCGTATCCAGCCATGTATCAAATATAGGCACTGGCATTGAATCGTACTGACTCAAAAACACCCGTACGTCACGCATACGCATATATCATAATAACCCGCGCTGGTGGTATCATTCGGGGTAGCAGTAGTTCATTACCATTGTACCATATTTTAAAACGCGCATATTATTATTCCCAATGCATTTTCCAACTGGCACTCACTAAAGACAGTGTACTGGTATTGACTGCATTAGAAATGCATGGTTATCATTGATAATATACCAGTTGCCCGAGAGCTCGGCTCTGGGAGATTATCTATCCATCCATCCATCCATTCATCCTCCCGTCCGACCACCCGCCTGCCCGCCTGTCCACCCGCCCACCCACGCACTATCCACCCGTCTATCTATCTATCTATCTATCTATCTATCTATCTATCTATCTATCTATCTATCTATCTATCTATCTATCTATCTATCTATCTATCTATCTATCTATCTATCTATCTATCTATCTATCTATCTATCTATCTATCTATCTATCTATCTATCTATCTATCTATCTATCTATTTTTGATGCGAAGCCCCTTTGCAATATACCTCTGAGTTTCCTTCATTGTGTACTGATAAAATGCTATTTGTATTCCATTATGTTGTCATTTGTGTATTCCCGTCAGGAAATATGAAACAATGGCGTCTTGCCCTTGATAAAAAAAGCACTGTAAAACTGAAACGATGTTCTAAATGCCAAGAGTTTAAACTCACTGAAATTTTACCGCAAAAAAAAGGAAGAAAAAACTCGCTCCGCGAAGCAGAGTAAGCTAAAGGTCAAGGGGAATGTTTAATATGGTTCTGTGGACTGTGGACTGTGGTGTTAACATTTCCAGAACCGTGAACACTGATGCCACGGCACAGATTCGGATCGATTACTTAATTTACATACCGGGCCACAGTAAACCGAGATGTCTGGCT
The DNA here is from genome assembly GCA_963931925.1 of Onchidella celtica. Taxonomy (NCBI): domain Eukaryota; kingdom Metazoa; phylum Mollusca; class Gastropoda; order Systellommatophora; family Onchidiidae; genus Onchidella; species Onchidella celtica. The sequence continues at coordinate 73,091,585 of OZ007568.1, forward strand.
CGTCACTTTGCTCCCAGTTTTAACGTCACATTTCACAGAATCGATACCATTAAATCGGTGGAGAGCCACTGGTCCGCAGGCCCTCTCGTGAAAAAAAAAAGAAAAAAGTCTTTTGTGTAAGGTTCTCAGTGTCGGCTCATTAAGTTTGATGTGACAAGTAGGTTGTATGGCCAGGCTTGATTCTGTATTGTTTGAGACATTTCTTCCTTCCAATTAATGAGACTTCGATTTTGGCAAGAGTCTGTGTGAGCTTCATTCTCAAACAAAGACGTTTCTTTGACGGGGAAAACTAACACTTTCTTTGACATTTTTTTTCTTCTTCTGTTATTGTTTTCTCTCATCTCATCTGTGGAAACAACCCGCCCCCGCTCCCACAACCGCCCTCCCCCCCTCCTCAGCCTCATCCCTGCCTGCACTTATCCATACTCTTAGCTGTCCGAGTTTTCCTCCCTCATTTGCTCTTTGTAAAAACTGAAGTTTCAGATTCCTCCCACCTCGAGTAATGTTGGTTAGAGAACATCATTATTTACCCTGGCCTGTTAAATTTCAATTGATTAATGAGCTTTTCTGTATTCCCACCGTTCGCCCTAGGCTAACAATAGACAGTAACAGTTCGAAAGGTCATAAACATCACTAACTTCAACATACACACATACATACACATACAAAACAGTCCCAGACAGAACTCATGAGTGTTCCCAGGCATTTGAAAATAACTCAAAATTCAGCACAAATTGCATTATTACTGTGACTTTGAGACAACTAACTTGTGTGCGCGTTTCTACTTCGGTGAAGACACTAGTCTAATCATTTTTTTTTCAACTGAAAAGACTCCAAGTGATTTGAGCGAGGACATCGGAGTGATCTCTCCAAACTGATAATATCTGGAATGCTTCCGTTAGCAAGAGATAACTATGGCCCAGATAATTCAAAATATTTCTATATTTTACAGATATGATTTTGAGATTATGTGTCTTCCAGCTCCTATATAGTTGTCGTGCGAATTTAGCGTGGTGGTATGTTCTATGCATGTTCTTATGAAAATACATTAGAAACACTTGTCATAAAAAAAAATGTATTGTTGTCCTCTTTGGTGCCTTCTTCTTCTTATTATTATTATTAATTATTAATTACTAGCCGACCCGCGCAAGATAAATCTTGCAAAATTTCCATGTACCAAGCCCAGCCGTTTATCTAGATCTAGGCCACATTAAAAAGGCATTTGGAATCGATGCAATGACTAATAGAACTTACTGTTACACCACCATTTCACGTAGAAATACACAGATTTGATGATTTTCTGTTCTATCTGATGAAAATGCGTCTCTGTTTTTGCGGCTAAAAAAAATTAATATAAATAATAGTAAAGACCGGACTGATTTTGTTCAAAATGAATGTGTTCACGTAACTCTTCGTCAAAAATTGAGGCAGTACACCAAGTTTCATACTTTTTGATGGCGTAGTCGCGAATTTTTAGTTGCTTACAGGTTCACCCTATATCTCAATTATAGTAAGATTATCACCATTATTACAGACCTATTTCGGTTATTCTCTTATGACATTCTGCGACTCTTCAACTGGCTTTTAATACATCTCCGGAAACAGTAAGTCAGGATACTTTAAAAACATTTATTACGATTCTATTTTGTTAAAATCCTCGCTCTGAAAGAAGATCCAGTGCCCAAGAAAGAAGACATACCACCGTTATGAATTCGCCAAGCTCATTAGCCGTACTGTTTGTGGGGAAACGGGCACAGGCGTTGGCGTTCGATGACCGAACGTGCTTCTCTTGCTCCTTGAGTGGAGAAACGGTCGTCGAAGGTTCTCCATTGCTGTTTTTTTCCAATTTTCAAAACAGTTTTAAAGATACTAGATGACATGACAGGGAATTGCCCAGGGTAAAACTGGGCTCATGTCATATTGGACATTTAGTTCTGGGCAAGGCAATCACACCAACTAAATGCTTATCAAAGGGAAAAAAAAACCCAGATCATTTTATTTTATCGTCATAAGACAAATTTAAAAGATTATTACGTTCATACAAAGGAGTCTGAATTAGGTTAGTTGACACCGAGGACAATAAATTTCAATTTTCCAAAGGGGCAGATTTTAATATGGAAATTGGGATTTGCGTATATAATAATGCAAAAGATTAGTCATTTTCCCGCATTCTGTTAAAATGTTGTGCTTGAAATCGTCCTAGAAATATTTTATTATGATTTTTTAAGGAGGTATAAATGTGTCACCGTTCGTCTGTTTTTAGTTGGTTTTTTTGTTTTTTCTTAATCCCCCACTGTGTTATACTATGTAATGGATCTAGTACCTAGTCTTCTCGAATAAGGACGAAAAATTCGGAGGGCCCGTGTCCAGGTTGCGCACGTTAAAGATACTTTGGCAGTTGGAAATCGTAAAGAGCAGGCCGAAAGGCCGCTGCCGGCCAAAATTGAAAATTGAAATTAATAGATTAAAATGTATCCATATCATTCCCCCCCCCCCCCCCCAAACCAGCAACAACAAAAGTCATTATTCATTATTAAATATATATTGTTATTAATAAATATTCAAATAATATTTGAGTTGTGTGTTGTGAACTGATGTGAGTTGTGAACTGCTGTGAGTTGTGCACTGCGCCTAACAGGCTGCGTTACAATTTGCTCTGAGATAGAGAGAGATAGAGAGAGTGAGCGAGACAGGGAGAGAGAAAGAAGCAGTGCAGTGTGTTGAACGCTTCGCAGGCTCTCCATTCTGCTTTGTGGTTGACATGTTGTTTCTGTAAAGCGCATAGAGCATTTTAAATGGATATGCGCTATATAAATGCTATCCATTGTTATTATTATTAACCGAGCTGTTTAAACTGCGAGCAATATGAAATCCGCTGGGTTTTAGTTTAACTTTCTGCTTGTTCTACTCGACCTTGACAAGGTGTATTGGCCTACTCTTCCCAAGTGACAACAGTTCAGTCACTTCAGCGCGCATCGGTGCAGACCTGCTAAAGTGCTCTGCTGTGCTCTACTGGCATTCTGCGCCATTATGGCATTGACATCCTAGTTTTTCCTTCTTTATTAATTTTGGAAGTGCCATTATCAGGCTGTGCCATATTTCAGTTATTCCAATCAGGTCCCTGTCTTCATGTGATCGATCTCTTATTTATTATCACATTAATTGCAGCACCGATACATTTCCCGACCGGACCACGGTGAAGAAGATAACGACATGCCTCACGCCGGTTTGATAGAGCATGGAAAAGGCGGTCACTTTGCTCGGCCATGACATGCTGCATTGCCGGGACTTGGAATGCTCAAGAATACCTACGGGTAGTCTTTGTTGCTGGATTTACTGAGCACACATATTGTGTATCTGTATGTATGTTTTTCGTGTCTTGGCACGTCTGTGCCATAGTTTGTAACACATTTGAAAGTGCAGGCTGTGCGGTGCAAATAGACCAAAAAGTCATATCTTAAAAATCTTTCGTTTTTCTCTCCTGTCCATCCCCCATTCCTGTCTCGTCCTTCTTCTTCTCCTTTATCTTCTCTTCTCCACCCCCCCCCTCTCCCCCTCTCTCTCTCTGTCTCTCTCTCTCTCTCTCTCTCTCTCTGCAAGAAGAAGAAATAGAATTACCATGCAGAGTACACAAGATCTATTCTGATCCGAGAAAATGAAAAAAAACAATAGTTTCTCGCATACGATTTCATCGTTGTTGTTTTTGTCCATGGATACAGTAAAAACTTGCCCTTACTTCAATGACATGGACTGAATTTATCTTACAAAACAAAACAAATTAACAGTTTAGATGTTGTGGATTGCGGAAATAAGTATCATTATCCTCATCGATCCTGTCACATATTATAGGTGGGCCTGGCACGCGCTGATCAAACCATAAAGACTGTGAACACTGTTAAGCTCGTGATTTTTTGCGCCCCTCCCACTAGACTGAAATGCTTCAGGGTTTTGTGTTACCGCCAATTATCTTTGGAAAAATGAGACTTCCGAAAGCATCTGGAATCGATCGTCCATTTACAAACAAGATGTTCTTTTCTTTTCATCGATGAACAGGCGTGCGTCACATCAAATTTAATTATACGGTTCTGCGTACTTATCTCGGGATAGAAGACCTTCTGCAGGCTGGGAGAAGGGGATGTTGGTGGGGGGGGGGGGGTGTCGAGTAGGGAGCCAAAAGGTTTGACTGACTATGTGTTTGTCTGTTTAGTTTGTTGGGCGTCTTAAGTAAGTCCCTTCCCAACAGATTTAGGCCATGTCAGAGCCGGAGCTTTGATCTTCCGTCCCGCCGACGGCGAGAACCACTTCCCAAGGGGTATTCCAACCTGAAATCTGCCTGCATCTGAGTCAAGGGTTTTGAACGCTGGACTACCGAGTCTTCACTGACAGGCATATTTTATAAAATTTATGACTAAATCGTGTGTACGGAGGTGAGAACGGTGATATCAAAAGACTTCCTAAACAAAAACAAGCAAACAAAAACTATAACGTCCAGCTAACACCCACTGTCACGAAAGTGGCATAACTTTTATCCTCCTAAACAACTGACACTCTCCTCAGATTCTTTTGTATAAAATATTTTCAGTGTAAACAAGCGCAGGTCGTTGATCTATGATCTTCATGAAAATAAAATCTTAAAAGTAATTGCAGGAAATACTAGAGAAGAAGGAACTCGTGTGTTTAAAAAAAATGTCCCTGGGAAGGCGTAAAAAAGTTTAACTGAATAATGAAACAACTTTTCAGCGATTACCTGGGCTCGTTGGAACTTCAACATTAATTACACGTAGATCCTCCTCCTCTTTCATGTTTTTTTTTTTTAAAGTCAGTGACAACAGGAAGGTTATTGTTCCGCAATAGACACCAGAACGAAAAGGTCAATAATGCTTTTAAGTCTACGGTGTTACAGAAAAAGGTCTTTGACCTTTGTGCAAGAACATTGCACAATACGCTTCGTTGTAAGTTACTAGAGGGAGTCTGTGCTGTACACAATGGAAACCATTAACATTGCGCGCACGCTGGGAGACGTGAACGACTCAAACTTTTCAGAAAAGTGATCTTACGTTGGGCACGACATAATAGAAGGACCAACCACTTGTAGCACGCGTCTTTGCCCTGATGTATCTCTCGGATCCCCCCTTCCACTACCCCCCCCCCCTTCTCCCCACCTTCCCTTTCCGTCTTTGTCTCAAATTTCCATTTTTCGGACCCATGCCCAATATATCATTCTGAGCGACGATGTGACACTTTAGGGATAAAATCCCCTGTCAATCTGTGAAGTGTACAGGAATTTTGTTTTAATCCTTGACATTTCCAAGGCTTTTTTTACATTAAAAAAATATGGTCTTAGACAGGGCGAGACAGTGAAGATATACGGTGGAAAAAGGGGACGCTTGTCCTGACAGTAATTAAGTAATGGATCTTTAAAATTTTGCAAACAAACAAACAAACAAAATAGCGGTCTGAATTTTTTTGTTGTTGTTTTTTAAAACTCCAAGCTTATGTAAGCTCTATCTTTAGACACAAATGGAATGAGTCTTTATATGAAACAGTCGAAGAAATAATTGGTTATTGAAGGTCCAACAGTGGTTGTCTAGTGACAATTTTGTCCAGATTGTTAAAAAGAATAGTCGTCTTTTCCGTTTATCAATTGTGCAAGTTTTTACTCTTTTTTTTTTTTCACTTTTCTGTTGTTGTTTTTTTTGACAATGCCATTTTCTTTGGTCTCGCCATTAGTTTGTTTTCAAATTAGGATTTCAATATTTATCATTTAACACTGATTCTGAAACGATCCTAGTCATTGACAAATAAAAAGGTATGCACTACAGTGTCACTGACTCAGACAATCCAGGATATCATATTTTAATCTTATTTCATTCAGTTCTGTTTTCCCTCTAGCTCTCTGCTCTGTTTGGTTCCGCCTTTCTCATTCCCTTCTTTCTTCTTTTTTTCTTTCCGCCTCCTTTGGAAAAAAAAAATGATTCAATTCGTACACCCTTTCAATACCCGCTACAGCTTTTTTCCCCACAACTTTGTACCATGTACTCAAGCTTTCAGTTAGTTACAAGTCTTTCATTTTTTTCCCCAGCCATGAATGCAGAAGTACAGTTTGAAAACTATGAAAAATCCAGGAAATTCATAGTGCATCTCACCACAAACCGGTGCAAATCACCGAAATAACACGAGTTTGTGCACAAAGTGTTTGAATCCATTTTTCTGTCTCTTCATCGATAACCTTGGCAGGGTTTAAAATGTTGATCCAAATAATCATGACATGTGTTTTGTTGTGGGGTCTTCTAGGCCGTGTGCGGCAATATAATATGGAACTGTTGTATTAGAGTTCTCTTTCATGGCCAGATGTGTATTCTTTATGTCCTGAATGTCAACATTTAATCTAGTCTTTTGGAATTCTTAGTTATTTCTGTTTCCTTTGGTGTGCTCGGATTTTTCTTTCCTGTTCACCTCATCTCACCCTGGTGGGTGGTTGGGGAGGCGTGTCTGGTAGGGGTTCCTTCTGTCCTGCCATTCTGTTACATTCTGCCTATCGTCTTGATTCTTCCTGGCACAATGTGACCGTTGTCGTGTCGACGTACTTTCTCCAAACTCAGACTTAGACTCATCTCACCCTAATCAAGTTTCTGACCATGGCCAAAAAATGAATACAAATAGTACTCCCAAAACAGGTAGAAGCATCAGAAACAGAATTCTCCAGATTAATTGTTCTGTAATGTAAATTCTCAAACAAATAACTTAACTGATGGGACAGATGTAGGAAATATGCAAAATCTATTGAAGAATGTGGTGAGAAATAAAGGTTACGGACAAGAAGAGAAATCAGTCTTCCAAAATAGAGGGGCGAGTGGACAGAATTCATACCGGGAATATACAGTGGGAATATTCACTCTGTCAGAATTTGTTCCAGGGGACCATGCAATATGAAATAAAGATTTTTTTTTTTCCGAGGGGCCATCTGCTATATAAATAGTAGATGTAGGAAGTAAGAGCAAGGGGATTTGTCGATTCAACAATGTAATCTCTTCTGAAAAAACTCAAAAAGTAGAAGTACCCTTAAGGAAGCAGCAGCAATAGCGGAAAGTGCTTCCTGCTGGATTTGGTGTTAAAGAAATGAACACTAAATTCATACAGCCCAAAATTATACCATAATACCAGTGGCAGTATTGACAGAATAGATTAGACACCTGCACCAGAGACCAGAGTTACCGGTACCAGTTTAAACCCAAAGAAGAGCTTGATGATGAAGAAAGAAAAAAGGGTGGGTGACGACCACCGCGAGTCATGAACTCGGTGTGGCCGGGGTTCTAGATTCTAGAAGATGTCAGGAAGTTAAAGGCCGAAACATCTTAATGAAAGAATCCGCACTTCATCCGAAGGTCGTCATCTGTCTCGGTCCATCCAAGGAGTTTCTTACTACTTGGTATCCCATGGGAAAGGGGCGGAGGTCATTTGCGATAGAGAACAAATTATTTCACATCTGCCAAGGAGAGTAAACCTTTCCGGAAGATAGTCCACTGTGGGGGAACAGATAGTTCACCACACCGAGATCTGCAGGGAGATTTCAACACATCTGACGCGGAAACAAGGCAAAACGTAACTCACCTTGTAAACTTGAGTGCCATAGTCCAGTATGTCCATCTGTCCATACATTTCCACCAAGCATTTGAGGCGTACAGCGAGGCCCAGCACTACGCTATGGTTCAGTAAACCGTCGGCATGGTGGTCCAGTAAATCTGGGGAAGAGTACATTGTGTCAATAATCTAACACTTCCTGGGAAGTGGGTGCTCTTAATTAAAAAAGAACCTTGCATACATGTTGCTTTCAACACTGAAAAAAAATGGTTAAACTGTTAGCCAATAACATCTCATCACATTACTGCCAGTGTCTCTGTCAGACTGTCGCTCTTTCTTTCTGTTTTCCTATCTGTCACTGTCTCTTTCTGTCTATTTCGTTCCATGCCTTTCTGTCTCTCTCTGTCACATTCTGTGTGTCTCTTTCTTTCCCGTTCTGTGGATCTGTCTGTCTGTCTATCTTCGTTTGTGTCACAGTGTGTCTTCCCTTCTTTCCCTCTTTGTCTCTCTCTCTCTGTTTTTCTCTCACAATGGAGCTGTGTCTATCGATTTTTATCTCCCCGACCAGCATGTTCATCAACTAATTTAATTCTGGTGAGACTCCAACCATTTATTAATATCTGCACATCCAATGTAAAACATTTCCACTACTAGCACAACTTGCATATTCATTGTATCCCTCTACCCGCAGCATTCGCCAATCCTTATTCACAAGCAACAAAAATGCAATTGTTAAGGGACCGTAGCCTTATTACAAAACCGAATGGAGAAAATATTGAGTCTTGTGCACTGTTCAGCTATAGTTTTCTATGGAATAGACGACGGACCCTAAATACGGTCCAATAAAAATTATCACTGATGTCTGGAAAAAATGGCTAGAATAAATGCAAAGCACCGAGGAAGAGAACATAGATCATTGACATGCACGTTGCTCATTGTAAACAAGCGCAGGGAGTCACGAAAAGATTATACTGCGAGTTAATTATTTGACCAGTAGATCGAACCATCTATGTTTCCGTCCTGGACAATGACGCAAACCTGAAATTATTTTAATAATCATATAATTATTTTCTACCGATTGTTTTTCCCTTTAGGAAGGAAAGGAAGCACACAGCGTACTTCGCTGAAATAATATATAATAATACATGATTTATATTATATAACAAAAAAAGACAAAATCTTTGGGGTCGCAGCAAGGTTTGAAGGAAAGTCAAAATTTGGCAGAAAGAAAAAAGTAAAAGCTGTGCACACAAAGCCTCCCTTAAAAAACAATATAGAAACGACACAATAAAATGCCGAAGGAAACAGTGTTTTATTCTACCAACTCCACTCATTCTATTTGCTACTGGTGTCGTATTTCTACGGATTAATGACATAATCCACGAAGAACTGCTCTATCGTCTAGTTTGACTGAGGCATTTCCCCTTATCTGCCACTTTTAAGGATTTAAAACATAGTTCATCTTTTCCGACCAAAACTATTTCCCTTGCCAAATGGTTGGCGATACATTACAAGTTTTGTGTGTAGGGAGCTGGGGAAGGGTTCTGGGTGTCAGAGTAAACAGTGACTAAAATGAGATAATAATGTAAGATGCATCTATCAGAGACAGCTGTAACTGAAATGAATACGACACCGAAAGAAGAAAAAATGTTGATTGTAAAAGTTGTGATCTTGATCAATAGATCAGATAAATGGGTGTACCCCAGTAAAACTTTGCTAAGATGCTCCACATGCGCTGTTCCCCTTTAACCGCATGCATGCACACGCGGACAAACACAAATAGTTAGTCACCTACAATAACGCAGTATTTAAGAACCGTTATAGTTATTGAAATAATCTCATAGCCAACTGTGTCTGTTAACATCGCATAAAAAAGTCACTTCACAGGTTTTAGGTGATGTCTTTGAAAAACCATATTAAAACATGCTAGTACAGTGTTATCAGTCATGGGAGACGGGCTATACCCAAATTACCTTGAGTTTTTTAAAACTTATGCAAGCATTCAGTACACGCATACTTTTGTCACAGGGAAATAACTGCACGACAATTTTTTTTTTTTTTTGCACTTTGCACTTTGCACACACTGCCTGCTAAACATTTGACGGAACACTGATCAGATAGTTTTAACCTTAACATTAAAATTTAAACACACAAGGGCGGCACCCTAAACTTCAAAGCATTACGTCAAATGCATGAAGACGTTTTTTGGCTGTCAAATCTGACATTTGGAGTGGGTTTCAAAGACAACACTACTTTACATTAATTGCCACAACGTCCCATTTTTTAGCTGAACTGAGTTGCACACTACACATTACTTCCATGGCCCTTTTCCACTGTGTGTTAAAGTATCAGATTCTGTGTGTAATTTCTAAGTATAACTAAACAGAAAAAAAACAAAACCTCTAAAACTTCAATTCTTTATTTCTCAAAAGTTGAAGGAAGGGAGTTCGAAACTTGTCATTCCAAAGGGATGATAACTAAGCATTTTTCTTTTTTTCTTCGTGTTTTGTCAATTTCTTTAAATACTTACCTTCAATGCCCAGGCCACCAGCTACTCGAGAAGCCATGAAAGAGCCCAGGGAACCGTAAATAATGGGCTGCGGAACTGGCATGGGATAGACAATTGGACCAGCTCGAGCTCGATGGGCACCTGCAAGTTACAGAAACATAATGCTTGGTGAACACAGAAGTAGCATTATCCCATGTCGTAAAATTGTCGTAAAAAGGTATTACCGTTGCAGCAAAGTAGTCACGTGATGGAGTGAAATGACTATTCTGGTTCTTGTTGTTGGTAGCACAAACCTAATTTGTTTTAGTCAATGACCTAAATATGACTTATAGGTCACTGGTTTCAGTTGTTGTTGGTGAAAAGTAACGATATTTTGGGGGAATGAGGGTTGTATAACAGTTAAGGTAAATCGTCATATAATATCGTTTATATTTAAAAAACAAAGGTTATCTCGAGGGATGACCATTCTATTCCTAAGAGGTGACGCTAGCTGGATAAATGAATCGAAATTCTAGACTTTTTACCGACATTACTCAACATTTTTAAAGGAATGTTCCAAAACCAATCTTAACTCTAACAATAAATCAAATACGAATCCTAAAAAAAGATATTGGAAAATCGAAACATTCATTTCAAGTGGTTATGACTACCATTGAGACATGGTAAAGATAAAACCTCAAAGAAATGCTAAAACTGCACAGAATTTGGTGTTTCAATATAAGTGGTGATAATACAATCATTCAAAACACTGGCATCAACTTCATTCTGGTGGAGAGGGATGAACAAGAAGGTGTAGAGATAAGCAGAACAGTATCATCATTCTTAAAATTACTAGTGCCCATATCTGTTGTCGTTCTATTGTATTGTTCTCGATGCGGACCAAAGGACAAAACCACAGAGTGGCATGCGTCAAGGACAGAATAGGGCAAAAAATGTCTGTGGAATAATGCCATATAAATTCCCTTCACCTCCCACACAGAGCAAAGATAAATGAGAGGGGGGAAAGAGGAATGTTATTATCATGAATTCTTTTTGGTGTTTGAGTTTGTGAGAGGACAGGACATCGACACGATTATGGCCACTCTGTGCCATTCAATGCCCAAGATGACAGACAGATAGAGAATTAATTGAGTAATGGAACACACACAGAAATTTCCATAGCAGCGCCCAAATGAAAACAAACACAATCCAAAAGTTAACAAAATAACAAAAAAAACAAAACAGAAAATATATAGGGTTGAATCAGGGCTTGGAGCCAAACATACAAAACCTGCAAAATACAACTCTTTTTCGTTTTGTTTGCCATATTTTTATCATCCAAAATGGCAAGGAAAAAAAACTAACAAAAAATCTGTAAAGGAAACAAATAAATAGTAATGAAGAAATAGGCCGGGTTGTTTCGTCGACATCCAAGCTGGGGTTTTAGCTCAGAATGTCAAATAACGCTAACATGGCTCAGTGTTGGAATGCAAAAGACAGCAAAATGCTGACTCCCTACTGGAAAATGAGCGTCGGAAATGGTATTGTGACTCTCGGATACGACATAGTCATAAACTGTGTACAGTGACAATAGCAGCACTCGGAACTACCGCACACATGATAAAAACTGAGTGGCTGTTAGTTTGGAAAACCTGTGAAAACAAAGTCACTGCAAATTTTGCTCTACTTAGACACGACCATCTGGCAACACATGCCGTGATTGTGTTTCGGGAAGCAGCAAAATCGATATAAATGGAGGCCAGCGATCTTGAGTTAATGTGATAGATATTTGTCAGTGCCTAGGCGGTATGAACGTTAGGTTAAAAGGGGATGGAGATGTAAAGTTTAAATGATAAATTCTTGGCTATGTTAACGGCCTGATTTATTTTTTTAAAAAGGAGGTAGCTCACGGAATAGAAGCTAAGCTTGTCATAAAATGTCAAGATTATTTGAATCTAAATCTGCTTAAACGGTTGGCGACATTTACAGCCGCAGTAAATAGACAACATGTCTTTCACAATGTCGATAGAAGATTCATTATATTAAGCTGCCTTTTACCATATCCATGCAGGGGGAAAAAAATTAAAAAATAGATTCCAGTCTTGAGGCTAACTGAGTTAAAGACAGAAACAACAACAATAAAAACAAAACCATAAAGTTCCTTTGTAGTCTTAAAGTTCCCAAAAATAAGTATAGCGAAATACCGAAAATATTCATATTGATACAGTTATGTTTCATAAGCCCCCATGCACAAAGTCTGATGCATGGGTTGTTTTTTTTATTAATATTACTCAAGATTATTTGAATTATGATATTAGAGAGAAAAATATAACCTCAAATTAATATTAAAGTCGTGGAACGTTTAGTCTGTACCATTCTATGATCCATTATGTTTGTGTGTCACTAGGTTCCAAATACCAGGATCAAATCTATTCCCTTCGGTCAGAACAAAGCATCATTAAAGGGAAAAGCACTGTCGGCACTAGCCAGCTGGACTACTATAAAGACCTCTGTAGTTCGCTTCGTTTCTCTGTGACTATAGCAACTTCTCTTTACATGCGTAAATGGCAAACATTCGTAAATATGTTACGGTCGTGACGTCTATAAAGGGGAATTAGTTGTTGTCCTTATACGTTTCCCTATTTTTGGTCTCACCGACGACATGACTAGAGGCAAACCTATGCCATTAAGGATCACCCCCTAAATCTCTGACAGTGATGAAAATGCTGAAAGCTTTAGACCAGAAAGGGATCCATTTGGAGCTGACAGGGCCGAACTCTAGATGTTTAAAGAAAGATCTCTGTAATCATCATCATGCTACTCTAAATTTTTCAGTCCTAATAAACCCGAAGGAAAGGCTATTCTGACATTGGACTTCCTCTGGTTACTGTGTAGCTGTCTACTCGTACCGCCACTGTCAATGAGAAAATTACGGATTTGTACATTTTAAATGACATTCAGGTGGCTAACTCAGTATTTGGACTCAATGCCAGTAACATCGTTCACAGAGCTACTCAGGCTTATTATTTGCAGACCGAAAGCTTGTGTTGGTTTCCGTTTCATTTCTAATTCAGTCCATTGTGTTTTTGTTATATCTTATGCAGGGCTTTGTAAAACACAACATTTATTTTCTCCCATATTGTTTAATTTGGTTGTGTGTTGTTTTTTTTAAGTGCTGCGAAGCACAAAATAATTGGAACTTTATACATATATTTATATAATATCATTTGTTTCTGTAACTAAATGTTGGTAATGTACACATTGGAATAAGACCTCCACAGCCTTGTCCCAATTTGGGTTGTGTCTTTAATTTTGACGTTTTCAATTCAGTCCGCCCGTTTGCCCGCCCCTGCTCGCCATCTCTCTCTCTCTCTCTCTCACACACTCTCTCTTTCTCTCGCTCTCTTTCTCCCCCCCCCTCTCTCTCTCTCTCTCTCTCTCTCTCTCTCTCTCTCTCTCTCTCTCTCTCTCTCTCTCTCTTTCTCTCTGTCTCTCTCCCCCTGACATGGGACTTTATATCATATTTTCATTTTGATTTCACTCTCGTCAATTTCCAATCTTTCATTATTATTTAATAAAAATTTCTTGTCAAAATTACTATGATACAACATGCATTGCGTCACAATATATATATAACAATGTAAGATAACATTAATTTTCCAGTAACAAAGTGTTGATATACCTGAACGGACTGAAAACTGTAAAGAAACACTTCTAGTCTCCTTTATCCATGTTCCCCAACACAACACACATTTAAAAGACCAAACAATAATATAAAAAAAAACTATAATTCTCGATTGATGTATGGTACCCTATGGCAATATGGATAATTTCGCCAGTAAATCATTGCATTATTCCAAAAAATAAGTCTAAAGTAAAAGTGATAATTAATAATCAAAATAATAATAATAAATACATGGTGAACAAATGACGCCATCGCCAGCTTTTCCCGTGATTGCATGGGTTTTATCAAATCCATGCACACCCATGTCTATGCCTGCACTCTTGTAGACACAATGGACCCCCTCTTTCACTGTGACAAGCGAGTACAATGTATTGTTATCACGAAACACAGACCCGAGTGGTTCCAACACCTCGTGCAAATGTAACTAAAAAGAAAGCGGATTCCCCGAAAAAAAAAGGTGTTGAAATTCATAGGAGTTTTTGCTTTCCTTGTCTATTCATCAAAAGAAGGTGTGCGTGTATGTTGAAAGTGTATGTTAAAACAAGTAAAAATTAACAAAATAAGGCAGGAAGAGGGCGACCGTTGTACACGTACTTTCATTAATTAAATGGCAAGATTAAAAACAGGGATCTCTGTTGCGTATGCCTGACTGCGACAACCTCTTCATCATTACATCTTAGCACATCCATTTATTCTGCAGGATTCAGTCTATACCTGTTTAAAGTGGAGGGAGAGAACATTTTTTACTCATTCAATTTTCACAGCTTTTACAATATTGGTTTGGCTGGACTATTTTTAGAGAGGAAGTCATCGCAAGGAAGAGCTAATGCTGTTAATAGGCCTGCGCATGCTCTGCATGATAAAAATCGTCCTCCCGCTACTGTGGGGATCAGCCCGCCGGCTCGACGCCACACAGAATCGACATGGGCCAACAGAATTAATTACCATTCCATTATTGGACAGATAAATTTCTTCTTACACTGTAACAAGATGTTATTTATAGGGATTGTTTTTCTTAGGCCAAATTTATGTACATGAAAACTGTTGTTGTTTTTTTTGTTTGGATAGGCGTTTTGGAAATTAAGATCATTTTTTATCAAGATAATTTTATTATTTTTTTTGCTTTTCACAAATTGTTTTTGAATCGCTGGAAATAATTTGTTTTTGTTTTAAGGAAAACACAGAGCAATAGAAAAACATTGCAAAACATCAATGGAAAATCGTTCGGAACAGATAAAACAATCTCCTAGGGAAGCCTCGTAAATTATTCTAAGACATTATCCTAAACGGGAAAATTGCTGTATTTCAATGTTGGTGTCGCTAGTTCGTGTCCATTTTCTCTTCGGCGGTACATTTCATCTGAAACGAAACAGAGACAATCACTGTGATTTCGGATTCCAAGTTAAATTTTAGTTTTTCCAATCATTCTCTGCTCTCACTTCTTCCCTCATGCCCCGCCTCTCTTTTCTCACGGGATCTCAGCCAGATGTAACTGTGAAGATGTTTTCATGTTATTGTTGTTCTAGTTTTTACCGAAGTTCATACTTTTCTAGGGGTATCCAATTAGTGAGTGAGTTCAGCTATTTGTTAAGGTGATTAATATGTTTAGCTAAGATCGCCAATATCATATCATCCTGTTTGTCGGTTCTTGCTTTTTTTCTAGTTTTTTTTTTTTTTTAAACTATTGTTGTTTTTCCTGAACTTTCCTTTCCCAGAATACAACAGTAACTCCTCTTTAGCAGTGGCCCTTTATTCAGAGTTTCTTTAAAAGTTCCTCCAGATTGAAGCTGATAATGGCAAATTTATGTTACACAAAGTCATGAAGCGACAATGAATAGCAAGTGGGTAGTTATTTTATTTTCCCCGGGACACTGGAAGATAATGGAGAGTGATAGTTCAAGAGTGAGGGATGTGCTAGTTGAAAGGTACCCCTGGAAGATTAAGATACGGCGGCTCTTATTTTTTAGCGGACCAGGAAGACATGATCGCTTTAAAAGCTCTGGCGAAATTGAATTGGGTTTTTAGGGAAGGGCTTTCACTAGAAACAAGCGCCCCAGGTTTCATCAAAACAGGAAGCGATGAAATATGGAACCCTTTTCTTTTTCTCTCATTCTCTGTCCGTATCCTGTCTTCGTTTTTTTCATAATTTTTCGGAGTAACAAAGTGGCCTTTTAAATAATATAAAAGTTAAATTATTTGTTTAAATATCTGTTTAGATATGAGAACGATTTAGTTCATATTCAGCCCAACGGTTATCGGGAAATATAGAACTACGTTATACGTACCCAGCTTATAATTATAAATAATTGGAATATCAAATAAAGTTCGATACATGTCCCTGCATAAATGGCTGTATTTAGGAAAGGCTGTAAGAATATAGAGAGGCACCCAAGGTAGATTCCCCTGACTTCGCCTGTTCATGCGTCCTGTTGGCAATCTGCATTTTCAGCAGTTATAGCAAATTCCCGAATCATCAAGCTTTCAGGAATACACGCAAGAAATTTTCTGTCATCTGTGTAATTCTGGCTATTCTCGAATTCATGAGAATTCACGAATCCATACTGTCTTCGCCAATTCCCGGGCCAGGTCCGCTCCGAGGCGCTTCACGCTGTCGTACCTATGGTCTCAAAGGATATTATAACAAAACATTTCCGGGGTGGGATTCTGTTTCGCAAGAGAACATGCAAGAATGGAGTGATGATTGCTGGAAGCTGTGCATATAATTGTGCGTTCAGGAGTATTTTTGCTCTTTCTTTATGAGGCAAAATGCTCTGATCATGTAACAGTATTGAATTCAATGGCCACCATACAGACAAACAACAACAAGAAGAAAAAATCATTTTCCAAGATAACATGCCACTGTGTTCTTTTCGCGAAGAACATAATAAAAATCCCCCCCCCCCCACCCACCCCCAACCCCTCCCATATTTAAGGCGCACTTTTGTGATGCAATGGTTTCAGGTGAAGAATTGAAAGCCGTGATTAAATTATTTGTTTCATACTGGCTTTACAATGAAAACGCGTCCCGCGATGTGGACATGCCACGTTTGCTATGAAGGCAACATCATGCCCTTTGATCAGAAAACAGCGACAATGACAACAAGAACCCTGTGGCGACTTTGTTAGCAAAATCTCACGTTTCATCAGAATGGAAGTTGATATGGTAAGACGAATACGTGTATGTGCATTATTATGTGGAGATGAGGGAAAGTCTCTCGAGTAATAATCAGTTTCAAGAAAGATTCTTCGCTTTCATCTTCGGGATCCCCACTGCTAAATTAATCACCGGGTGAGTTGAATTACTTGCCAAGGTGGTAAATATAGACATTCCTAATTAGTTAATTAAAATGCTTAAATACTGACTGCACCAAATCTGATTAACAAACTGTCTCAGGACTTCAAAATGTAGGCGCTACTTCTGTGACACAGCGGAATGATGTTTAACTGTGTTGTGTAAGCAGCGTGAAGACGGGGTAATGTAATCATCGGGCACACTGCTGAACAAGAGTGGAAAGGTCGATGAAACTAAAAATAAAATTCTCTGCAAGAACAGTTTACAAAACTAATCGATAAACTATATTCATCTGACATTCCAAGATAACTGAGAGCCACAATAGAGGAAGAGATACAAGTTTTGTGCACCATCCTTTGGGAAAATTAATATTCTGTATCCATGATCTCCTCCTTCTCTATCGCTTCACCCCGTGGTCTTTTCGCATCGAAGACCACAAATAGAAACAAACAGCAACAGAGTAACCAAGCAAGCTATTTTCAGACACGTCGCTAAAAAAAAGAAACCAAAAAACAAGTCAACACCCACACGTACGTAGTGCTTAAGTAATGGCCTCATCCTGAAAGTAAGCGAAGCAACATAGAAACATTTGGGATCTTTGCCCTAAATCCCCACGTGTCTCCCTCACCAACGGAACGTGCTAACAATGTTTAGCGTCAAGTTACAGAAACTGTGCCCCGAGGGAAACCACAGACCGAAGGGTCCCAAATTGGCTTACCTTGGACGCTGGTAGAGATCCATAGCGCTGATAACTCCAAATCCCTGGACGCTCGCGACAAGCGGCCGCGGAAGTACTCTCCGTGGTGGTATTGTATTATCCGTAGCATATTCGAATTGAAACTGTATTCATCGAACGGTCCCAGTGGTCCAGGCCCGGATTGGCACCTCGTTACCAGCTCTTCGCTGACTGATTCGATCACAGGCTTTATACTCGAATTGGTCACCACCGCCGCATTGTCTTTAGGAATTTTCAGGGATATGGTCAGGACGTTGTAGAGCGCCGCGCGGATGTTGCGTAAAGTGGCGAAAGCATTGCCCCGATTCTGTAACAAAGTTTCGTCATCACAGCCCGAGTACTTTGCCAGGGAAGGTAGAAAGTGTAGGAGAATGTCCAGGCATTGCTCTTCTTGTGTTTCCGATACGACCTCACCATCTGGAGACTGTACGATGCTCTGATGGTTATTGGTGAACAGGAGAAACAGATCTGAGTGAATCAGAGTGTGCAAGATGATGAACTGCCGCAGAGTCGTCTTGGGAGTGATTTTCAGAAGGTGCTGGAGCTCCAAACTCAGTTTGACCTTGCAGAATCGAATGTCTGAGGCGTCCACTGTTTCGATGACGTTTTGGAAATACGTGATCCAGTCGATACCAAAGCCATTGTACTTGATTTGTAGCTCGCCCATAGTTTTGCGGGCTGTCAGAGGATCACATATGAGATCTTCATCTTCTTCTTCCATATCATCACCACCCAGGGTTCCCCGTCCAGTGTTTAAAATCTGAAAAAAAAATAGATTTATAAAGGAATAATGGAAATATCCCAAATTAATTGAAGTCATTATTTGGAATGACATTATTCACCAAATGAATGTGATAAAACGTTGATCACTAAGAACTTAAAATACTCTAGCATATTTAATAGTTTTCATCTGGTGAAAAATATCATTAGGTTTCTCCCCAACTCCCTCCCTCTCTCTCTCCATCTCTCTCTCTCCCTTTCTCTCTCTTTCTCTCTCTCTCTCTCTCTCTCTCTCTCTCTCTCCCTCTCTCTCTCTATCTTTCTCTCTCCACAATCGTGACTCCCGTATCCATAAACATACTATATACATTTGATTTTACCGCCTTACAATATTTCCTAATCCCCTTTTTCGTTGCATCTATTTACACAATTTCAAAATACATGAGGTTTTAAAAGAAAATGCCAACTTAAAAATAACCAAATCACTCGTAATCGATGTAAACATGAAAAAAATACCTATACAGACATCAGAAACAGGAAGTTCACCGTGTCTCTTTACTCCAGAGAAACTGTTGTGATCTACATCTTTGATTTTATTTTTTCATGAATAAAAAAGAAAATCAATTGAGGAAATACGACTTTTTTACCCGGCGAATGTGAGCTTCCAACCGCATGAAATCATTGACGATGTTCCTAGCATCCGATTCGTTTACCGATGGGCCGATAAGATGAAGCAGCAACTCACCAAGACGAGCAAGGTTAACGCTGTTGTCCTGCAATGTGATGCATGGCCTTATGAATTTGGGTCCATGAGGATGGATGGATAGATAGATTGAAAGAAAGAAAGATAGATATTAGATAGATAGATAGATAGATAGATAGATAGATAGATAGATAGATAGATAGATAGATAGATAGATAGATAGATAGATAGATAGATAGGTAGATATATAGATAGATAGATAGATAGATAGATAGATAGATAGATAGATAGATAGATAGATAGATAGATAGATAGATAGATAGATAGATAGACAGATAGGTAGATAGATAGATAGATAGATAGATAGATAGATAGATAGATAGATAGATAGATAGATAGATAGATAGATAGATAGATAGATAGATAAATAGATAGATAGATAGATAGATAGATAGATAGATAGATAGATAGATAGATAGATAGATAGATAGATAGATAGATAGATAGATAGATAGATAGATAGATAGATAGATAGATAGATAGATAGATAGATAGATAGATAGTTAGATAGATAGATAGATAGATAGATAGATAGATAGATAGATAGATAAATAGATAGATAGATAGATAGATAGATAGACTGGACGAATGAATGAGCTGACTCTGGATACATTAGCCTGAACTTATAGGTCTGTGAAAATACAGTTGTAGAGATCGAGCCCGGGAGGGACAGGTACCAATTTAAATGGGGTGGTCGATTAAGTAGATGGACATGTTGATGAAGTGGATACATTGACTGAGGAACGGATGAAAGGACGACCTGGGCTTGAGATAGAAAGGTGTCTAACCCGGTGAATAAGGATGAACTAGGCGATAATAGCTAAATGAGTTACCTTTTGCAAGAGGGATGAAATCACGTCTAGACTTATGAGTAGAGCTATCTATGGGTTGTTCTATAGCATTGCATGTTTAGAAAGTGCAGAGGTTTTACGCTAAAGCCGCGTTTCCATGCGTACGAAACGAAAACGGAAACAGCAACGGAAATGAATAAAAAGACATCGAGTAGTGAAATAGACAGAATGTTCTCATAAAGTGAATGGGATTTAATGACACAGTTACTATATTATTATTTGAATTTATCGGTGGCGTCATGGGACATTCGAACTCTTCAACGCGGTGGTTAAGCACAGTTGTTATGGACTTTGTAAGAGCGATTCGAGGCACAAAGATCAAGTGCACATGAAAAGTGTGTACAAAGTCCATAACTGTGCTTAACCGCCGCGTTGAACAGTTCGAATGTCCCATGACGTAAATTAAATATAGTAATTGTGTCATTCAATCCCATTCCCTATTTACTGAATTACCGTTTCCGTATACTTGGGAACACTTTTTCTTTTTACTACTTGATGGATTGTTTGACATTTTCATTTCTGTTTCCGTACACATGAAGACAGAGCTTAAGGGCTGAACAAGCCGATTTTGATCGGCCAACCAGTTGGATGTGACGTCATGACTAGTTGGATGGTGACGTCATGACACTGAGATTTCAATAAGATCCAGCTAGCTGGCTGGTGATGGAGGTCTCACTTGAAACTCAAGGCTATACCGTTACCATTCAATTAGTTGGCCGATCAAACTCAGCTAGTGCACGCCGGGTCGTGCGCCTGAATGAAAAAAGTACATACAGTTTGTTGAGTGCTTGTCCGTTCTCGTGAGTAATCTCTAGGTGACGTCCAGGGATCCATGTGTTGAGTAACTTTCGAGATCAGCTGAAAAAGGGTTGGGGGAGGGGGGGGGGATATAATACTTATTAATTTGTACAACGCTCAAATCCACACAAAAAACAACAAATGATCTGTTCTAAGGTAGTGAACTAAAATTAAAAACAGGATTAACATAAGATCAATTCGTCATGCCCCGGCTCACACACTTTAACAAACATTTGATCTACTCTCATCCTCAAACCTCTGAGATAAAAAACAACGCTATTCAGTTTCAATGAAAGCAGCCCGAAACAATTCAGTTTTGAGCCTGTTTTTAAATGTGACGATGTTTTCACTTTTTCCTGAGGATTAGTATTGATTTCTTCGTGTAGTTAGGCACATTTTTGTAATATAGCAGGGCATATTAAGTAGCATATCTGAATGAAAAATAAACAGAAAAAAACATCAACTGCACACAAAAACACTTTCAGTATGCACGTTTCAATGAGATTATAATAAAATTATCCTACTCATTATCTGTAGTTTTCTTAATTTGAAAACAAAACTGCAAATCGAGCCTCACCATTTTGAATAAATGGTCATAATTCACTGTTACTAAATGCAGTGCATAGTACAGCCGTGTAATTTCATAATGACGCAATTCATTATGACTTTTTAGTGCGTCGGCACACAAGGATTGATGAGTAAAAGAATAGAGTGACTGTGTACATCATGTGACCTAAATTTTGGTTTTGTTTGCCGACGAGTATGAAAGTTTTAAAGTTAGGACTAGGTTTACAGTAAAACTTAGCGTTTAGCTATTTCGTCACAACAGTCTTTCCGCTTCCAACGTGGTCATAACACGTTTCTGGAATATGGCCACACGTTGGTGATTTCAAAAAAATCCTATTGTGAGGACATGGCCAAAACCGTATCTATAATACGAGACAAAGAATACCGAGACGGACCGTTCCTTCTTTCATGTCCATAACTTTTGCGCGTATAAACACGGCGAGTACTACTGACAGAGCTGTGTGACACTATATACTAGTCTTTTTCGTTCAATATTATGAAGGGGTGTGCAGCGAATTGTTCCATTATTGAGATGGTCGATACGCGCACAAGTCGACAGACAGAATTCTGCGAAATGAACGGGCTTGGTATCCTAATGTCTCGGCTACAATTAACAGCCTACAGAACACATAATAACAAAATAAACGATAAAAAGAAAACTAAAAATACCGATCATATGAACTAGGTACAGTATGATTCCGAGGAACAATCATAAATAACAATGTAATCCAATATCATATGACAATAATATAATAATATACAATAACTTAAAAAATAAAATAAATAATGGTATATTAAATGCTGGTAAAAAATAATATAAAAATAATATAATACGTTTAAAAAAAAAATATGACTACTCCTCTGACACTTCATTTTCTTTAACATAATAGCGGAGACACAGAATACCAAGACGAACCATTCCTTCTCCCACTATATGTCCACAAACTGTGCGCGTATAAATACGACGAGTACTGCTCTTTTTCGTTCAATTATATGAAGGGATGTGATGCGAATAGTTGTATGTTGACAGCGATGATCTCCGAGCAGGTCGACAAACGCGAATATGACGAATTGATTCGTCTCGGAATCCTGTGTCTCGGATAATAGTCTTGACCTATGCAATCACAATTATTTGAAGATCGATATTGTCTGAACTTTGACATCCTTACTGAGAGATTTTTGTCATCATGGACCACCACTTTGAAGAAAGGTGTAGCACCAAACATCCGGGTGACGTTGGCTAGAAGCATGGTCAGGTCTATGGCTTCAGTAGGCGCATTGATACCTCCAAAGCCTTCCACAATCTCCGCAACTGTGTCAAGATAAGATAAAAACAGCCGTTACAATTGTGAAAATAGGACAAAAACAGCCTGTGCAATTGCCAAGATAGGACAAAAACAGCCGATGAAATTGTGAAGATAAGACAAAAACAGCCGATACAATTGTAAAGATAGGACAGAAAAGGCCCATACGGTAGTGAAGATCAGAAAAAAAAAGCCGACACAATTGCGAAGATAAAACAAAATCAGCCGATACAATTGTGAAGATAAGACAAAAACAGCCGATACAATTGTGAAGATAAAACAAAATCAAACTTTACAATTGTAGAAAACAAGATTTTGGGGGAAACCCAGCTAGTTGAATGTAGGTCAGCCATCAAATAGAGTGGTGAGTGGAGAAGGTGAGGCAAACAACTGGCCATGAGTAAAGCTCAGACAACTCATATCAACTGACTAGTACGAAATGCAGTTTTTGCCCCACTTAAGACCAAGATTAAGGTCACGGAATTTGGGAATTTTTTCGTACAATTCGTGAAGTCTGTTGTGAAGAGCTATATCACCGATAAGTCTCAAAACGCTGATTTGAGATACTGAGTTAAATGCACCATTCGTGCACTTTCTGACTTCAGCTCTTTTAAAGTGCCTCACTCCAGATTCATGTCCCCGGTGATGTGCTTTGCAACAGAAAACAGTATACTCCCCGATCGTTATGCATGATTCTGCTGCTAGTTCTGGAGTCCACGTGGACTCCGGTACAATCTAGTGCTAACCTGTTCAGGTTTTAAAAATAGAGAAAATGTTCTTGAAAATACCAAGTGAACAGCACATTAACCAGTTACTATCATTTATTTTTTTTTAATATATATATATACATAAGAAACTGTTGATACATTGCCCTGCTTCTGCAAAGTTTGCCACTTCAATAATATCTTCTCTATTTTATCAATGAGAGTCATTCAGACATGGATCATCGATAAACTGAAAAGATTTTTTATATACAAAGTACTAAATTGCATGGCACGTATGGATTAAGAGGAAACCTCCCTCTAATTATCATAATTTTCTTTTTATTATTTTTTTTTTACAAAACCACCTATGTCATCTATTCATTCTAAACGGTGTGTATAATTAAAATCTCTCCCAACATTTTTGGCTTTAAAGACCAGCAGGGCCGTATCAGTTTTCCAGTATCTTCTAATGCATGATAAAAAGTTTATTGTTTTCCCACCTTGCATGGCAAACATAGTTATAATATTATAATATGAAAAAGTGCCCCTATATTCAGAATTAGAAATGAAGTGTTTATCCGCGGATAATTGGTTTAGTGATGTTTATTTTGGAAAAAAACATTCTTCACAATTATACAGAGTCAGAAATAGCGACATGGTTAGCATCTTCGGCTGCCAATAGGGTGACCGTGGTTCGATTCTCAGGGTGAGTGTGCGTGTGTGTGGTTTTTTTAAATAGAATCTTTTTCCATTAGAAATCAGTCTGCTTGATTTTTGTTTAATCCAACAACAACAATAGGGAATAAATTTAGTTTTTTTTTTTGTTTTATATTGTTTTGTTGGGTTTTTTTTTGCATTTAGTCAATACCAATACTGGCGGATAAACCCGGGCCGATTTTATCTGCGGATAAATCCGGGTAGTATCCATCGATAATGTTGCCGGATAATGGCAGCCATTCAGAAATTGACAAACGAAGTATATTTATTATTTTTAAATATTTTTCTTGAGTGTATTTTAAAAAAAAAATATCTTTAAGAATTGAGTCTCTTATCGTATTGTCGATTTGCCGAGGTTCTGCTAGAGAAAGTTTAATTGCTGTAGGAATTAAGATCTCACAAAATGATACCAGATAACCCTTCACCGATGAATATCAGCCACTGATGTTATTGGAATCGTTTTCCCTAAAGATTTACCCGCTCCTGGCAATGCTGGTAAGAACTTGGAGTATTTCTAAGGGAAAGATTAAATCGTCAGCCTCTTTAGTTCAATTCAAGATGAAATATCGATAAAATTGCTTTTACCTGCAGGGTCAGCTAAAATGGCGAATGAGTGACGCCAAAAAACTTTAGAAATATCCTACTGAATATACAAAACAACTGGGACGAAACAAAAAGGCTGTTATTAGAGATTCATGATATTTTACATAGTAAGTTATAATTAGACGTACGTACGCCCCCCCCCTCCCCCTCCCCCTCCCAACCGGTTGTCGTTGTTGTTGCTGTTTTTTACACTAGGGGGGCGTATTTTAAAGCTTTTTTGTGATTCCAGAGCTAGAGAGCTCCTCCAAACATGCTCCTTGACAACAGCCTTAATGAATTATGATTGATTATTCTCTCATACTTCCTTTTTGTTTTTCTCCTGTTTTTTTTTTTTTTGCTTGAAAGTGTAGGGGCAGGGTTGGGGATTCGACAAGATTTAAGGTTGAGGATAAGGACAGGGTTAGGGATACCTAGGTGTACGTGCGCGCCTCTAGCGCAAAACGCGTTGAGTGCGTATAAATTATAACAACAGCCGAAAAATAAACACTACTCTATGTTAATTATCTCTCTCTCTGGCTCTGTAAGTAGATTGGGGGCCCGTAAAAAAGCCGCATAAACAAAAAACAAACACACACACACACACACAAAACCTCTCCCTTTTGTGTTGTGAGGGGACCGAGGTATTTACAATTTAAGCTATAGGCCAAATTTTAATGCGCACATCGGCGATTTTTGATGTAAGGATCGACTCATCACCATGGCGATTGTAGCATTGATTTTGATTCGTTAGCTGATTTGCACTGCCAGCACGTGAGGCGTCGCGAAGCAACCGGCGGCGAGCTAAAAGTAGTTCTCTACTGTAAACAATGGCACGTGTGTACTTGCACATGGGGAGACGTTTGGTCAATTCTTTCACTTCCTTTCCCTTGTTTACACGGATGGTAGGGAATCTGACCAGCTTGGATCCATCATTTCTACCCCTGTCATAACAGTCAACTGCAATGCAACCAGCAGGCATTTTGACCGCTTAGATATATCTCGAAGTTACACTCGTCACCTGATCTCCCGGCCATCTTGGGTGTCGGAAGAACAAAACAAAAATACTCTGTGACGGCATTCGCAGTGGGCCTATTATTGAACACTGAACACAACTCAGTATTTTCTCTAATTGTCCTTGTTATCAGACTACGTCCCTCCAAATACTGGCCCCTGTTGTGTTGTTTTTCTTGGACATCCTAGCAATTCATTTTGATTTAAGTTGCAGATCAATGTGTTTGGGGGGAATTTCCATTGCCATGGAAAGATAAGCTCATAAGTCTCAACGTTTGTTATTTTACTTAATGGGCTTGTCCACAGCATCCGCCCCGCTCCACAAGCTTTACCGAAAAAAAGGTCGTATGAAAAAGTAAAACACTTTTTGCTTCTGCATACTTGTCCACAGCATCCGTTCCGCTCTGCTTTTCACCGCTACAGAGGCAAAGAGAATTTTTCATACGTCATTTTTCCGTAAAAATAGCGGAGCGGATGCTGTGGGCAAGACCAGTTAGGGGTAATTATAAAATAGAGGTATCAGTGACCATTAACGTCTCGCAAACAAAAATGTCAAGTGAATTAGGCTGTCATCGATTCTGAACTCTGTCGTCACAGTCCTGACGCCCTAGACAAGAACACAGATTGCCATGAGCATAATTCTTCCAGTCTAAACGTGGTTGGATTTAAATGTCAACCACTGCATACATGGAATAAACTTTATAATTTTGCCAGTGATATCATTCATCAGAAAATAATAATTCTGAGCAGCATTTAACTGGCAAATACGACGTCATCTTGTAATGAGAGTGTTATTATGTCTGGATTCACCTTGAAAAGTGTATAATGTTGCATAACTGCAGTGCCTTCAGGCACCAAGACATGAAACAACGAGGAAAACGAATAAAGGTCACTTTACAAAAAGCTTCATAATATTTCGTACGTAATTTCCTTCATGCATGCGTCTGGTAGACGTAGTGAGTACTTTTCAATTCCATGGAGCCTATTTCATGATGTCCCACGTAAATGCCCCAAATGCATGAACTACCAGGATACGTACCAAAAAGCTGGGCACGTCGTCCGCACCGGCAGTTTCGTTGCCTAAAACGTACGTAAGACGTGAGTAAAACGCATAAAAATTGTAGAATTTTAAGAAACAGAAACTACACAAGACGAAAAAGAAATAAAGGTTTGACGAGTTTTGAATGTCAGTGTCGATTTACCACAGCCACTGATCTTCCATTGTTAAAATTAATGGATTTTTTTTTCATGTTAATCCCCCCACCCCCCTCCAAAAAAATCCATTCCTAGGTATCTACACCCTAAATAGACATCTGATGTTTAGAATGTTTAGTTCTGTCTAGATTTCAACAAAAAAAATCTGTCCATTCTTTCCCCCACCCTATTTGTTATTTCGAACATCTCCCACTGTAATTTCCACCCAGCTACGCACTTGCCGGGCGATTTTAAGCTTGGAAAGCCTTGCAGCTAAACAACCAAAACAAACAAAGGCAAAGCGGATCTTCAAAATCATGCGACACAATTCTACATGGAATAAACTCATCAATTAGCCCCCGTGATCACTACAACGATTAGTACGTACAGAATACGTCTGATGATCTCTTCTAGACACTCTGAAGTCAAGGCAAAAGTAATTGTAGAATTACCAAATCAAAATACCAGTCATCTTAGACACAATTTCATAGATTCACAAGCGTGACATAATTATCACATGAATGGCAATTTGGCGCCCAGGTGAAGACACGTTAGAAGTTGTCAGGTAACACCGAGCAGTTCCCTATTTGTTATTCCATTTCATCTTGATTTTTTTTTTTTTTTTGTCTTGTCAACATTTCAACTAGTTTCAGTATGCATATGAAAGTCGATTGCAGCGGATGTCGATAGGAGGGACCTCGACATCTCAGCAGCAATTTGACGTTTTCACCAATGCAACAATTATCGTAAACAGTAGTTAGACACTTAGAATTACTCTGCTGCCAATATTTGGATCATGTCCTTCTAACCCCAGATGTGAAAGAATCACGTGCCACTTTGAAAAGTTGTAAGCACCTCAGGATTCTGGAACAACATGAATTACATTCCAGTTCACCTTGCATAAAGAATCTCTATTCCCCCCCCCCCCCCTGTTTTCTTGAACAATTATCTTACACTTTTAGACATATTTTCATGTTCTTTTATGGTATACTCTTTGAATCTTGTCCGTTGAGAGATGCGCTATACGAATCCTAGAGACAGAGCGTACCTTGCACACTGCAAAATGATTATTGTCGGCAGGCCTGAAACGCCAATTTATTTTTGGGCAAAAAGTGGCCAGCATACCCTAAATAATAATAATAATAAGTCATTTCTATAGCGCCTGATTCCACAGAAGAGTGCTCTAAAGCGCCTAACAGTTCTCTCAGTCACACAACAAACATTTCCATCAACCTATACATAATCACTGTCTCAAGAATGTTACATATCCCGCGTATACGCTTTTGTAAACAACGCTGTTTTAAGTTTTCTTTTGAATTGGATCAAGGTTAGCAAAGAAATGAAATACTCTTCAAACTTGCAACAGTGCAAGGACACGAGCGATTTATTTTGTGAACGCCACAGTAGGAGAAAAAACAAAAAACGAAAGACGTTTCATTTTTGCCCAACAAAAATGACCAATAGTGGCCATTGCATGTACTCTTGTGGCAGGACACAGTTCTTGCCTGAAAGTGCTAAATACGGGTGCCGTGCCTGATTTTTTTTTTCAAAAGTTGGTCAACTCCAGTAAGTAAATCTGTGAGAGCAATATATTTCTTTTTATCAATATTTAGCTTCCTATTTATATCAATTTGCGGCAGTTCTTTCCCTGGGCAAAGCGTCTCTGAATTGCCGGCGACCTTTGATTCCCCTTTTCATCTTCTTTCTAATTCATTAATATTTACAAAGTTCCAGCTTTCACTGTAAGAAATCCTAACCTTAATCCCTTTCACCAACCTACAACAGTATGTCAAATTAGAACTCATGGCCCCGTATGTTGCACAGGGAGACACTAACAATCCGGATCCCCCCCAGGCGTCTTCAAAATCCACTTACAATAAAACGTTGTCTTCAGGACCGTTCTTCCTTCATTGCCGTGAGGGGATACTGCACTACAAGATTCTGACAAACTACTCTGAATCAGGAGTCGTACCAAGAAGAAAGTATTACCCAAGACATAATGATACCGAGACGAACCATTTCTTCTCCCACTATTATAATTATATGTCCACAAATTGCGCGTGTATAAATACTATGAGTACTATCCTTTTTCCTTCAATCTTCTTCTTTCGTTGTTTGTTGGCGCCCGTAAAAAAAAAATAATATTTTTTGACGGGCGCCAACAAACAACGAAAGAAGAAGATACCCATAAGGGAGCCCTTTTGAGGGCTAGGAAAGCCACGAAGAAGACACCAAGAAAATAAGAAAACACCAACAAGAAACAGGAGGCACAAATGCCAACGGCAGCGACACCTCCCAAAACCAAGATCTCAGTTCTTTTTCCTTCAATTATGAAGGGGTATGGTGCGAATTGTTGCATCGTTGATATTGATGATACGCACGCAAGTCAACGGACAGAATATGACGAATTGATTCGGGTTTCCTTTGGAAGAACCAGCGAAAATGGCATTTGCTGAACTGTGGTCAGAGAGACACGATAGAATTTCTACTATTACTTTTTCTATCTCACTCGATGAAAATGTGTCTTGCTTAGCGGCTGAAAAAAATTCGTATATAAATGATACTAAAGACTGGATTTTGTCCCATATGGACGTGTCCATGTTACGTATCTTCAAAAGTTGAGGCAATACAATAAAGTTTCATAATGTTTGGACCGGTAGTGGAGGCGTTTTAGGTGCCTACATGTTCAATCTCTCGCCCCATCATAGTATGATAGAAAAACAGAATGGTGGCAAACCCATTTTTTCCTTAAAGCGTAAACTTGTCTAGCCGCTCAAAAAAAAACAAAACAAAATAAAATAATGTTCAGAAAGCCAGACCATAGTTCTGTGGGAAGACTCGTGTCCTTTTTGAAGCTGCAGCTATGATACGTTTCTCATTGGACACATTGATTATTCAGGCTGGGAATAGACATAATTGGCTACCATTGAAAAGCCAAAGAGTGACGGGAGAAGTCGTGATGGCAACTTTTCTCTACGGATGTTAGCAGCTAATTGTTCTTACCCAGGGTAAAGTAAAATATAATTGTGAGTTTGGCATTTGTGTGTCAATGTCTTGAGATGACTTGTTACACAACTGACTTTGCTACGTTGTACGGAAGCACGCCTGTAAGCTGAGCCCCTTTATTTATAACAAGCAGAAGAGCCCAGCTAACGCTAATGCTTACAAATCTATATATAATAACAATAATAATAATAATTATGATACTAAAATGGAGCTGACGGGTGACCACGTATGCACTTAAATTTTCGTGACTATGTGACCAAAGACTATGAAACTTTGTGTACTGCCTATCCCAATGTTTAACGATAAATTGCATGGACACGTCCATTTTGGACAACAAAAGAATTAATTCAGTCTTTGTTATTAATTCACGATTTTTTTATTTGGAGCCGCAAGAAAGAGTTGCGCATTTTCATGGAACAGGATTGAAAAGTATAATCGGAAATTTCATTCTTCGTCTCTCCGTACACGTTGTTGGCTGAAAGTCAATTCTGAAAGATATCGCATGTATGTATTCTCCAAGTGAACGGGCCAACCAGCTATAATAAATCTGCTTACCTTGGCCTGTCGATTCATATTATTTCTGCAGAGTGATAATTTAACACGCTGCACCGGAAAGCGCCGCCAAACTACACGAAAGATAACACCGTAAGATGAAATAGCTTTTTACAAAGACAGGGAAAGCTGGGGGCGTTTCACTATAAAACTAACACTCTAAAACGCAGAGTTGAAAAAAGACAGAGCTCAGCTTCAACGATTCTAATTTCTGAGTACAATTGGAACATTTACCCATAATCTCATTCGTCCATCCAAACTAAATCTAAAAGAAGCAAACAAATAACTATAATACAGGTGGAAACTGCATAAGTCTATATTTTGTGATTGTCTCGGACCTCTTGGCGTAAGTTTTGGAATTCGCTTCTATAATATTATTTGAAAGGATGAAAAAAGCTGAATGTTCTCAGATAGGACGTCTTTGCACCCACAGAGACATAATTATGATAAACATGTATTTTTACTCTGAAGTGGCATGGAGTACCCCTGAAGTAAACCCAATACTCTAGCTGTGACACTCATCATTGAAATTTCATTCTTGTCATATCCACCTAGTCTAGTATAGTATGATTTGTAGTGACAAAAATCGAAATAGCATCATAGGAGGGTTTCGGGGGAAAAGGCAAGAAAATCATCTCTCTATATAATTTTTGTTCGTGATTATTTGTCACGGATCTGTACAAAAATTATGAGCCCCGCTGGATGATATATACATGTAATTTTCTCCAAACTAGGTTAATACTTACTGATTACTTGGTAGAATGAGTAACCGCACATTTATTAATGGCGACAACTGGTATGAATTTATAGTGTGGGACAGCATTTGGGTATGCTTATAATGATATTTCAGTTTGAAGGCTTGATGTGTATGTGTGTGTGTAAGTGTGTGTGTATATGTGTGTGTGTGTGTGTGTATGTGTGTGTGTGTGTGTGTGTGTAAGTGTATTTCTAAGCGGATAATTGTGTTTGTGTGTTTCAAATGTACATACACATAATATTGTGTGCACGCAAGTTTTTTTCTTTTGCGTTTTTTGTTTTGTGTTTGAGATCACTCTTGTGTTTATATGTGTGTGCGACAGCATTTGCGTGCATATGAACAAACTGATTCTCTGACGTTTACAAAGACAGACAGAAGTCAGTAGCCGCTGACAGAAATCTTTTTAAAAATATCACAACTGATATGTCAGTCTGGACATTATGTGTACCTGCGAAAGTCAGACAGGCAGACAGATTGACAGACTAAGAGAACAAGGGCAAGAGAACGACCTGCTCCTGTGGCTATCCCTCCTTCTTATCCCCATCTTTTCCCCTCTTGCCAGCTTCACCCGCACCCCATGAGTTCGGCACTTTTCAGTGGCAGCTGGTGTATTTTATTTGGAAAGATCAAGGCGTGGGTGTTAGCTTGAAACATTGGTATGTGCAACGAAAGAAAAATTAAACCTCGTATTTTGACTCTATAGACAAATATGTCTGTGAGAAAACGGGAAAGAAAGAAAGAAAGAAAGAAAAGGCGAAAGTGAGAATTCTCTGGACAGCACATCACAGTCGGACAAACAGACCCACTGACCTGCGCCTCTAGTTCTGTCGTCAATTCCGTTAGATCTGAACAGGCAGGAGCGGAAGATCTCCTTGGAGGCTGCCAATAGCTTGTCATCTCCGGCATCAAACGAGGTGGACAGGCGGTCTGGGGAAGAAATGGCAAGACAAGAAATTGCTTGATCACACCAGGAAATACTGTTATGGTCGGGCCTTTTTGACAAGTTGTCTGTTGCCAGTAACAGCTTGCATACCCGCAACTGTTTGGATTTGTCGTTGCTCACACGCCGACACTGCGGCAGTTTGACTAGGCTGACAACCTGTAGAGACCGGCCGCTAACAGACAAATAACATAAAGAAAATCACAAGCTAACTCACAAAATGTGATTTTCACCTTCATTCTTTCTTAGTAAAAGCTTGGCTCATTAGTTTTGTCTCTGTAAAACCCAAATTTGAAAGAAAAAAAAAAAAGAGCTGCTGTCACAAAGTATGTTTGGATCTGACAAAATCTGGCTGAAGATGACCTGTTTAAAAAAAATCAAAATAAACTATTTCCAAGTCGATTTCAAACAAAATAAATATTTGAATTGGATGCAGAAAAATGGATAATCGTGTATTATAGCAAACCTCAATTTCACCATAGAACACTATTTTTTTGGAGGGGTTTTCATCTTAAGCCGAATTTCATTAGATCCACTCACAAATAATATTACAACCCATACTTTGGAACAAAGAGTGAAGTTGTGGACTTCCAAACTCTAGAAGCTGATATTCTCACTCTCAGTTTCACATTTTTGTGACGATTCATAAAAGTATATCACGCGGCATTTACGCCTTGATTTCATAGTTATTTCTACGTGGAGATGCACAAACATAATAATAAAATTATAGTACATCAAAATATACCCCTGAGCTCACAAGAGTTAATAAGGAAAGTCATCGCTCTCTCTTTCTCTGTCTCTTACTATTCTTTCTCTCCAGTGCTCCGCCTCTTGAGTGACATTCGTTTTGCGCAGCAGTTCAAAAAGCCGACGGCACCAAGTAATTAATCAACAACGTAATTACAAGCGTAGGTTTAAACACATAATGATTATAACAGCATACACATCCACACATTGTATTCATAAACATACTACACAACATCTTCACACCTAACTATTATTCCTGATCAATACGGCAAAAAAAAAAAAAAAAAAATTTTCTCAAGCCTGCAGGACAAAGTGTAATGGTTAAGTATCCTCGCCTGTTACGGGGGAGATTTGGGTTCGACTCCCCGCCGGGAATAATTTTTTTTGTTTGTTTTGATTTGTCTAATTCTTAAAGTAATTTTCTCTAACTCTACTCAAAATCAGTGGTTGGGATTTTTAGAACTGATGTATCCATATTGAGGGAAACGGTTTATTGTTAATTTGCTCCAGAACGCATCGTTAATAATTAATTTATTCCCGTGCATTGCACAGGACAGTTACTAATAAACATAAACATACTACACAACATCTTCACACCTAACTATTATTCCTGATCAATACGGCCAAAAAAAATAATTTTTTTTTCTCAAGTCTGCAGGACAAAGTGTAATGGTTAAGTATCCTCGCCTGTTACGGGGGAGATTTGGGTTCGACTCCCCGCCGGGAATAATTTTTTTTGTTTGTTTTGATTTGTCTAATTCTTAAAGTAATTTTCTCTAACTCTATTCAAAATCAGTGGTTGGGATTTTTAGAACTGATGTATCCATATTGAGGGAAACGGTTCATTGTTAATTTGCTCCAGAACGCATCGTTAATAATTAATTTATTCCCGTGCATTGCACAGGACAGTTACTAATAAGTACATTATATGACAATCTATTGTCTAAGCGCTTCAAGAGCCAGCCGAGGACGTTCTCCACAAAAACGCGGTTGACATGCTATCCCAGGTCTCTTTCTAGATTTTTACATTCGATTTTGCACTACAACACCACATCCCTGTCGGTTCCTTCAGTCCATTCCATTGAGAGCTGATTTAGAAAGCACGCCATTGCGCTATCCATGCCTATAAAGGCCTTGCATCTCGTTTTACGCAGTGAAACTTGCTGAGCCTAGAGCAGTGTTTCTCAATTATTTTTTTTTTGTCCAATGCCTCACTTCAATTAAAAAAAAAAAAAAAGAAGTCAAAATGATTGGATAAAGTTATTATACAGGGGGTATACAAAAATAATTATCTCAATTATATTTATACATTCAAGAGAAGTTTTAATTAACACTTTATTTAAGTTTTATCCACTTGTTTCTTACTCCACAAGAAAAAAAAAAAAAGTCCCACGGCCCACCAAAATATTGCTATGCCCCACCCTTTAGCGGTAAGCCAGACTAAGGGTCTGGCAGGCCCCACACTGGTGGTTCGCCACCTAATTATTATGCATTATTATGCATCACACGACAACACTACTAACTACCCATACCGTTTTAGAGAGCTGCATGATAATTAGGAGATGAGCCACCAAAATTGGGGGCCTACGCCAGCCTTGATCTGGCTTACCCGTAAGAAACACCGGTCCATAGGTTACCCTTTACCCTTTCGCATCATTGTCGAGGTTTCACTGAAAGCGATGCGTCTTGTCTGTCTGCCTTGAGGGGAGGGGGGGGGGTCGATACTGAGCAAACCGTGCACGCGGTGAGCACACAGTCTGGACTAACTTGGCGCTTTCTGGACTGATAACTGCCCGATTCACTGAACCGATTTAATGAAATCACAAGTGGAAAGGACAGCCGGTGAAGCAGTTCAGTGTTGAAGGACGCAGTAACATAATGAAATAATGTTATTAGAGTGGGAAGTGCGAATTGGAGAATTAGAATTGTGAGAATTGGGGTTATAAGATGTAATGATTACTTTTGTCT
Source organism: Onchidella celtica (assembly GCA_963931925.1). Classification (NCBI taxonomy): domain Eukaryota; kingdom Metazoa; phylum Mollusca; class Gastropoda; order Systellommatophora; family Onchidiidae; genus Onchidella; species Onchidella celtica. The sequence continues at coordinate 73,126,548 of OZ007568.1, forward strand.
GTTCAAACGAACAGGAAGGAGAAGTGTTGAATGGGAGGACATGAAAATAAGATAATCAGAGAATTAGAATTGTAAGTAATTTGCGTCATAAAATGTAATGATTACTTTTTTCTGTTCAAACGAACAGGAAGGAGAAGAGTTGAATGGGTGGGCATGAAAATCACTAATTAAATTAGTGTTTTCTTAAACTCCCACCGAAAAAGGAATAAAAGCATTTCCATTGCTACCCCCCTCCCCCATCCATTCTGTATTTGATTAAGTTACTCGCTGCAGTTACAATATCATGGAATGTCCATGGCCCCCGCCCCAATATTCATACCCAGACACAAATACCTTAAAATCGAAACTGATATAGGATGCTCCTAATGTTACAGCCTGTCTGAAAAGTGTATAATACTTTCAATATTTCTAATACAAAATGTCAATTAAGATACATCCAAGATTAGTAATTCAAAAGTAATCGCATCTGCTCAAGCCGATGGCCGTTCTGTATGACCAGGCACTGATGACAACTCAGATCAATAAAAGTGGAAACAACATTGAGTAGTTCATTTGTGTATACATATTTTTAGAGACACCCTGCAGTTATGAGTAAACTCCTTGGCCATTCCTTCTAATGATACTAACCCCCAATAATGAATCATAATTTTCATCAAGAATGTTCTCATGAAAACTTGAATTGTTCGTATTATTTCTAGGCTATTTTGCCTTTAAGTCGATCGCAATCTTATCTAAGCCGCTTCTCATTTCAATTATTCCCTCCTCACTAGCCACAGTATCTCCCACTTCCCATCTATAATTTTGCACCATTAAGCATTTCATAGTTATCAAAGCTCCTTATTTTAATGATCTAATACTGAATGCTTCAAACAATGCATATTATCTTAATATGAAGCACTGTATCCATGAACAATGACTCTAAAAAGAAAAACAATTTCAACATTCTCCTTAAATTCTATCCAGGGTGGGGTGAGGGATGGTGGAAAGAAGGATCCAAGTGTGCCATAATTATGTTACATTGTTGCACGTGACATTTTGCGGATTTTGAGGTTTTGTCATGAAACTGGTTCTCTGACTCTTAATTTCGTTATGTATATGTGTCATTTCAATCGGTTAGAAAATTTTCAAAATATGTGTTTGTGACATAATGTTGTATGTTTATTTGCCCCTTTCCGACCTGCCTCATTTTCTCGAAAAGGCAAAAATGCACATACAACAATATGGAAAATACCCGACGATATCCAGGGTTACATGGTGGGACAGGGTGGGGCATGGCAAAGTGGGGGGGGGGGGGGGGAGGTATCCAAATATCTGGCACCGTCTTTGACGACAATAATTACACTGTGCTGACCACTAAGCCTAACAACGGCGGATTTCATATTGACACAGTTAGTGCTGTATACTCTCTCTTCTGTGTGATCCCGTTTATTTAATATTTGCCATGGGCATACAGTAGAACTTCAAACATATCTTGTTATTTCATCACACGAGTCAGTGTGGAAGCTGGCGCATTAATTTACCCTGTACAGGCAGACCCACGGGGTTTCCGAAGTATCTGTCTTAACGTCATTTTACGAAGCTAGCTATCTATCTATCTATCTATGTATGTATGTATGTATGTATGTATGTATGTATGCATGTATGTATGTATGTATGTATGTATGTATGTATGTATGTATATATGTATATATGTATGTATGTATGTATGTATGTATGTATGTATGTATGTATGTATGTATGTATGTATGTATGTATGTATGTATGTATGTATGTATGTATGGTAAAAAAGACCACACGTGAGGCATTTCATCTGCATATGACGAAACGGAAGGTCCCACTATTTGAACATAACACACAACCTAATTTTGGTGGATAATAATAATAATAATAATAGTTCGTCCATCAGGTATGATGATGACCTTAACAACACCAGAGGAATAAAGAACAGAAATTGTTGAGAATTTCAACACATGGACAATAAAGAGAACTAAAGGACACAGAGGACAGAATGGAAAGACTGTTCTTTCATGACTTATGGCTTCTCATGTGACTGATAAGTCCTATTTTTGCCCTGCAGACCCTTCCGCATAAATGACAAGAGTGCTCCGTTGGTTCAGTACCAATGGGCCTTTTTTTGCGCCGTTCTCTTTTTTTGATAGCCTGCTGGAGTCTGTCAGCTTCCCATGCTTTGCTGCCTCTGGTAAGGGCCGCCCTCCAATTTGCACGATCAAGCGAGAGCCTTTCCCACTCACTCACATCAATGGCAAAGGCCTTCAGTGATTGCTTGAGAGTGTCTTTGTAACGTCTCTTTGGGGCCCCAACATTCCTCGTTCCATTGGAGAGCTCAGAGAAGAAGATTTGCTTAGGGAGTCTGGAGTCGGGCATTCTGACAACATGTCCTGCCCAACGTAGCTGAATTTTTTTCAGGTGGCAGAAGATGCTCAATTCCTTGGCACGATTGAGGACCTCAGTGTCTGGAATTTTATCCTGCCATTTGATCCTTAGGATCTTTCTAAGGCAGGCCAGATGAAAGTGATTTAGCTTTCTGGCATGTGATTGGTACACTGTCCAGGTTTCAGCCCCATAGAGTAGGGTGGGATACGATTTGGTGGATACGAACTGACAAACAGCAAAACTTTGAATAAACTTTGTAAAGTTAACTGGGGGGCTTCTGAATTTGTGGAAATGAACAGATTATGTTGTAAATTGAAAACTTGTTTAGGATATGATATAGAAAATGATTGTTACACCTTATCGATAAATGACGGCAATGGTTCTATAATTCATACCAGTGATATAAATAAAGTGTCTAAATTTCTAAAAAGTCAAAGAATACAAGATGATATCGATTACTGGCATAATCTAGAGCAACAAGGACAACTTGTTAACAAAGTACATGCAAACATTCACTCATCATCCAGTACTGTTTTTAAAAATGCAAATATCAACGATGCTATCATTAAATTTGCTATGAAAGGGAGATTACAATTGTTAGAAACAAACGCAAACATGAACAAATACTACCCACTGTCCTTTCAAAGATCGTGTCCCTTGTGTAATCAGCCTTATGACACTAACTCACATATACTTAATGGTTGCCAGAGATTTAAACGTTTCTACACAGAGAGACACGACAAAATTGTAGACTTTTTATTTGAAAATATCAACAAAAAACTTGCAAATGATCAGTGCATTATCAGTACCAACAAATGTGTCAATGTTGAAAACAACATCCCCAACAAACCTGATATATTGATTATTGATGAGAAAGAGAAAATTGTGTTTATAGTGGAAGTCTCTGTTCCCTTTGATAGGTTTATTGATATTTGTTTTAATGAAAAATTTCTGAAGTATTTACCACTACATAATCATTTCAATGATATGGGATACACAAGTAAAATCATTGTCTTTATTGTGGGTTCACTGGGGACAGTGCACAATAAGTCAGCATCAGGTTTGAAGTTGTTGGGTTTCACTAACAGTGAAATAAACCAGTTTTGTAAATTCATGAGTATCAGTGCTATTATTGGGTCACACAGGGTCTGGAAGAAAAGATATCATTTAATCTAATTCATCTCTAACAATATTTTGTCATATACAGTAGCTTTCAGTGGTGCATTCACTCCCTTTTTTCTTCGTTTTTTATCAGTCAAAAGGCTTTTATCAATGCAATGCATGTTGGTTATTCCATACACTATATTACTACTATGCATTCTCATTGCAATGCATGTTGGTTACTCCATACACTATATTACTATTATACAGTTTCATTGTATTACACTATTTAAGTTGTTGGTATGCTTGTAAGCTGATATATTATGTTGAATATTATGTGATTATGCAATTGGATTGTTCATTGCATGTGAAAAATCATATAGTCAATAAAATTCTCGAAATAAAATCTCGAAGTATGTATGTATGTATGTATGTATGTATGTATGTATGTATGTATGTATGTATGTATGTATGTATGTATGTATGTATGTATGTATGTTATTGTGTGTATCTATCTATCTATCTATCTATCTATCTATCTATCTATCTATCTATCTATCTATCTATCTATCTATCTATCTACCTATCTATCTATCTAACTATCTATCTATCTATTTATCTATCTATCTATCTATCTATCTATCTATCTATCTATCTATCTATCTATCTATCTATCTATCTATCTATCTATCTATCTATCTGTCTGTCTGTCTGCCTGTCTGTCTGTCTGTCCGTCGACCGATCTATTTATATATCTGCTTGTATGTCTGCCTGTCTATCTGTTTATCGGTCTATTTCCCTGCCCGTCTGTCTGTCGGTCTCTTTGTTTGATATTTAATAGCATTTAATAATCGTGGAGAATTATATTCCTCTTTCAAAAATAAAGAGATTTATATCTGTCCGTCTCTGGCCGTCTATCTGTTTGTCTGTCTGCCTATCTTTGAATGCTCCAATTTACCAATCTGTTTGACCATCCGCCAGTCAATGCCTGTTCACCTGTCTGCATGTTAATCTATCCGTTCATCAAGCTGACCCACGATTCACAAGAAATTTATTCGCCTATCATCATTCCTCTATCCTTCTACCTGATAGCAGAGAGTGTGTTATAGATTGGTCGATTTGCACTGCCAGACACGGAAGGCGCCGCGAAACGACTGTTAGCATGGAGCGGAAAGTAGGTCGCTGCTGTAGACAAAACCCGTTTGTGCAGTTCCACCGGACGTGAAGAACTTACAAACGGTTCTAAGTAGTTTTAACCAGCCCAAAACATATTAACAAACCACAGGAACTAGATTTGCACACAGGTTTATTTCAATTCTTGTTTCCGCAACGAAATAGTTTGGCGATTTGGCGGAAGTGAGATCTCTCTATAAATACATTTTTTACTCTTTGCTGACAATCAATTTCTGTCAAAACTGTGTGAGCACCCACTTTTCTGGTCCTTACCAGTACAGCAAAGGCACCAAAAGAAAGACAATAATAATTATAATTAAGTGATACCAATTGTCTTTTCAAACCCAAAAATGAGATTTAGGGACGATTGCTGCCTCAAATCGTAGTTATACTTTTCTCTACCATCTGAGCTTGGCCTTGGGCCATTCGGCCTGTTGAGATGGCAAAGAATGTGCAGGTTTGCGGCAACTTTGTTTTATCTACCTAGAGGATATTCCCGACATCTGGTGAGGTAATTATGATGTATCAATTATGTCATTGTGGGGACAAGGTAAAATAAAGGAAACGCCCGTAATTATGCCGTGTGCGGTGAGAATAAAGCTAATTGAATAAATTCGGTCAGGCAGCACAGACCGGTATTCAATTGCTGTATTTAGATTTACATAAAACGTTGTGCATACACATGGTCGCTTTCGGAGCTGAATCTATGCCGGTCTCCACCATCATCGATCAACTTACATTTTGGCACCGGTATAAATAGCTCCTATTAAAGGCGCCTTCCACTTATGGATATTGTTTTCATATATTTTTGTGTAATGAGAAAGAAGTGTTAATTCATCGCTATTAATAGCGTTCCCCCAGGGGCGTAGGTTTATGCCCTGCTCTACTTGGGATATTGGGGGTAGCTTATTAAGTTAAGCCAATGTATTGATTATACGTGTTGCATATTTACTAAACTCTTCTATCGTTTCATTGAGAAAGTCTGTCAGCAAGATAAAGAATTTCTGACGCGATAACCACTGTTCCATATAATATGGCATTTATAATATTGTTGCTTAAGTAATTGGGGGGTAGGGGACAATCTTAGAAGCTGTGGAGCCCACTGAATACAATCACTGCTGTTCTCTCTACAACCAGCAGTATGGTGTTAGGTGCATGTCGCAGTGCCGTGGAGCGACAAGACTAGATTATCGTGGCGTGGAGACCCCGAGGGCACGGGGCTCAATTGGGAACTATTGGACCAATTGGCTTGAAGTCCACCCGGGATAGAAGGGATGTAAGTCAAGCGTTTCACGAAGGGGCAGGTTAGTTGCATCTTAGTTGCAACGGTATCACTAAACACTGACCACAATGCTGTTTTTTTTTGGGGGGGAGGGGGGGGTGTGTACTGTTGCACAGAAATATTTGCGAGAAATATCAAAAGAGGATGAGGGGAGGGCAGAAATATCGCCATCTTAGTTTTTGTTTGTTCTATTCCCATTTTCTCAAAAACTGAGATCTTTGTAGAATGCACACTCTCACACTTGTTTAAAATGTATTGTTTCACAGCTGTTTCACAGTTCTGATTTATTCTAACTCCTTGACACTCCTAAACCGCAAAAGTTTGGCGTTGAATTTCTCAGTTGTGCAAAAAGCGGAGTTGGAACAAACAAGATCTAAGGCAGCGATATATCCAAGTTCCAATGTTTTATCCAGGTCTATGAGAGGCCGCTATGAACACTGACGTCTTCTATTTAAATTTACTACATACCAGTAATTGAAAGGGCGTGTATGAAAGACCACGACGTAATATCGATGTGTGTTTGTTGCGTAGTGATGAAAGCTAACAGCTTGATAAAGCAATATCAGCGCCAGGAAATGTTCTCCTTTGAACAGATGTGTTTACGCTAATTTGTCAATGGATTCCTGTATAAACACCCAGTCATGGTTGTCTCCATCGCTTTAGATACTCGCTTTGATCCCCCACGTTGTTGGCAACTGGAAGCTTACACTGGAAGTGCATTTTTCCCTCCGTGTTTGGCGATGCCAGGGTTAAGATAAGGTTATAAAAGGCCAATATTCAGAAATACGGACGTGGATAATTGCTGTGATTGCATGTTAAGATTACAGTACCTAAATTAATGGCTCTTTAACCCACCCAGCTCGCCGCCTTAATGGGTAGGACTGGCGTCAAGTTTGCTCGTGGGAGTGACATCATTCCTATGTAGATCTCCTAGTTACGACCTCGGACGGCCGTGCATTCGATGTAAGAAACTTGCCCCTAGGGAAATCCTACCAAACTATGCGGAAATATTATACAAATCTACCTCTGATTGATGTAGGGATATCGGCTTGGTGGGTTGGGCACATTTCCACTACTTTGTAAGGAAATTTTGAAAATTCCTGATACCGTTACTAGGCCTTTAATTATATATCATGTAATATGATGGCATATAAACTCTCTTTCAATTGGTCTTATTCCAGATTTTGCACAGCGGTTTCTACTAAGGTCTGTCTCAGCCTTTGTTGCCTAGCTGACTCACTTCCAGGCAGATTTCGTATAGTACTGCAGACTTCATAATTCCCACTGTACAGATTAACATTGATTAAAGTTATAGGGAAGCACAAACCCGGAAGACACAGCATCTAATAGTCCACAGGTGGACATTAAATATGCTACAAGAATACGTGTGTAAACTTCAGGAAGGCGTCACACACAGAAAGTTGTTCGCTAGATGTCACCCGCCACGCGTTACGAGCTAAATGTGGCACATTGATTTCCATTCGTCACTTGTCCAAAGTTATTCGTCGCATGTCACTCGCCACAGTCGCGTTGTTAGCTTTATGACAAAAGTCACACACCATACTACTTCAAACATGTGTCACACAGAAAATGTCGCATGCCATGTCCCACTCGCTAATAGGGTAAAGAACGTGGCGGACAGTGCGACAGTAGTTTTCATCTGGTAGAATCGACGAAGAAATAGACGACCTCGTTCAGTGTACGTGCAACCATTATCGGCAAGCCATGAAGTTGAAGGGGAAGTCCATACTTTATCCAAAGAAATTATTAGTAGTGGTGAAAAGTTGTTTGATCATTATATTTTGGTTTTTTTTAGTCTTACAGATCATAAATGAAAGGATTTTCTTTGACGAGTCAGAGCAATTACAGTTGTCACTTAAACTGACCAGATCGTTAAAGCGATCTATAACCTCGGGGTATAAAGTACGAACTGATGTCCGCTTTTAAGAATAATAGCCCATTTTGAAGCTACGCAATAACATTCTGTTAGCATTTTTTTTTCCGACACGTTTTAGAGCTTTATGTTGGGAGATTCGTCTCCCTTGACATTTACACCTCACTTTGCTTGTTTTAATTTTTCTTCTTCTTGTTTCTGTGTTTTTTGTTGTTGTTGTTTTAGAATGTTGCCCATGCAGCGGCCTTGTTCGGCCTGCTCTTTTCGACTTTCAACTGCCAAGGTATATTAAACGCGCGCAACGTACACACGGGCCCTACGAATTTTTCATCCTTATCCGAGAATACTAGGTGCTCGATCCTACCTACCATTGGATCAGGGACAGGAATTTCTTTCTTTTTTTTGTGTGTGTTTTTTTTTTTTTTTTTGTCCCCGAAAAAATTTCAACATGCATGTACCGACCCGGGATCGAATCCGATACCTTCGGCATGAGAGGCAAGCACCTTACCTCTAGACCAACTTGTCCCCTTTCACTGACCTTTTTTTCCCGACACAACATGACAATGTCTGCATTATGCACAATACACAATAATGCATTCCCATAACACCCATATCTCTAGGGATGATTTGGTTAATAACTATTGATTTGGCTTACTCACAAGCTATTGGTGCAATGAACGTATTTGCCCAAAATATCTGCAGTAAACAAATTGCAAACGTGTTGTCCAGATGTAGCATAAACATGATTTATCATTGGCGTTTTCTGATAGTACAGAAATCGTAACCCAAATTATTCTTCAGAAAATAGGCAACAAATTATCCTGTGGAATATGACGCCAGTTCAGTCTATTGAAAAGAAAAAACAAACCAAGTCGAGGGCGGTGAACTTTCAGAGCTGACCTTTTCATGCCTGCGGTGAATAGTTGTATAAACATTTAAGAAATTATATTCACAAAATTACAACTTGCACATTTTTTTGTTGTCTTTTTAAACCGGCAAGATGTCCATTCATCTACCCTTAATTGCAAACATTCAGTTTGCGTTTATGCAGTTTATTCGTGGACTTCAGTGTGTGTGTGTGGGAGAATAACTTAGTTTTTGTTCAATATTAGCGCGTGTGTTCTTTGAATGGCTGCGCAAGAAGTGTGTGTGGGTGTTTTATTAAGTTCTTTCCCTGTGTGTGTGTGTGTGCGCGCCCCTGATTATGTATGTGTGCGCGTGTGTGTGTGTATGTGTGTGTGTCTGCTGTAGGACAATTGAGAGGAGGGCATAAACTGCCCCCGGGGGGCCCCCCTACCGTATTCCACTTCATGCAATAACATTATTCTTTCAGCAGTTGACAGCCCCGGGCAGTACATGAAGCACATTCTGTGATTCTTCCCTTTTTTTTTTTTTATCTCCCTCTATTTCTCTTTCTCCATCATCGTAATTCAGAGAGCGGCCTCTTTCGAAACTCCTCAACGGAATAGCCGATACCGCCCACTCCATTTACAGCTTTCAGCACTATCCGTGTGTTTAATGCAAAAACCGCCCTGTCCCCTTCTCTCTCTCTCTCAGTTCACTCACATTTGCCTTAAGTGGACGCGTGCACATGTACACAGAAGAGATTTTACCCCTAAAATGCCTGGTGGATAAGGGGTTAAAAATAATCATTGAGGAAATGGGGGCTGAAAATGGTAGCGGTGTCTATGATACTATCGATTTCAAACAGATATCGACAGGTTGGATACCACTTCAAGTATGAATACCTGCTTTCCCACAAGAAAGTTAAGTGCAAGGCAAGGGCATGAAATATTCAATAGGGTAGATATGAACTTGAAAGCCCATTAACATTGCGCGAGGATTTGTTTTTTCCTGTAAGCATTGACTTTGCGACTTTGGAAATAATAATAGAGTACATCTTATTTACTTGGGATCAATGTTGCTTTTCTTGTTTCTTCTTAAATCAGTTGCATGCATGTTTCCGAAGATCGTTCTTAACAACTGCAATTCGCCTCAACGACGCACCCCAGCTAGACCATTGCTATTTTATGTTATTGGGGTTCCATGTCGTGTTACTTTCTGTGTTGTTTGTTATTGAGTTATCACATGCTCATGTAATTATACATAAGAATATCTGTATGTGCTCTTAACCTTCTAGGCTTGGCCCCCATTTTTGCTTGTGGGAGAATTCTGCTTTCATAAGTATTTTTGTCCTTAGGGACATAAATAAGGGATTTTTCATAATCATTTAGTTGATTTATGGTGTATAATGTAGAAAACACTAAAAAAATAACTTCTCTTTCTCGCGCTGAGTTCTTGTGGGAACTGCAACCGTGTGAGAAAATAATGTCTGTGTATCACTGATGATACATTATGGTGCCTAGCGGGTTAAACGCTCCGTGCAAATGACTAGCCTTTCATGGGATAATAAAGTGATTAATATCTAATCTTTGCTTATCTTGTATGACCATTGCAAAACACGATTTGTGGTAAATTAAAGTAGAATATCAGTTTTCAAGCCAGGTCTATCCGAACCTGCATTCCTACCTCAATCGCACGTAGATTTTGGGTAGGATTTCTTTAGGGCTGGTAAGATTACCGTAGGGGTCGATTCCCCACATCATAAAGACGTCGGCGTGATATCGTTACCAGAGGATCTACGTACGATGTCATTCCTATTAGCGAATATGATCTCAAGCCTTTTCGTCAAATTTCCATAGGGTGGCTGACCATGATGCCTTTCTATCACAGATATAGATGAGCTGTTTCCCTAGTACGGTCTGGGCATTCCTATCCAGCAGCTGGTTCACGCACAGTTAAGCTGGGTTTTCATGTGTACGGAAACGAAAACGGCAGCGGAAACGTCAAAAATCCTCAAGTACTGAAATAGAAAGAATATTTTCATGGCCGTTTCCGTACACAAGGAAACATTATTTTTCCTTTTCGTTGCCGTTTCCGTATCTGTACACATGAACACCCAGCTTTAGATGATTGCTGTAAGTACCTACTTCAATCAGGCAGGTAGTTCCTTCAAGCAGGTAGTTCAATCAAAGTGAAGGTTCCTAACAGATGGTACTTTAGCAAGGCAGATGGTTCGAAAGAGGAGGTCGTGATTCCTCTAAGCGGGTAGTTCCTCCATGTAGACATTTAAACCAAGCAGGCCGTTTTGTAAAATCAGGCAATTCATACCAGCAGATAGTTCTCAAACCAGTCACTTGAGTATTTTATCATACTTCAAAAGGAAAGAGTGGACAGTTCAGATTTACGGACAGCTTACACAAAAAGATGTCTCGTAATGGATCTACAATCGTGGTTAACACAAAGATTGTTCAGAAATCCAGGTCAGCCCTTCAAGCCGGCAATTCATCTTGAAAATATTTCACACAAGCATAGAACTTTGCTCATACCGTTGGCTGACATCCTCCATGTTGTTTACAGCTGCTAGAGAAGTCTCACCATTGTGCTTGTAAGACACAGGTTTTCATTATCATTACTTAAGATAATTATCACCCTTGATCTTTTGTATTAATTATGGAATATTGACTTATTTTTCTGCGCCATCCATCTCCAAGGCCATAGACTTTTTAACTTTTAAAATTCTTTCTTTCTCTCTCTCTTTGCCACCCCCCCCCCGCCCTCCTCTCTCTCTCTCTCACTCTCTCTCTCTCTGTCTTTCTCTCACACACACATACACACTTTCCCTCCTCTCCCTTTCCCCCTCCCACCCCCCCCTCTCTCTCTCTCTTTTTCTCTCTCTCTCCCTCCCTTTCTCTCTCTTTCTTTCTTCTCTCTCTCCTCTCTCTCTCTCCCTCCCTTCTCTCTCTCTCTCTTTTTCTCCCTTTCCCTCCCTTGTCTCTCTCTCGCGCTCCTTCTCTCCCTTCCCTCTGCATGTCTTCCAGCCTATTTCTGTCTCTTTCTCTCTTTCTCTCTCTCTCTCTCTCTCTCTATCTATCGAATCTATCTATCTCGCTATCATTACTAACAGCAGCAAGTGCACTTATCCATCTAACGTTACCATCATCTCATAACACAATAATCATTATAACCTTTACTTTCGCAGTTTACTTCATAATTGCATGTCAAATATTTTACCAGCCTTGAACATTACAGCTGATTAAATATTCAATAACCGCACTGAAGGTAAGAAATAGTGGATGATATAAACAATCCTTGTTATAATAGTAAAGGAAGTAAGGCCTCCAGTTTAATCATGAAAGGCTTTGAACCGCTGAGCCTTAAATTCTACAACATTCCATTACAAATAAAAAGCCGTAACGGTGTGCGTGTGGGCGTGTTTTAAAGGGCCTGGCAGTTCGCTATATTTATTTACTTTCGTTCAATTTGAGCTATAGCTGAGTTGAACCAGAAAGTATAAATTTACGGAGAGATCTGACTTCCGCCATTTCGCAAAACTAGGTCGCTGTGGTAAACACGGATTGAAAGCGGTCGCCTTCACCAAAGATAGCATGCATAATATCTGTTTACCGTGGTTTGTTAATATTTCTGGGTTGATTGAAACTAATTAAAGCCGTTTGTAAGCTCTTATGCCCCGTGGAAATGCCCAAAGGGATATTGTTTACCGCAGCGACCTACTTTCCGCCCCATGATAACGTTTCACGGAGCCTCCCTTGTCTCTCAGTGCAAATCGACCAATAATGAAACCTCTCTATACATGCATACTCTCATGTTGAACGGAAGAAAATGTTCCGACATTTTGAGCCGGAAAAAAAAAAGTGCATTTTCGTCGAGTAGAATTAGAAAAGTATGACAGTAAATGTCGATCTAAGCATCAATTTCCCTCAAAATTCGTCTTTAAACATCACGTCTGTGGATTCCCCGAGACAGTGGGTCAAATAGTAATAACATATAAAAAAGTAGATTTATATAGTACACATGTCCTGGCGGCTGACATCGCTTGACAGGGAGAATAAACAAAATAGCAACCCACTCTCATATGCATACATGCATACAGACACAACTACAGACTCACATAATCGGATGTACATACACAACTTACCCAACACACACACCATTTACGAGACATCACACAGAAATTCCATCAACAGTCAACATAAATGGGTTTTTTAAACTATTTTAAACACTATGACGGACTTCAGGGTAGTCAAAAAGCACCAGTAATGAAAATTATTATACAAGTTGGTCAGGGCATGCAAAAAGCAGAACTAAACATACGAATACTTCTTAATAGCTAGTAATCGAATGTAACATGCAATAGGAAGAATTTGTTGAGGCTTTTGTCGATACTTTGGTGGTAAAAAGGACCTTAAAAATCTGGAGTCTCCAGAAAATCAAGGATATTTGGGTGAGCAGAGTAGAACAATGAATTGAGTTGTCTATGGTAGCTCTCGCACCCGTTTG